>ML058378.1:2269924-2869924 GCA_003013855.2 Liriodendron chinense
TTTCTTTCTTCCTTCCTTCTTCTTTCTTCTTTCTTCTTTCTTTCTTTCTTCTTCTCCAGCTTGCTGGAGAATCCTTCTAGCAATGGGGACGGCAGCAGTGGGTGGATACCCCTCTGCTTTAGAGACCCACGGCTACCCTCTCTTTCCAACGGCCCCCCCTCTCTCTCTCTCTCTTCTCTCTCTCTCTAACAGCTCTCTTCTCCACTCTCTCTCTCTCTAACAGCTCTCTCTCTCTCTTTCTCTCTCACTGTTTCTGTTAAAGAAACGAAGCAGAGAGCCGGCTTTTTATAGCCAACTTCACACACCCGCACGGACTGTTGGACCACTACAAGAAAATGGATTTTTACCGACGAAATGAAAAAATCGTCGGTAAAAATCTTTCGCCACCACCAAATTCATTCCCACCATACACTTTTACCAATGAAATAAAAATTTCGTCGGTAAAAAGCTTATTGCCGACGAAGTAACCCGTCGCTAAAAAAGATAACAGAAAACTTCACTTTTACCGACGAAATATTTCGTCGGTAAAAGTCTTCACTTTTACCAACGAACAATTTCGTCGGTAAAAGTCTTATTTCCTGATTCCCGCCAAGAGTGAGAAGGACTTTTACCGACGAAATTAGTTACTTTTACCGATGAAAAATTTCATCGGTAAAAGTCCTTTAAGTTATTACCCAGCGCGACCGTCCCTCATTTCTTCCTCTCTCTCTCTCTCTCTCTCTCTCTCTCTCTCACTCTCTCGCTCGCTCTCTCTCTCTCTCTCGAACGACCCTCACCGTCCGCTGCCGTCTCTCTCATCGCCGACCACCGGCATCCGGCGTTCTGTCACCGACGTCGTACCATCTCTGCCGACCACCCATCTCAGCCGACCATCTCTTACCGGAGTCCCACCGCCGCTTGCCAAGAACCTCCGCCGGCCTCCGTTCGCCACCGCCACCTCCGGTAACCCTCTCCCCCTTCCTTCTTCCTCCATTTCCCCTCTCTCCCTCTATCCTCGTTGTTCATTGTGGGGCCTACTTCCAAAATCCAATGCATGTGGGTCCCACCGTCGCTGTCCAATGCATGTGGCCGGGTGGGTCCCAACGTCGCTTTCCATCGTCCATTGCATGTGGGTCCCACCGTCGATTTCCATCGTCCATTGCATGTGGGGTCCGCCTTAGCTGTCCATTATTTGGTGGGGCCCACTGATTTAGTAAATCCCTAATTAGGGATTTCGAAATTAAAATCTCCTAATTAGGGATTTCGAAATTAAAATCCCTAATTAGGGATTTTAAATTTTAAAATCCAAATTTTGATTTACAAATTAAAGAAAAAATGAAATTGTGGGGCCCACCGTCGCTGTCCACTGCCTGTGAGGCCCACGTCGATGTCCACTGGCTGTGGGGCCCACCGTCGCTGTCCACTGGCTGTGGGGCGCACCGTCTCTGTCCACTGGTTGTGGGGCCCACATCACTGTCCACTGGTTGTGGGGCCCACGTCGCTGTCCACTGCCTGTGGGGCCCACGTGCTGTCCACTGTTTTAGATGAAGCATATATTTGTGTGGAGTAAACTATGTGGGGACCACAGTGATTTATATTTTATCCACTCCATCCATCCATCTTAGCAGGTAATTTTAGGTATGGTGCCCAAAAATGAAGCATATCAAAACCTAAAGTGGACCACACCACAAGTGTGAACTGAATGTCTATCATTGAAAATTCTAGGACGACACAAAGTTTTGGATCAAGCTGATATTTGTGTTTTCCCTTCATCCATATCCATGTGATCTTATGGACAGGTTGGATGACAAATAAAGATCATAGGGGAGCCTGGGAATGGTGGAAATCATTATTCCCACTGTTTACCATGGCATGGTCCACTTGAGATTTGGATATGCTTAAATTTTGGGCTCAACCACTAAAATGAGCTGAAAAAACATAAGGACGGATTAGATAAATCACATACATTCTAGGTGGGCCCAACTGAGTTTACTCTACATGATAAGAGATAAGAGCTAGCGTGCAGAGTTACTCCGCACGCAATCTGATTCCCATGGTGGGGCCCCATACATACTTATTTGTTCAGAAAATAGCAGTCATTAGGTATTTGATTAGACTTGATTCATGGTGTTGATGATTCTGTCATTTTCATGTGCTTGTGTATCTGGAATTGATGGAGCAAACCCGGATGTGCGTCGGAGCTACCCGTGGTTGATTTATGTGGATGTATGTTGTGGATGTATTTGGCTTATTATTAATAGTTATTTTTTGTCCACAAATGGTAGTATAATAGAATCAGTTAGCCCATTGGGAGATTTCTATATTGCCGAGCATAGATAAAGTGTGTTTTGGATGTATAGAAATCTGTCAAATTGTCCTGTTGGACAGTCCAAGGTTGGATAGATTGGAATGTTATCGTTGTTTGTCATTTACATGCTCTGTCATTAGTTTCGTGCGGTAACTCTCCTATTCTCTCTGGATATGTTTCTTATGTTTAATTCCATTGTCAATTTAATCCACACACTGTGTGGATAGTTGACGTGGAAATGAAATGTAAGATAAATATATCTGAAGAGATAGGGGGAGATGCTGTCGAAATTTAGGCTTGGGCATTTAAATGGAAATAATGATCGCATTTCAATCTATCCATCCTTTGATGGGCGACTGATTTTATTATATTATCATTTAGTGGCAAATTAGATGACGAACATGATACTTATGATTAAGAGTAGTTGATTGATGTTGATGTTGAGCGGGGGTCCCTGGAAGGTGGGAACCGCGGTTTAGACCATGATGATGAAGCTGTCCTATTCCTATGGACAGCACTATGGGTGGCCTGGCCATTTGGACAGGCCCGTGTTTATGTATTAGCTCGAAATTAATGGAGCAGACCCGGATGTGCGTCGGAGCTATCCGGGTGTTGAGCGGGGGTCCCTGGAAGGTGGGAACCGCGGTTTAGACCATGATGATGAAGCTGTCCTATTCCTATGGACAGCACTATGGGTGGCCTGGCCATTTGGACAGGCCCGTGTTATGTATTAGCTCGAAATTAATGGAGCAGACCCGGATGTGCGTCGGAGCTATCCGGGTGTTGAGCGGGGGTCCCTGGAAGGTGGGAACCTGTTATGACCATGATGATGAAGCTGTCCTGTTCCTATGACAGCAATATGGGTGGCCTGGCCATTTGGACAGGCCCATGTTTATGTATTAGCTCGAAATTAATGGAGCAGACCCGAATGTGTGCGGAGCTATCCGGGTATTGAGCGGGGGTCCCTAGAAGGTGGGAACCGCTGTTATGACCATGATGAAGCTGTCCATTTCCTATGGACACCAAGATGGGTGGCCTAGCCATTTGGACAGGGCCGCTTTGTGTGGAGCAGACCCGGATGTGCGTCGGAGCTATCCTTGAGTTGCTTGAGTCTCCAAGACCTACACCCTAAACCCGAAACCATAAACCTAAAACTAAAACCTATAAGCTACGGCTAAACTGAAACCTAAACTCAATTCATCTAACTACAAACCTAGACCCAAACTCGAAAACCTAACCCTAAACCCGATCTCGAACCCGAAACTATAAACCAATGCGTAAACCTAATCCTAATCTCAAATCACCTAACCTAAACCTACACCAATTCCTAAATACATTCACCTAACCTAAACCTTGACCCAAACACGAAAACCTAACCCGAAACCCGATCCCGAACCCGAAAATCTCAACCTATGCCTAAACCTAGTCCTAATCGCAAATCACCTAAGCTAAACCTACACCTATTCCTAAATACATTCACCTTACCTAAACCTTGACCCAAACACGAAAACCAAACCCGAAACCCGATCCCGAACCCGCAAATCTCAACCTATGCCGAAACCTAATCCTAATCTCAAATCACCGAAACTAAACCTACACCTATTCCTCAATACATTCACCTAACCTACACCTTGACCCAAACACGAGAACCAAACCCGAAACCCGATCCCGAACCCGCAAATCCAAACCTATGCCCTAAACCTAATCCTAAACTCATGTCACCTAAACTAAACCTACACCTATTCCTAAATACATTCACCTAACCTAAACCTTGACCCAAACACGAAAACCAAACCCGAAACCCGATCCCGAACCCGCAAATCTCAACCAATGTCGAAACCTAATCCTAAACTCATATCACCTAAACTAAACCTACACATATTCCTAAATACATTCACCTAACGTAAACCTTGACCCAAACACGAGAACCAAACCCGAAACCCGATCCCGAACCCACAAATCTAAACCTATGCCCTAAACCTAATCCTAATCTCAAATCACCTAAACTAAACATACACTTATTCCTAAATACATTCACCTTACCTAAACCTTGACCCAAACACGAAAACCAAACCCGAAACCCAATGCCGAACCCGAAAATCTCAACCTATGACGAAACCGAATCCTAAACTCATGTCACCTAAACTAAACCTACACCTATTCCTAAATACATTCACCTTTCCTAAACCTTGACCCAAACACGAGAACCAAACCCGAAACCTGATCCCGAACCCGCAAATCTCAACCTATGCCCTAAACCTAATCCTAATCTCAAATCACCTAAACTAAACCTAACCTATTCCTAAATACATTAACCTTACCTAAAGCTTGACCCAAACACGAAAACCAAAACCGAAACCCGATCCCGAACCCAAAAATCTCAACCTATGCCGAAACCGAATCCTAATCTCAAATCACCTAAACTAAACCTACACCTATTCCTAAATACATTCACCTAACCTAAACCTTAACCCAAACACGAGATCCAAACCCGAAACCCGATCCCGAACCCGAAAATCTCAACCTATGCCGAAACCGAATCCTAATATCAAATCACCTAAACTAAACCTACACCTATTCCTAATACATTCACCTAACCTAAACCTTGACCCAAACACGAGAACCAAACCCGAAACCCGATCCCGAACCCGCAAATCCAAACCTATGACCTAAACCTAATCCTAAACTCATGTCACCTAAACTAAACCTACCTACTCCTAAATACATTCACCTAACCTAAACCTTGACCCAAAAACGAAAACTAAACCCGAAACTCGATCCCGAAGCCGCAAATCTAACCTATGCCCTAAACCTAATCCTAAACTCATGTCACCTAAACTAAACCTACACCTACTACTAAATACATTCACCTAACCTAAACCTTGACCCAAACACGAAACCCAAACCCGAAACCCGATACCGAACCCGAAAATCTCAACCATTGCCGAAACCAAATCCTAATCTCAAGTCACCTAAACCAAACCTACACCTATTCCAAAATACATTCACCTAACCTAAACCTTGACCCAAACACGAGAACCAAACCCGAAACCCGATCCCGAACCCGCAAATCCAAACCTATGCCCTAAACCTAATCCTAAACTCATGTCACCTAAACTAAACCTACACCTATTCCTAAATCCATTCACCTAAGCTAAACCTTGACCCAAACACGAAAACCAAACCCGAAACCCGATCCCGAACCCGCAAATCTAAACCTATGCCCTAAACCTAATCCTAAATTCATGTCACCTAAACTAAAACTACACCTACTCCTAAATACATTCACCTAACCTAAACCATGACCCAAACACGAGAACCAAACCCGAAACCCGATCTCGAACCCGCAAATCCAAACCTATGCCCTAAACCTAATCCTAATCTTAAATCACCTAAACTAAACCTACACCTATTCCTAAATACATTCACCTTTCCTAAACCTTGACCCAAACACGAAAACCAAACCCAAAACCCCATCCCGAACCTGAAAATCTCAACCTATGCCAAAACCGAATCCTATTCTCAAATCACCTAAACTAAACCTACTCCTATTCCTAAATAGATTCACCTAACCTAAACCTTGACCCAAACACGAGAACCAAACCATAAACCCGATCCCGAACCCGCAAATCCAAACCTATGACCTAAACCTAATCCTAAACTCATGTCACCTAAACTAAACCTACACCTATTCCTAAATCCATTCACCTAACCTAAACCTTGACCCAAAAACGAAAACTAAACCCGAAACTCGATCCCGAAGCCGCAAATCTAAACCTATGCCCTAAACCTAATCGTAAACTCATGTCACCTAAACTAAACCTACACCTACTCCTAAATACATTCACATAACCTAAACCTTGACCCAAACACGAAACCCAAACCCGAAACCCGATACCGAACCCGAAAATCTCAACCATTGCCGAAACCAAATCCTAATCTCAAGTCACCTAAACCAAACCTACACCTATTCCTAAATACATTCACCTAACCTAAACCTTGACCCAAACACGAGAACCAAACCCCGAACCCGATCCCGAACCCGCAAATCCAAACCTATGCCCTAAACCTAATCCTAACTCATGTCACCTAAACTAAACCTACACCTATTCCTAAATCCATTCACTTAAGCTAAACCTTGACCCAAACACGAAAACCAAACCCGAAACCCGATCCCGAACCCGCAAATCTAAACCTATGCCCTAAACCTAATCCTAAATTCATGTCACCTAAACTAAAACTACACCTACTCCTAAATACATTCACCTAACCTAAACCATGACCCAAACACGAGAACCAAACCCGAAACCCGATCTCGAACCCGCAAATCCAAACCTATGCCCTAAACCTAATCCTAATCTCAAATCACCTAAACTAACCTACACCTATCCTAAATACATTCACCTTTCCTAAACCTTGACCCAAACACGAAAACCAAACCCAAAACCCGATCCCGAACCTGAAAATCTAACCTATGCCAAAACCGAATCCTATTCTCAAATCACCTAAACTAAACCTACTCCTATTTCAGCCTCTCTCTCTCTCTCTCTCTCTCTCAGAACAGTTCCGGTGTGGGTTTGGAGATGGTAGGATTGAACGCCTACGGTTGAGATGGAAGCGATTTGGAGACGGGTGGCCATGGCAAAGGCCATGACACTGATGCTGATCCAGTCTACTTGGGTCTGGCTGGGTTTATTGTTTTGGGTGTGGAGTCTCCATGAAAATACACAAGAAAGAAGAAGTCAGATCTTGCAGTTATTTTCTGACCGGTTTTTGCAGTGGAGGATTCGATGGGTAAAAAAAAATGTCTTGAGGGTGAAAAGAAGGAAATAAATGAATGAAATGGTAATTTATTAAGTACAAGAGGATATATTAATAATTCGGCATGAAATGATGTAGAGAGCGAGAACGAACACAGCGGCATCGATGATGGAGAGGATTTAAACATGATGCTGGGCCTACAATGGACTATATATGCTATGGATCCCTCAATGAAGTTTGTGTTTGATACATGCCATCCATCCTTTTGTGGATCATTATTCCAAAAACCCAAGGCATGGTTCTAAAAATGAGGAAGATCCAAATCTCATGTCAACATCACCTCGGGAAGGTAATGGCAACAGAACACGCACCCTTGATTTTTATACTGTCCACCATGATGATTTTACAAAATCTAATCAGCCACATAAATGGAAACCGTTTTAAGGGCGAGTGTTCCCATGTACTCTTAATTGTGTGGTCCACTAGAATCATAGACGGCACAGAAATTTGGGCCCTGGCCTAATATGAGGTGACAGACGTGGTGATCCAAGTGGATTTCACATGGACATCAAGGTGGGCTAGGACGCTATCCAATACAGACAAGGATCACGTGGTGTTGCCAAGACATCCGCAGCAGTAGTACTGTGTGATATGTTGGGCGTCGTGGGGTCCTACTGTGATGTATGTGGTCTATATCCACGTCAGCCAATCATTTTCCAGCTCAGTTTAAGGCCTGGTCCAAACAATGAAGCAAATCCAAATCTCAAGTGGACCACACCACGGTAAAAGGTCCTCATTAAACACCTAGCATTAAAATCTTTATAGGCCCACCGTAATGTTTATTTACCATCCAACCTGTTGGTAGGGTCGCACAAACCTGGATGAAGGGAAAACACAAATATCAGCTTGATCTCAAACTTTGTGGTCCACATGGCGATTGTTCAATCACCACTGTTTGTTGTAGGGTGGTCCACTTGAGCTTCGGATCTGCTTCAGTTTTGGGACCAGGCCCTAAATTGAGTTAGAAAAAACGATTGAACGACATGGATATAGAACGCATACATCAAAGTGGGACCCACAACGCCCACATATCACGCACCACTGCTGGGATGTGTTGACAAAACCGCCCTATCCTTTTGTCTGTATCTGATAGCGTCCTGCCAGTAAAAAACAGAGGTGGTCCGCATTGATGTCCATGTTAAATCCACCCGACCACCTGTGTTACCCCATATTAGGCCCAGGGCCCAAATTTCTGGCCCATATGTGATTCTAGCAAACCACACAAATGAAAAGACTATTGGGCTACAATCAGCCTCGAAACGGTTTTCATTGATGTGGCCCACTTGAATTATGGTTTGACTTAATTTTTTTTACTCCAAGCATAAATTTTAATGCGTGACCTCATAGAATTGGATTAGATTACTTAAGCAACCGATTGCTAACCATCCCTTGACTTTAGGAAGGGTTAATAATGCTCCCTTAAGCTAGAGTCTACTAAAGCTTAGTAGAACATTACCCAAGGCCCTAGGCTCTTGTCAAGTTTGATCTCTCACTATTCTCAATTTTGAAGTTAGTTTTGATCAATCCTTTGATTTTGAGTCTATAGTAAATGCTCCTTCAAAACTAGGAGAACAAAGGAAAGTAAGGGAACAAATGACTTTGAAAACCTAAAGAGGAGAATGCATAAAAAGGCACTCTCAATAAAGAAAACATGATGAGACACTCAAAGGCAATTGTTCGCTTGCCTTAAGTGCAAGACTATGATGTAGTAATAAATCTCGGTAAAACTGAGGTCGATCCACAGGGAATTAGGTAAACTAATTCTAACTATTCCAGCAACTTCAAATTCATTTAATTTAGAAGTTCAAGTGCATAAATTAACTTAAAATAGTAAATTGCAAATATATGTAATTTAATGGAACTAAGGTATCAAGGATCCACTTGTGGTAGCTCCCATGTGAATTCATTCATTCAAGCATAATACAACTAGAATTGAAGTTCTATCTCTCTTCTAGTTAGAAGATAAAGCATTCAAACACAAACAATCCCCACTTAAGTTGAAGAATCAGATTCTAGTCTTAATAAAGCACGTAGAAGTCGAATATGTAGCCTTTGAAGTAACGACCATGAATAATGGTATGCTCAGGGATTACTACAATTCGAATCTAATCAATCCAAATATGATAATCTCAGAGAATTGTTAGGAACCCATGTTCGAAGCACTTGAACTCTCATAAAACATCCAAAAATATCAACTTTCATTCAAACTAGAATTTGAAATCCAACTTAAAGTAAAGTACTTGAATTAAAATGAATTCAACATTATTACTACCCACAAGCTTCACCTCTTAGCCTTAGCTAAGAGGTTCTAGCGAGCATTATCATGCTTCAACTAAAAACAATGGAAACTAATTAAAAGCATAAGAAAACTAGAAAAATCCTAATTGGAGGGGTTGCAAACGCTCTACGATGCACTCTTTCAATTCCTACGAACTTAGAATTCTTCTAGGATAGATTAGGAAGGATGTAAAGGTCCCATTTTATAGCACAAATCCGTCTTTTTACTAGAAAACTTCTGAAATTGGGTAACTCATTACACAGCTTATGCAGAAATGTCTGATTGATCGGAGCTTCCTTCGATTGACTGGAATGTGGTCTCCAATTGATCCTAGATCGGCCGATTGATCGTAAAAGAGGTTAGAAAGTTGCTATTTTTGCCGCTTATTTCGATTTATTGGACACGCCTCCGATTGATCGAACAGCTAGTTCTGATTGATCGGACATGTGCCGATTGATCGGAAATATGTCTAGAGAAATTTGGTATTTCTGCTATGTCCGATGGGTGGTCAGATCGATTGCGTATCCATCAGAACCTCATCCGATTGATCGGACACCTATTGACCATCCATCGAAAATGTTGATTTATCCATTTTCTTCTGCTTTCTCTTCGGATCTTCTTTGTTTGACTTATTCCTCTCCTTCTTCCTTTTCTTGACTCTTCAATGTCCATTTGAAGTGTCCTTTAACATCCAAATGGAGAGGCCTCTCTTCTATTCTTTTGATCACCAACAAAAAGGCTTCTAAGTGAGTCTTTTAAATATCAATTGAGTAAAGTCTCTCTCCCATTCCTGCTTTCACAAAACAAGCATTAGATGAGTCTTTTAAGCATGCAAACCATGCATATAATATGATGTAATAGGTTAGAAAATGTATAAATTAGAGGCTCAACAGCAACCCAGCTCTACTTGACCAAGTTATGTGCTCATTCAAGATGGGAGTTTGCTTTACCCAATTCCTCCCTTTTTTTTAACAAGGCAGAAATCCCCATCGACACTCATGTTAGAGCAAATCAAGCTTCTTCTGTTTCCCCTCGCGGGCGGGGTAGATGCTCGAACCTCGCTCCCAATATCATGCCAATTGATTATGTATGCGTGTTCCCCCTAAGATAAGAATATTCCATTGTACACATGAAAAATCCAACCCATAGTATGTCCTTTTCCTCTTTCCATTCTCACTTCTGTAGATTTCTCGGTAATAGGGAGATCTACATGAACTCTTACCCATATCTTACCATTTCTTCGGAATTTTCTGCTCATAGCATGATGGAGTTATCCAATCGTAGCCTAACATAGCAGTTCCGGGGGCACTTGAGTCAGTCGCTGATGCCTGGCTGCGTCTTGGCCCCTATTCAATTTTTGGGCTAATTCCCCCCTCGTACTACCGAAAAATGAGATTCTTGCCAAATCCAAGTTTGCTTCTCCAACCATTACAAAACAAATACCTATTTTGTTTAGTACTTTAGGTGCTTTTGCAACACTTAATGTAAACCCCGTAGCGGATCAATTCCAACTAGCCTTTCAAACTAGTACTTTTTGTAATAGACTCTATTACTTCATCAATAAATGTTGGTGCTTACCACCGAGTTGCCCTTAAATTTGGCTTGGGCAATAGATCCAAATAAAGGTTACAAAGCTACCCTACTTTGATCCTCAGATCGAATTATTGGATTAACGGATGCCATAAGACAAAGTAACCGTACAAGGAGCCTACAAAGCAACCCTACTTTGATCCTCAGATCGAATTATTGGATTAACGGATGCCATAAGACAAAGTAGCCGTACAAGGAGGCATAAAAGTGTTTTTATGCCATAAGACAAAGTAGCCGTACAAGGAGGCATAAAAGTGTTTTTATGCGAAGGAGAAAAGGAGGTTAAGGCCATCCGGATAGGTTACCAAAAATCCTCAGCCTTCCGTGAGAAGAGGTAATGGCAGTCCACGGTCGACGTTCAACTGCCATTGTAATTTCCTAGGTAGGGTTCACCTCAAATTTGAATAGTTGGATTCATGAAGGAGATCAAACATACAGATCATTATGGGGCCCGCAACATTATCCGCCATATGTGTGGAGTATGCATCCATCAATGGTGAGATAACAAGGGCAAATCGCCTTTTCATATGAGATAACTGCTGAAGTCGTGGGCAATCTATTAGTCAAAGTCAAACGAGGCAGATTTTTGTCTTTATATCAAAAGGTCAGGTCGGTTTTTTAAAAGAGTTTAAAAGTATACTTCTTTAAAATGGGCTGAAACACAGGTGGCCTTACGTTAGAAACCCAATGTTATATTTACCTTATCATGATTCCTACTTTATAGTTGTGGGTAAAAAGACGAGTTAACGAATCCTTCTCATTCTAGTTTATAGTTATACTTGGAAAGAGCTTTCGTGCCTAGAAGAGGTCCGACGCTTGGGGTGAGGCTCATCATGTTGAATTTCTAAAATCTACTCCAACCATGAGGTGCTTGACCTATTTTAGGCATAGGGCTAAAAAATCAACCACATCTATGGTTTAGGTAGACTACACGATTGGAAGCAGTGTACAGGGTGACACTCACTCTCTAAATTATTTCCCTTGGTGTGACCCATTTAAACCACAAATTGTCTTGATTTTGATTTTTAGGCCGTACACCTAAATTCTTTAGTGGCATCTAATAGTTTGAATATATTTCACATAATCATCACGTACGATGGGCCCAGTAAAAATCAACATTGGATGTTCCTCTCCTAACTATTTCCATTGGTGTGGCCCATCTGATCACAAGTCAGCCTAATTCTTTGGCCTTGGGCCTTACTCGAGATTACACATCTAATGGTCATAGTGGATTTCATGTACACATCAAGATAGGCCTGGGCATGCATCACATAAATTTTTCTTTTAAATATAGGAGAGCCGAAATCACATCAGACGGTAGAGGGATGCTCCTCTGAGATTTTAGGGAGCCCTCCATGATGTGCATGTTAAATCTACTCTAACCATTAGATGTATAATCCCACGTTATGCCCAATTACAAAAACTTGTGGTTTAGATGGGCACGCCAAAGGAAACAATTGGGCGAGAGATGTCCAACGTTGATTTTGTAAGGGACCCATTGTGATGATTTTGTGAAATCCACTCAAACCATTGGATGCCACAAAAACATTTACACTTGAGGCCCAAAAGTCAAGACAATTTGTTATTCAAGTGAGCCACACATCGAGGGAAACAATTTGGAAGGTTAAATCGCCTTATACATTGGTTTTAATTGTATGGTCCACCTAATTCACACTTGGAGCTGATTTTCTAGTCTTATTATTAAAATAGGGTCACACATTTAATTGGATTAAATTTTTGAAACACATTAAGTTAGGGCTTATCTTTTAGTTTGTGTAGGCGTATTCTCTTCCTCAACGGGGTTTGACTTTCCATAAATCTCTATAAGGGTAAATTAGACTTTTTATTTTTATCTGTATAGTTCGAGAAATGTTTTGATATATATGAAAGATCAAAGAATGCTCTTAGAATATCATATACTCCGTGGGATTTTCAGGTAAAAATCCCCAGAAAATAGAGAAAAAAATTGTTAAGAAAATTGAAATACCAACTAAGAGGCTCATTGAGCCACACATGTGCCAATGGGGCCATTATTTGAAAGGACCCAATTTAGCAAGCAGGTATGCTACAGTGTATGTAACTTGGTCTTTTTTATTATTATTATTCTAATGCATGAGAAAAAAAAATGAATGAATTCTACATTTCCACATTTAGGACACAAGCCTACAGCAGGCGCGGCATAAAACTTTCGATGCAATACTAGCTACATGCTGCACACGGCAAACATGCGATGATTGGGACTATTGTCTTCATTCACAGGTAATCATGTTGATAGAATATTTCTAAAAAATGAGGCAGATTGGTTGTTCCAGCCATCGCATAAGTGAACTACAAAAGGAACGGTTGGACTAGTAGTCGTCTAATTGACTTAAAACTAATAATAACAGGATGGTTAAAGTTTCTCTGTTTTTTATACCCCATTTGATATTGTTAGGTGTGGCGGCAAGAAAGTCGGCACATGGCAGCATTATCATATGAGAAATTAAGATGAGATCCTCACGGCTGATACAATCGGTAGGAGGGAGGTCGTGAAATTAGGTTGACCATTGTCATGGGAAATGTATTACATGATCAAATGATAAGAGCAAGAAACTACCACTTCTACACGTGATGAAATACCAATGGCCATAGTTGTATCATGGCCTAAGTGAGTACACTCAATTAAATGGTTAGCCAGCAATAACTGCTTTTTATACTTACAGGAGATACAATGTGCCACAATTACTTAGTGGCCCAGACGGTTGCTCAGAGATGTGGGGGAGTGATTATAAAGATAACTCTCCAGCGAGCATGCCCAAAATTGTATAAATAAGGCCAAAGACAAAGCACTATCTCAAGGCCATCGCAAACCTAACCAAATTCAACGTAGTGCTTCCTATCATCCGTCTCTCATGGATGCTTATTCTCTTACTTTATTGTAACTCCCCATTCCCCATATACTCTATACTTCATTGTAGCATGAATCGTAGTCTTTAATCTCTCTTCACCCTTCATCTATGACAATATTATACCATAAGAAAGATCGCTTAGTCTCAAACAGAAGGTTGCAAGGCTTTCCTACTACATGCTAAGCGATTCCATCGACTATCTCACTACGTGCTCAGCTCCTGTTGGGCCTCTACCTTCTATCTCCCTACGTTCTTGGTGCCTACCCTTCAAATCTTCAAACAAACAGTCGAAGATTCGCCATCGACCCTTGACTATCTTGCCACATGTTCAATGTCCACCGTGTCTTCGAATAGACAATTTCATCACACCTGGCGACTGTCATGCTAGAAACTTTTGCTCCCACTATCATCCCTCAAAGCTGATTGTAAATTTCTATATTATAATTATCAATCAATAATACAATTTCATCTCATCCCAGCTACATTTTCTATCTCTATTGTGTTATTATTGAACTATGATAGCTATCGCTTAATTGAAATTCCTTTCGACCAAAAGGTAAAAAGAACTCACTTAAAGGATAAAATCTTCTCTTCACAAATTGCTTGGTCTTTCATGATCGGTAGCTAATAGATGGTCGATACATATAGAACTCAGTCTCTCGATCTATTTCAATGATTGGGGTCAAAAGCATTCGATTCGATTCGAGCTGCATTCGACTTTGGTATGCTTGACACATATGCACAACATGCATGATCAAATTTGAGCTAAGCATTGTTTTCTAGTACGTCTTATGGGATATGTGTTGAACTACTAGTTCAATAATATAACAATATGGTTAGAAAGTTAGTTGTCTTAGTGAGGATCCAAATACGAGTGACTTCTCCAAGAAAAAAAAGCTCAAGAAGAAATTTGTGCTAGGGTTAAAAGACCAATGATAACAAAATCAAAATCAAAATCAAAAGACAAATGGGATGGGTGAGATTTTATTACCGGAACAATTCTTAAGAATAGTAAGAAATCTCGACAATATATTCTCTTTAAAAAATCATAGAACCATACGATGATCATTGGTTCTACATGAAACAATATTTACTCACTTGGACACATAAGACATACTCAAAAGAATATAGACGTATCCAAAAGAGGAGGGGAATGGTCCCATGAAATCAATGCCCCAGTAGTCGAATACTTCGATGATCAAGATTGAGTTGAGTGACCTCATATTTCAAAAGGATATTCCTCCCAACTTTTGACAATGGTCGTGGGTTTAAAAAACTTATGAGTGTCCTTAAACATGGTCGACAAATAAAAAATACACTAAAGAATTTTGACAGCGGTTTCTTTGCTGAAAATGTCCACCACAGGCATGAGCATGATAAAAGGAGATGACACTACGTTGTTCGTCATCAGGGATATATATCCTTATTATTTGATTTGGGCAATATTTAAATAAATATGAATTATCCTAGAAAAATATGCGCACCTCCATGAAAAAACTTATTGTCTTATGCAGTCCAACAAGAAGAGGTCGCACCTGTGGAAATAGTTCGCAATGTCAGCATGCCACGGTGGACGGGAGACAACAAAGAGTTGCTTATCAGGGAATGAGTCCTTAATAGGTCATGTCGTCTCCTTGGAATCAGTCCTTAATAGGTCATGTCGTCTCCATGGAATCAGATAAAACAAGGCATGAGAGATGGTCAACGACTAAGTTTTCTACTACCCTTTTGTCACATATTTCTAAGTTAAATTCTTGGAGTAGGAGGATCCATTTAAGCAACTGGGGCTTAGCACTACATGAAAAAAGGGGAAAAATATGAATTTTGAGATGGTTGTGGACCGTCTGCAAAATCCTTTAGGTTAAAGATGGTTGTGAACCGTCTTTAAATTTTCGGATGGCTCTTAACCTTCTTTAATATGAAGCAAAATTGTCTCATAGACAGACGTCCACTAACCATTTATGAAGTCGTTAACTACAGGTAAAAGACAAGTGTAGGCCATTTGGAATAACAGACGGTCCTTAACCATCTTGTAGATAGTTATAACAAACGGTTGCAGGCCGTTTGAATTAGCGACGGTTGTAAACTGCCTTATAGACATTTATCACAAATAGTTGGAGACCGTCTTCATTAGAGATGGTTGTAAACCATCTTACTGGCCTATGTGGTTACCATGGGGCCCACCTAGATGTATGTATTATATATCCATGCCGTCCTTCCATTTTTCAAGATCATTTTAGGGCATTATACAAAAAATGAAGCAGATCTAATAATCATGTGGACTATACATAAGAAATAGTAGTGGTGATTGACCTCCCTACCATGTAAAACTTCTTAGGGCATACCTTAATGTTTTTGTAGTGTTTATTTACCATTGAATCAATTGATAAGGTCACATAAGCCTATATGAAGGGAAACTACACTACAAGAAATTCCATTTTTACCGACGAATGATTTCGTCGGTAATTAGTAAAATTTCGTCGGGAAATCTTTTTCCCAACGAAATAATTTGCGGCTAACATCGTCGCAGAAAGCCTGTCGGTAAAGGTTTTTACCGACGAAATAATTTTTCGTAGGTAATAATTACACCATTACCGACGAAAATATTCGTCGGCCAAACATATGAATTTTTGTCGGGAATGAAAATGATACGTCGGTGAAAAAACTTTTACCGACGAAATAATTCGTAGGTAAAAACATGTTAAACTTTTACCGACGAAATAATTCGTCGGTAAAAGCATGCAAAAAATTTTTACCGACGGAATATTTCGTCGGAAATTTTTTTTACATACTTTTACCGACGAATTATTTCGTCGGTAAAAGTTTTTCCTATCTCAGTTTCATTTGTTTTCAAAATTCAGGAAAATTCCTGATATACACCTGTAAAAAAACCTATACATTTTTCTCCTATTCACATCTACAAACATACAAATAAACAAAAACTACATCATCCATACAGAAATAATCCATTCCACATCCACAAACAAACAATATTCATCCACACACAAATACATACAAGTTAAAAGTCGTATATTAAAAAAAATAATCAGGAAGATGAAGGCGGAGGTGGCGGGGCATCGGCGCCAAGGCGTGTAGCGAGAGCCTGAAACATCTCCTGCATCCGTCGCTCATGCTCCTGGCGCTCCTGCCGTAACTCCTCGATCCTCCTCTCCTGCTCCTCCCGTCGCCTCTCCTCCTCTTCCTGTCGCCTCTGCTCCTCCTCCTTCTGCCTCTCCAGCTGCTCTCGAATCCCATCGACGACGACCCGTAGCTGCTGAACCTCTCTCTATGCTGTCAGCTCAGCGTTGAGCGCTCTTACCAGCTACGGATCGGCTGGAGCCAGCTCTAGTTTGTGACATGAGCTTAGCACCATGGCCAAGCCCACGCACATATTCAGAACGGGTGCCAAGCACCTCACTCAGGATTTCTGGCTCACTCCGCTGACTACCATCGGGAGTGGGCTGACTGCGTATGGTGTCCATCGCCGCCTGTAATGAAAAGATATGAAATTTCTTAAAAAATGACATGAATGACATTATTATCAATTAATGCGCAATTAAATTTTACAAAGTAAAGATTTTTACCCAATGCTCACTGGCTCTAGGATGAAGCCAAGATCCCGTCGCCTACCGACAATGAGTCCCTCTGTAGAGGTCTACTGGTCCAGGCTCCTGGCCGGTGACGGAATCCCGCTGCGCAATCGAAAGGAAAAAAGACTTATAATAAATGCCAATCAAAATAATATATTAACTTAATAATCATCAATAATTTCTTACCATGTCGTAACGATGTCGTACAAATGACTTTGAACCAGCTACGTGGTTCACTTGTAACTTTTCCCTATTCACAGAATTTATTCTACTCCTCTTCTGAACACATTATACAAAATACATTTCTATTAATTGCGAAATTAATTGCGAATTTAATTATTACCGTAAGATATCGTATATGTAAATATTACCTGAAAAGCCTCCGACGAAAATCTCTCGCAGAGTATCCGCCAGTCGTCTGTAGTAACGTGTGGCGGTGCGGACAGTACAGCCTCATCGTGTGTCCTGCACCGCTTGTACTGCTGGTGTAACTCTCCGCGGTACTCCTTGAACCGCTCTCTAATCATGTCGTCGACGTCATGAGAAATGTAGGGAACATTCAAATCGAATTCAAATTTATCCTGTAGTTTCGTAAATAATAAATTAAGGCAATAAAATTATTAACAATAGGACTTAACCGTAAATGAACTTTCACAAAAGAAAATTTCAATTTACTAAACTTTACCTGAAGGCGCTGACGGATGAGCTGTCGCACATCATCTGTCACGTCAGTCCAACGGGGGGTGGTGGCGGGGATCAGAGATCGGCATAGGACACCGACCTCAGACGTAAACAATCTGGCACTGTCCCCAACAGGTCTAAGGCAGTCCTGTGGGAACTCTACCGCCACCCTACCCTCACGAGTAAGTCGCTCTAAAACTAACCCACGCGTGGGTCCACGTCCTCGTCGGCTGGTAGAAGATGCTGCTGCGAAAAGATATATGTAAGTAACAATATAAACAGAAATCACTAAATAAATGTCTAGACTTACATGCAGTGCCCGGTGTATGCTGAACCGAAGGATCAGATGACTGTGATGCACTGTGCGACGTCGATGCTGTCTGCGTCGCATCACGGGTGGAAGGGGTAGATCCAGTGCGCGAATGACCTGATCTCCCACCTGGTGCCATGACTGAATATATCTGAAATACAAACTTATAAATTTAAACAATGTCAATGCAAGTTTATGAACATCATTGCAGAGTGAATTTGTGCTTATGCTTAGAGAAATGATAAAAATATGATTAGACCATTACACTATAATGCAAGCAGAATATAATAAAACCGTAAACAGAATATAAAAGTTGAAAAATCCATTACACATTGTCATTCTATATTAAATACATATATCTCATTGTAATACAAATTAACTTCGGATCAACTATCCGAAATACTCCCTGCGTAAGTTATCGTACGCTGCAGATGTATATGTCAAGCTGTATGAAGCACTCGACATTATTACAGCCAACATGCCAGTCACAATAGGAGAAATCTGATCTCTCGGGACTCCATTCAGATGTGCAAGTGATAATGTCACATCTTCCATACGAATTTTTCCACGGTTATATTCCTCAATCAGGTCCGGAATTTCTTTGAGATTGTATAATCTTTCATCTGAGTCATCGTCTTCCTCCCTACATTTCTCGACCAGACCGGATATCTCTCTGGCCCTACCAGAAGAATATAGGGCTGGAAAGTCCATCCGCAACAGCTGATGAAGCATGCTGCGTGCTTCCGCTACGCTCCAGTTTGTGGAGGACATGATCAGAAAGTGACTTAACTGTAAATGTAGATTATAAACAAGTCAATTCAGAAAAAAAATCATGACTTGTAAAACATATATACATGTAATAATCAAATTAATCGAATTGAAAATTACATGTAAATCTTGTATACATTTAATAATCGTCGTCTGAATCATTATCGCTTAGGACTCTTTCTTCTTCACCATCACTATCGCTGATCAGAATTTCCTCTTCATTGTCTGCAACGTTGTCATCGATGAAAGCGCTATCATCTCTAACAATGTCATTTATGATTGAGGCATCAACATGATCAGGTGGCACATCATCTCTATTCAATTGCACCACATCAATATCAACATTTAGATCATTCCCTCTATCCCAAGATGGCATGTCTTCTTGGTATGGTTGTTCAACTGACGACGTTCTATTACTCCCTTCATCGTTATCTTCAACGTCTACTTCGGGAACATCAAATATGTTCCTGAGCTTTATTTTCTGCACCACGTGCCAAGAGCCGCCTAACTTGGTGTCAGCGAGGTAGAATACTTGTTCGGCTTGGCCGGCTATGATAAATGGGTCATCTTTAAACCACTTCCGAGATAAATTTACGCTCGTGAAGTAATTATCAGTCTGTATTCCCAACTTTTTATTTCCAATGTCCCACCAATCGCATTTAAATAAGTACACCCGATTTCTCATACAATAACTCAGCTCAATAATATCCGTCAAAATGCCATAAAAATCAATTTCGACCTCCTCATGTGTTCCCTTCACAACCACACCACTATTTTGTGTGGTCCTATATTTCTCACGCTCCTCAGTGTGGAATCGAATCCCGTTTACAATGCAACCTGTATATCTAGATACATATCTATCAGGGCCACACGCCAGTGAGTAGAGCGCATCAGACGCATCCGCAGAGTTGCTAGCGCGCAACATCTTCATCTATCATCACGTACAGAATATAAATGTACGTTTAGGCATTTAAAATTACGTGTAAATATTGTGCAATACAACAATATTGTAAGTGTGGTGAGATAGAAGGTAAATTAATCTTACACGTTTTGCAAACCATTCTGAAAACAAATCCTGATGCATTCGATCATAATTTATAGGGTATTAGGACTTCATCTCCTCGATGTGTTCGCTATACACAATTGGTACATTGTAAGCAAGAAATTTTGAGATTAAAACTGTCTGTAGATATACAATAATTATGTGCGAAGACTTACTCCAAGTACGACTCTATTTCTTCACAGTTATGCAACACATACCACCGCGCCTGCGCTTGATCCCGAGGGTCCATATCCTGAAACGTCGGCGATCCTAAAGGACGGACGTTATGTGCGAATACAGATATGAGTCCTTGTTCATGCTCCTGCCCTGCATCAGCATTACGATCTTCTCGGTTGAATCTAGTCTCTATGCCACGAAGATACATGGAGCAAAATGTCAGGCACTCATTATCAATGTACGCCTCAGCAATGGATCCCTCTGGACGTGCCTTATTCCTCACATATTGTTTTAATGTGTGAAGGTATCTGTACACAAAATCAATATGTTTAAGACATGAAAACATGGATATACGTAGTTTATGGAATGAATAAAAATTTATGATCATTGTTCTATCACCTTTCGATCGGATACATCCAACGATATTGTACTGGGCCTGCAAGCTTCGCTTCGTGCGGTAAGTGAATCGCTAGGTGTACCATGACATCGAAAAACGCAGGTGGAAAAATTCTTTCAAGTTTGCAAAGGATTACGACAATATCCTTCTCCAGTCGTTTAATAACCTCTACATTCAAAGATTTCGAACACAAATCCTTAAAGAATATCCCCAACTCAATCAGCGTAGCACTGACATCCTTGTTAAGGAATCCACGAATCGCAACCGGTAGTAGGCGTTGCAGAAGGACGTGACAGTCATGACTTTTCATTCCTGTTACCTTACAGTCCGTAATGTTTACGCGCCGAGAGATATTCGATGCATACCCGTCGGGAAATTTCACCTTGTTCAACCATTCACATACACATTTTTTCTCTAGTTTTGTCAATGTGTAGCAGGCTGCTGGTATAGTATATGAATTTCCATATGGTTGCAAGTGTAACTCTTTCCTTAAACCCATTGCTTGTAGATCCAATCGAGCCTTGAAACTGTCTTTTGTTTTCTTCTCTATGTTCATCAATGTTCCAAAGACATTGTCACATATATTCTTCTCAATATGCATGACATCCAAGTTGTGTCGTAATTTCAGATGACTCCAATAAGGCAACTCAAAAAAAATGCTCTTCTTCCTCTAGTTGTACTCCAATACTGTACGTTTTCTCTTTTTCAAGTGCGGTGCCTTACCAAATCTAACTTCTTCAATGTTACTCAGCTGTTGTAACACATCTTCTGCAGATAGTTCTTTCGGTGGTGGCCTATGATCTTGTTTGCCATCAAAGATTACCGTCTTCCTGCGCCAACTATGATCCCTCGGAAGGAAGCGACGATGGCCCATATAACACGTTTTCTTACCATGCTTCAATGACAATGAACAAGTCTCAGTACTACATGTAGGACAAGCCAACTTTCCCTTCGTGCTCCACCCAGACAAATTTCCATATGCAGGGAAGTCATTTATTGTCCATAAGACCACTGCATGCAATCGAAACGTCTGTTCTGCAAAAGTGTCATACGTCTGGACACCTTGACTCCACAACTTGTTTAACTCATCTACTAACGGTCGGAGATACATATCAATGTCATTCCCCGGTGACTTGGGTCCAGAAATAAGCAACGACATCATAAAAAATGATTCCTTCATACACAACTAAGGAGGTAAATTGTAGGGCATAAGTATCACTGGCCACATACTGTACGAGCTACTCATATTACCAAATGGATTAAAACCATCACTTGCAAGACCTAGCCGAACATTGCGAGAATCCTCTGCAAACCAGTCATATTGCTTATCAAAATGTTGCCAGGCTTCAGAGTCAGCGGGATGCCTCAATGTATTATCATCATGAACGCATTTATCCTTATTCCACCTCATATCTTCAGCCGTCTTGCTCGACGTAAACAATCATTGTAATCTAGGTTTCAATGGAAAGTACCTTAACACCTTTTGTGGAATTTTCTTACGCTTAGCTTCGTCATATTTCCACCTAGACTCTCCACATTATGGACACTCCTCAACATTTTCATGTTCTTTCCAATACAATACACAATCATTTATACATGCATGTATGAGGATGTAACCAAGGCCCAAGTCTCGCATTAAGGATTTTACCTCGTAATGAGACTTAGGCAATGTCTCACTTTCAGGTAATACTTCTTTTAACAAGCCAAGTAACATGTCGAACGATTTGTTACTCCAAAGATTTATTGTCTTTAAATGAAGTAACCTTGTAAGGAAATTCAACTTAGAGAAGTTCCAACACCCCGGATAGAGTGGACATTGCGCATCCCTTAACAACCTACTAAAATTTTCTGATTCGGCATCACCCATAGGAGGAATATCCTGACTAGTACTTGTCGCTGCAAAATCAGTATCCGCAATTGTTCCCCTTAACACATCCCCAATGATATCTTGCATATCGTCAACATCTTCATCCTCGTCATTAGGCACAATTGGGTCAGCAAGGACTTCAGTGGCCTCAACTCTTTGGTGGAAGTCTTCACCATGACGAATCCACCAAGTGTAACCCTGGTCAATCCCAACTATGAACAAATCATCTTCCACTTTGTCCAATGTCTTGTGAATCATGTTCTTGCATTTTCGGCATGGACACCTAATTCTATTACCTGAATCTGCTCGATCTCTCGCAAATTCCATGAACTCCTTAACACCTTCTTTATACTCTGGGCCAAACCGATTCTTAGCTTGCATCCAACTCTTATCCATATCTACAATGTAAAGATTAGAGTCAGGTTTAGTTTAGGTGACATGAGTTTAGGATTAGGTTTAGTCATAGGTTGAGATTTTCGAGTTCGAGATCGGGTTTAGGGTTAGGTTGCTGAGTTTGGGTCTAAGTTTAGGTTAGGTGAATGGATTTAGGAATAGGTGTAGGTTTAGTTTAGGTGACATGATTTTAGGATTAGGTTTAGTCATAGGTTGAGATTTTCGAGTTCGAGATCGGGTTTAGGGTTAGGTTGCTGAGTTTGGGTCTAAGTTTAGGCTAGGTGAATGGATTTAGGAATAGGTGTAGGTTTAGTTTAGGTGACATGAGTTTATGATTAGGTTTAGGGCATAGGTTTGGATTTGCAGGTTCGGGATCGGGTTTAGGGTTAGGTTACCGAGTTTGGGTCTAAGTTTAGGCTAGGTGAATGGATTTAGGAATAGGTGTAGGTTTAGTTTAGGTGACATGAGTTTAGGATTAGGTTTAGTCATAGGTTGAGATTTTCGAGTTCGAGATCGAGTTTAGGGTTAGGTTGCCGAGTTTGGGTCTAAGCTTAGGCTAGGTGAATGGATTTAGGAATAGGTGTAGGTTTAGTTTAGGTGACATGAGTTTAGGATTAGGTTTAGGGCATAGGTTTGGATTTGCGGGTTCGAGATCGGGTTTAGGGTTAGGTTGCCGAGTTTGGGTCTAAGTTTAGGCTAGGTAAATGGATTTAGGAATAGGTGTAGGTTTAGTTTAGGTGACATGAGTTTAGGATTAGGTTTAGGGCATAGGTTTGGATTTGCGGGTTCGGGATCGGGTTTAGGGTTAGGTTGCCGAGTTTGGGTCTAAGTTTAGGCTAGGTGAATGGATTTAGGAATAGGTGTAGGTTTAGTTTAGGTGACATGAGTTTAGGATTAGGTTTAGGGCATAGGTTTGGATTTGCGGGTTCGGGATCGAGTTTCGGGTTTGGTTCTCGTGTTTGGGTCAAGGTTTAGTTTAGGTAAATGGATTTAGGAATAGGTGTAGGTTTAGGTTAGATGACATGAGTTTAGGATTAGGTTTAGGGCGTAGGTTTGGATTTTTGGGTACGGGATCGGGTTTAGGGTCGCATTTTCGTGTTTGGGTCAAGGTTTAGGTTAGGTGAATGGATTTAGGAATAGGTGTAGGTTTAGGTTAGATGACATGAGTTTAGGATTAGGTTTAGGGCATAGGTTTGGATTTGCGGGTTCGGGATCGGGTTTCGGGTTTGGTTCTCGTGTTTGGGTCAAGGTTTAGGTTAGGTGAATGGATTTAGGAATAGGTGTAGGTTTAGGTTAGATGACATGAGTTTACGATTAGGTTTAGGGCATACGTTTGGATTTTTGGGTACGGGATCGGGTTTAGGGTCGCATTTTCGTGTTTGGGTCAAGGTTTAGGTTAGGTGAATGGATTTAGGAATAGGTGTAGGTTTAGGTTAGATGACATGAGTTTAGGATTAGGTTTAGGGCATAGGTTTAGATTTGCGGGTTCGGGATCGGGTTTTGGGTTTGGTTCTCGTGTTTGGGTCAAGGTTTAGGCTAGGTGAATGGATTTAGGAATAGGTGTAGGTTTAGGTTAGATGACATGAGTTTAGGATTAGGTTTAGGGCATAGGTTTGGATTTGCAGGTTCGGGATCGAGTTTCGGGTTTGGTTCTCGTGTTTGGGTCAAGGTTTAGGTTAGGTGAATGGATTTAGGAATAGGTGTAGGTTTAGGTTAGGTGACATGAGATTAGGTTTAGGGCATAGGTTTGGATTTGCGGGTTCGGGATCGGGTTTAGGGTCGCATTTTCGTAGCTTATAGGGTCTAGGTTTAGAGTTAGATGAATTGAGTTTAGGTTTCGGTTTAGCCATAGGTTATAGGTTTTAGTTTTAGGTTTATGGTTTCAGGTTTAGGGTGTAGGTCTTGGAGACTCAAGCAACTTAAGGATAGCTCCGACGCACATCCGGGTCTGCTCCACACAAAGCGGGCCTGTCCAAATGGCCAGGCCACCCATATTGCTGTCCATAGAAAATGGCAGCTTCATCATGGTCATAACAGCGGTTCCCACCTTCCAGGGACCCCCGCTCAACAACCGGATAGCTCCGACGCACATCCGGGTCTGCTCCATTAATTTCAAGCTAATACATAAACACGGGCCTGTCCAAATGGCCAGGCCACCCATATTGCTGTCCATAGGAAATGGACAGCTTCATCATCATGGTCATAACAGCGGTTCCCACCTTCCAAGGACCCCGGCTCAACAACCGGATAGCTCCGACGCACATCCGGGTCTGCTCCATTAATTTCGAGCTAATACATAAACACGGGCCTGTCCAAATGGCCAGGCCACCCATATTACTGTCCGTAGGAACAGGACAGCTTCATCATCATGGTCTAAACCGCGGTTCCCACCTTCCAGGGACCCCCGCTCAACATCAACATCAATCAACTACTCTTAATCACAAGTATCATGTTCGTCATCTAATTTGCCACTAAATGATAATATAATAAAATCAGTCGCCCATCCAAGGATGGATAGATCGAAATGCTATCATTATTTCCATTTAAATGCCCAAGCCTAAATTTCGACAGCATCTCCCCCTATCTCTTCAGATATATTTATCTTACATTTAATTTCCACGTCAACTATCCACACATTGTGTGGATTAAATTGACAATGGAATTAAACATAAGAAACATATCCAGAGAGAATAGGAGATTTACCGCACGAAACTAATGACAGAGCATGTAAATGACAAACAACGATAACATTCCAATCTATCCAACCTTGGACTGTCCAACAGGACAATTTGGCAGATTTCTATACCTCCAAAACACACTTTATCTATGCTCGGCAATATAGAAATCTCCAAATGGGCTAACTGATTCTATTATACTACCATTTGTGGACAAAAAATAACTATTAATAATAAGCCAAATACATCCACAACATACATCCACATAAATCAACCACGGGTAGCTCCGACGCACATCCCGGGTTTGCTCCATCAATTCCAGATACAAAAGCACATGAAAATGACAGAATCATCAACACCATGAATCAAGTCTAATCAAATACCTAATGACTGCTACTTTCTCAACAAATAAGTATGTATGGGGCCCACCATGGGAATCGGATTGCGTGCGGAGTAACTCTGCACGCTCTCCTCATGTAGAGTAAATTCAGTTGGGCCCACCTAGAATGTATGTGATTTATCTATTCCGTCCTTATGTTTTTCAGCTCATTTTAGTGGTTGAGCCCAAAATTTAAGCATATCCAAATCTCAAGTGGACCATGCCATGGGAAACCGTGGGAATAATGATTTCCACCATTCCTAGGACCTACAGTGATCATTATTTGTCATCCAACCTGTTCATAAGATCACATGGATATGGATGAAGGGAAAACACAAATATCAGCTTAATCCAAAACTTCTGTGTCCTCTAAGAATTTTTCAATGATAGACATTCAGTTCACACTTCTGCTGTGGTCCACTTTAGATTTTGATATGCTTCATTTTTGGGCACCAGCGGTTCCCATCTTCGGGGGCCCCACAGCCAGTGGACAGCGACGGTGGGCCCCACAGGCAGTGGACAGCGACGGTGGGCCCCACAGGCAGTGGACAGCGACGTGGGCCCCACTGGGCCCCACAGGTAGTGGACAGCGACGTGGGCCCCATAGCCAGTGGACAGCGACCGTGGGCCCCACAGCCAGTGGACAGCGACATGGGCCCCACAGCCAGTGGACAGCAACGGTGGGCCCCACAATTACGTATTTCATTTTTTTTAATTTGTAAAACAAAATTTTGGATTTTAAATTTTTAAATCCCTAATTAGGGATTTTAATATTGAAATCCCTAATTAGGGGATTTTAATTTCGAAATCCCTAATTAGGGATTTAATAAATCAGTGGGCCCCACCAAATTGTAGACAGCTAAGGTGGACCCCACATGCAATGGACGATGGAAAGCGACAGTGGGACCCACCAACATGCATTGGACAGCGATGGTGGGACCCACATGCATTGGATTTTGGGAGTGGGCCCCACAATCAACAACGAGGAGAGAGGGAGAGAGGGGAAATGGAGCAAGAAGGGAGAGAGGGTTACCGGAGGAGGCGGCGGCGTACGGAGGTCGGTGGAGGAGTGGCGACCGGCGACAGTGGTCGGCTGGGGGGGGGTGGTGGTCGGCTGAGGCGGTGCGCCGCCGGTGACGTTGACGGCCGGTGGTCGGAGCTGAGGGAGAGCCGAGATGAGTTGGCCGGCAGCGCGCGCGCGCGAGAGAGAGAGAGAGAGAGAGAGAGAGAGAGAGGAGAGAGAGACAGAGCGAGAGTGAGAGAGATGGAGAGAAATGAGGGAGGCCCGATCGGGTAAGTGAAATAAAAGACTTTTACCGACGAAAATTTTCGTCGGTAAAAGCAACATTTTTCGTCGGTAAAAGTCCTCTTTTTCACTTGGGTGGGAATCAAATATTATTACCGACAGGCAATAATCGTCGGGGAAAATGACTTTTGTCGACGAAAACTTTCGTCGGTAAAAGTCCTCTTCCTTAACTTACGCATATGCCACACATTATTACCGACAGACAATAATCGTCGCCAAAAAAAAGACTTTTACCGACGAAAATATTTGTCGGTAAAAGCCAAATTTCTTACTTTATTTTTTAGCGACGGGTAGTTTCGTCGGTAATAAACTTTTTACCGACGAAATTATGATTTCGTCGGTAAAAGTGTGTACTGGAATGTATTTTACCGACGATTACTTTATTTCGTCGGGGAAATGGCTTTTTACCGACGAAAATACTTTCGTCGGTAAAACACCGTTTTCTTGTAGTGCTATTATCAGCTTGATCCAAGACTTGTGTCCCACTAATGATCAATCAACATTAATTCTTATGGTATGGTCCACTTGATGATTGGACCTGTTTCATTTTTCGGTTATTGTCTTAAAATGATTTGAGAAAATGGATGGACAGTGTAGATACATAATATATACATCAAGGTGGGTCCAGGGTAACCCCATGGTAAGGGTCACACCGCCTGCATGTGAGGACAGGGTCTCACCTAAGGAAGCGTACTTAGTAACTCAATACACTAAGCATAGTGAGTAAACTTTGTGGGGCCCATTGCGATTTACTTAGTTTATCCACTTAGTCCGTCCATTTTATTGGATAATTTTAGGGCTTGAGAATAAAAATGAAGTGTATCCAAAGCTCAAGTGGACCATAGCACAAGAAACAGTGTGAATTTATCGTTGAAAAATTCTTGCAGGCCACATAAGTTTGGGATCAAGCTGATATTTGTATTTTCCCTTCATCTATATTTGTGTGATCTTATGAACAGGTTGGATAACAAATAAACATCATCATGGGCCCTAGGAAGGTTTTAATGGTCATTATTCCCATTGTTTCCTATGGTAGGTCCACTAGAGCTTTGGATATGCTTCGATTTTGGGCAACCCCTAAAATGGCTTGTAAAAGTGATGGACAGTGTGGATAAACCACGTACATTTATAGTGGGCCCAACAGAGTTTACTCTATATGATAATATCGTGCTAAGGGGCGCGGATTGGGTACTACCCCCACCACAATGTAGCTAGAGACAGACGCTCATGTCAGGGGCTATCAGGGCCCCATCGTGATGTGTAACACTCCAAATTTACCATACTTATTTTAATTTTTTCTGAAATTTATTTCTAATTTTTTTATTAAATATTGGCTGTTGATATTGAAACATGAATAACGAGACATCTGTAGGAGATCCGATAGAGTACCATTTACAAAAGTTGCTTAAAATGGCCTCATAAACAACGTAGGAAGGTTAAATTCTGCTAAACTCAAATTTTTTTGATAATTATAATAATGACATTAGTTAAACTTAAGTTAACTTGCCATTTTTTTAAGTATGATAGTTTTCGATGATCGTTTTGACGCATGACCTTAGACTTAAGTTTTTGGACACATTTTAGTCGTACAGGTCAAATTTTAGCCCTTAAAGTATAGTAGAAGTGGTCTAATTGTCAGATCAGCCCCTTAACCCTTGATTTTCATATCCATCGAGTGAGGAAAGTGGATGGTTAGTCGTAGTCGAATATTTTTCTTCATATGAGTGACTTGGATCGTCTTTATCATGGACCAATAGTATGATTTGAGTGCCCCACCTTGTTAAGCCTCTTTCTTAAGCACTAAGTTATCCCGTTTTAGGAATTAACGAGTTACCAACTCTTCTCAAATCGGAACCTTTCAATTTACCCACTTCTCACCATCAATCGCTCATCGAATTTGGACCACCCATTTTCTTTATATGACTATGAGTTTACACAAAATTTGAACTCCGATCTATAATCCTACATCGTTGAACCATAAAGCCTGCACCTTTCTTTTCCACCAAAAGTTGGAATTTCAGATCTAGGCATTTTCCACGATCGATCAACCATCACTTTATACAATTGTTTGCCTATTATGAGTACATATTTTCTCAAAATTCGGGCCCTGATTATCAAGCGTATATGGTTAATTGAAATCAAGCCCATTTTAGCACCTGTCGTGCCATTTTCAAAGATCGGCCAATCTAGAATGTGGATCACTAAGGAATTTACGTATTCTAACTCTACTCTTCGAGCCTGATAAGATGAACAGATTAGAATTGATCAAAGATTACCCAAATATTGAGATTTGAGAAACCCCACCTCGAGAAATTGTTACATTAGACCTCACACCCACACCTTATTGCCCATACACACACGCACGTCCCTCTCCATATTTCTTCTATGCACGTCCAAGCCCTTCTCCTAATCCTAGCCTCCATGCCCTAGAGAAAGAGAGAAGAGAGAGAAAGAAATGAGAGAGAGCCCATTCCTTCCATCTTAGCCGTCCACCTTAAGGATCCAACATGTGGGACCCGTTCTACTAAGCTTGTATGGTTCATGTTTTGCTTAAATGTCGTCTTTCTAGAGATTCTACGTCTAGAGTTTCATCTAAAGCCAAGGTTAAGATTTTCCCTTCAAGCCAACATGAAAAAAAATGTAATTTCCTATATTTTCTTTATTGTTAATTGAGTATCTTAAGCTTAAATGTATGACTCATGTTAGACCATGATTAATGTTAGATTTATGCTGAAATGATATCATATGATGCTATGATTTCATGTTTAGATTTATATGTGAGAAAGCATGTGTATTTTTCCACATTATTATGAGAACTATGTTTTGATTTCTTTGATTTATATTTATGTATGATGAAAATGGTTATGATGATGTATACATCATATGGATAATAATTATCATGTGAATATTATGCTTATATATACCCTTGTCCCCCATATTGATGAGATCGGTTGTTGTAAAGAGATGGGCCCGTGAGAGGTGTCCATGTTGGAAAGATGATCTTTGCATAACTATGTTTATGTATTGAGTATTGCCAAGGGATCCTTGTGATCACATGATGTTGGAATGGATCCATGTGTCGTATATGTATGTTTTCTTTGGTTGGCTACGTTAAAAATTAATGGCTATTCATGGGACTTAATTGGACTATAAGTGGGACAATGAGTGGACATTAATCATATATACTATCTCATGAGTTGGGGTTGGTGCTACGGACACTAATCCCGTGTTGTCAGCCTATGCTGGGTTGTTTACAACTCCCCATAGTGGCCATTAAGTTCTTTCAATACATCTGGATGTGAAATTACTTAAATAAAGGTGAAACTAAAGTCATGCATTCACTTGTCTCCATGTGGGTGTACGAAATTTAGAATAGGCTAGAGCGTCCTAATTCTCCCGTACACTATCACGTATAGATTTGGGCTATAAGCGTCTTATTTCTCATGTGATCGGGTAAAAATATGGGCTTGTGAGTCCCAAGAACCTCTGGTGACTAGTAGCTAGCGTGAAGTCATAATAGGGAGTCTTCCACTTTATGTATTATGATTTCTAGCCATGGTGCCTTAGCCAGAGCATGCATATCATGCATTGCGTTAATAAGATTTCTCTTGGATGTTTTGGTCAATTATAATTATCATGCTTGCGCTACCTCTGTGTTATTATTATCATGATTGTCTTGAAGGGATATTCCCCACTATGATAGTGGTTAACGTTATCCAACCACATCTCATATAATCCAGGTGAATATCCACTAAGTGAAGTGAGCACTACGATGAGGTATTCGAAGGTTCGCAGCACAGGTGACGGATGACGAAGTTGGAGTGGCATATTGGAGATTTTATTTGATTATGTGTTTTTATGATAGTTTATCGTTCATTTCAAAATTGTAATAAGTTTTATTAATGAATGCAATAATTGATTATTTGTTCGATTTAGTTTCAAGAACTTTGTGATGATAACGTAAATTAAAATTTTATTAAATCACATGTTTATCTTTTATCTCTGTGCATGAATGCCATTAAATTTCAAACATATGAAAGCATAGTGATATGTCAAGAATTTCATCCTTGACACATCTTAGATAATACATGGGAATTCGGTCTATCTTGGAATCCACGAGAGCCAAAATCTCGAGGCATTACATGATGTATGTGTTTTATCTAAGCTGTCTATCCATTTTGATAGCTATTTTTAGGGAATGAGTTCAAAAATGAGCAGATCAAAGGCTCAAGTGGACCACACCATAGGAAACAATGGAGATTAAGTACCTACCGTTGAAAATTTCTTGGGGGCCATAGAAGTTTTGGATCAAGCTGATATTTATTTTTTACCTTCATCTAGGTGTATGTGAGCATATGAACAAGTTTAATGGAAAATAAACAACATTGTGGGCCCTAAGAAGCTTTTAATGGTGGGCATCATTGTCTCTAGTTCCTTTTGTGGTGTGGTCCACTTTGGCCTTCGATCTGCCTCTTGTTTGGGCTCATGCCATAAACCTAGTTGTTAAAATGAATAGACAGCTTGGATAAAGCACATTCATCATGGTGAGCCCCACAAAGGCCCTGACAGGACTGTCCGTCTCTAACTACGTCTTGGTGGGGGTAGTACCGAATCCGCTCTCCCCATGCGCACTCCCTCTTCGACCCCATTTTTCCCTCTCTCGTGTCCTCTCGATTTTCCTCTCCCTGTCTTGATTTTCCTATCGATTTTCATTTCCCTCTCTCGATTTTCCTCTCGAACAAATAAAAACGCCATAAGCTCTTGATCTCCCTCACGCTCGATCAAACCTTAGGTTTGTCTCCTTCGACAATCTCCTCTCTCTGTTTTCTCTTTCTTTGTTAGGTGTTTTTGGGTTTGGGATTTCACGCAATTTTCCAATTAGGTTTGGGATCTACATATATCAAGGGTAAATTTTGGGTTTTGAAGGAGAAATAGAGACTGTAGGCGTTAGTGTTTCTTGCATTGTCGAAAAATGGTTATGATTCTAAATTTTTTTTTTTTTTTTTTTTTTTTTTGTGTAGATTTTGAGGTATGGGTTCTTATGATTCTTCTTTTTTGGGAATTTGTTTAAAGACCCTTTTTGGGTTTTATGGAGAGATGGCCTTCTTTCAATGATTTTCTTTTGTTTGAAAGTGGTTTTAATAGTTTTTGTGGCTTGGGTCTTTTAGAAATCGGTCTTATTTTTATTTTTCTTTGGGTGATTTTTAAGGCCTTTTTTAATGACCCGAGATTTTGGGTGCATGTACATACGCATGCGAATATATATACTTACATTAATTAAGCACATACATGTGTAAATCCATCAATTTAACTTATTTTAACCATCCATCTGTATTTTAACCTAAATCTAAACAGTTGAGAGTAATCGTCATCTGTACATCAAGTCATTCGATCGTTAATTTTTTTTCTTCAGATTGACCCTGAAGTACCTTAATATTCTCATCTATTAATCAAATCAACCGTTCGATTAATCAAACACCACTAGGTAAAGATATCGGACCATCCACTTTGATTTTGGACAAGCTGATCATAGTAAACTAAACCCATAAATCTCCATGGCTTCTCATACCCAAATCAAATCAAAATCCGATCTGTGTTATCTCGTTCATCATACATAGATATGCTTAACCTACCATCAAAACTGTGATATGATGAAATTTCATGAGTGGACAAGTCATTAAAGTCTGATAGTGTATATGTCTTACAAATAGGTCATCCAAAAAAACCACGTTATAGTATCTGTCTAAGAAACTAATCATACAATAACTCATGTTTTTTTATTAAGACCATAACCATCTAATTAGAAAATATTTAGCTTTTCATATGACCATCCATCAAATTTTTATCCAACAAATGGGCCATCTAAATATCAAAATGAACCAATCATTTCAAAGATCATTAGATAAGTGCCAACGCTACAGGTTAAATTTTCTATTAGATGTGTGTAAGTGTTATTTTGGATCAGGGAAAGTAATACACTATTAAAAAAGCATATCGGTCATTTGTAAGCGATCAAGGCACAAACTTGAGCGTTGGATAGAGCATGAAAGATAACGAAGAGTAGTGAGGTTTCATCTCATTGTGACGATGCAATTAGAGTTACGGAAGGTGGAAGTCAAAAATAAAGAAAAGGGCAAATTTGGAAATATGGATACTCTTATTCCAAGCATGCAGTGAGGCTTCAACGAGATATTTTAACAGTGAGTTGCACTCACTCATTTTGTGCATGGTGCGGCCCACTTGAGTATCAGATCTACATCATTTTTTAGTCCATGACTATTGTGAGAGAGACACACCAGATGAATGGAGGGGACCCCACTTTATCTCTACAATCAAGTCGCATATAAGCTCTCTACGTAAGCATCGACCACAAGTAGATTCCAAAACGGAAACTTCCTTTTCCTATTCTCAAATCCTAACCGAAGATACTCAAGATAACCTCAGCAGTCCACAGCTGGAATAACAGCCGTTCAAAACCAAAGACAACAATCGAATGACATCACGAAGCCGGTAGCAAGATGTTTCTGCAAACAAGTTTAAAAGCAAAAATTAGAAACTGGAGGAAACCAGCAGCAGAAAATCCTAGCCATCCGTTCATGTTACTTGTAGTGCAAGGAAGCCGAAGAATCCGGTTGTAACACGGGTTGCAAAACATGGATCGGGCTAAAATCGTCTTCTTGCGTGAACCATCGACCAAACCTTTGTAAAGCTTCAATTTTATTCATCCGTGAGCGTCATATGATTAATCTACACCGTCCATATAAGCGTTGGCCCGAAGAAAAATGCATCGACTCAAAATCTGTCATTAACATGGTCACCTTCTTCATTTTAATCAGAACCACACAATCCTTGTGGGTCACTGATCAGAGATCTGAAACGCACATTAGGTGAGCGCTTCAATGAGCTTTCATTATCCACATTTTCGTGGAGAACATGTTTCTCAACAGAATGTAATAACACAAATAGTTCAGCATATCAAAACATTATAGTGCGCGACTCGTCTCACCGTCTTATACAGCTGCGAACGCATTAGCAAGCTGAAACTATATAAAAGAATCCCCTCTGTGAGATATCGGACACACGGACGCTTCTAAGAAAGAAAGAAAGAAAGAAAGAAAGAGAAAACATCAAAGTGAGAGAGAGTGGAGTGCTGTCGATCGTCGAGTAGTGCATATTAGTTGAGGTGGATATATGAACCGTTAATCAGGCTTACCCACTGAGATACTCTTCGATCTCGAGTTAACCTAAGCGGGTTGAGTTGCTCCCAAAATTCTTTGAGTTTATCTCATACCTTTCCTCACTATGCAATCTCTTATTACATTGTTTTCTACCCAAATTCACGAGACTATTTCATATGGATTTGTAATTTGGTTCATCTCATTGAAGTGGATTTGAAATTCATGATTTTGATTCATAAATTGTTGGTTTTCTAGTTTGTAACCGTGATTAGGTGTTGGAATTGTGAGTTTATCTTTAAATTGTGATCAATTTTTTAGAATTGTATTTTGGGTTTGTTGATTTACCTGAAGTTATTATATGCATTACATATTGGGGAATCTAGTGATTGATTATGTGTCGATGCCTTGAAAGGGCTGAAAAATTTATGGTTTGATTTTGACGTGTTTTGGAAAAGTGTTGGCATGATTCATGCAATCCATGAATGAGGACTCAAGTGAAAATTATGATTTTATGGTGAGCACCCAAGTGTATGCAATAGGCCTAGTGAACTTTTGTAGATTTTGCATCGATGTGTGCAAGATGGATTGTATTCTCCCATCAGTTGTGGCCGATAGGGTGAGCACACAGGTGTGTACAAGACGGTGGGTGTTCCATTGATTGTGGCCAGTTGGGTGAGTATTATGCAAAAGACCGCTATGCAGACCACTGTGATGGTTGTGGCCGGTTGAGTGAGCACATACAAGAGACCACTATGTTGATTAATGAAGTTGGTTATGGCCAGTTGGGTGAGTATTATACAAGAGGCCGTTATGTAGACCACTGGGATGGTTGTGGCCGGTTAATGAGCACTGTACAAGAGGCTGCTATGCAGACTAATGGATATTTGATTGATGGAGTGAGCCAGTTGGATGAAATTGGTCTTGGGTGTTCTATTGTTGGTGATACTGAGACAATTGATACATACTTGCATACCTTGCATTACATACATGTTTTAAAAAGTTGGTTTGATATTCCTTTACACTTAATGCCTCATTTTTCATGAAAATTCTTTTATATGATTTTACTACTTGGATTACATGTGTTAAACTGTAAGAGATTACACTATGGTAAAATGCAGTATTATATGATTAACCGTAGTGGTAGGTGATGACTTAAAAGAATTCAATGAGTCAATTCTAGAAGAAGAATTTTAGAAGAAAAGTACAGTAGATTTATTTTATTTTCACTTTAAAAGCATTGATGTAATAAGGCTAATTAGTTGGCCATTTACTATAATCCGAAGATTGCACATCCAAGTGCAGGTAGTGAAGTAGTAAACTACTTGGTGAGACCGAGGTCGACCCCATAGGGATTGAGGTTAAAAACACTTAGAGGAATTTGTTTAGGTGGGAAAGATGAAATTTTATTAAATCTACAAGAGTGGAACAAGTTGTATGTGTGTTGAAAGACAAGAATAAGAAAAGGGGCTAAGGCATTAGGGATCCACCTTTGGTTAATCCATAAGGTTTGATTCATTAGTCCAACTATAACTCAACTAGAATTGAATAAAGATTCGTTCCAATCGAAAGATAAAACTGTTAAACCACTTACGTATTTCATAAAAGATGGTGATCTAAACCAATTGATTTGTCCATGAAGAATTCGTTAGTTAATACAGGGAATTCCAAGCATCCACTTTGCTCAGAGTCGACAATGGATCAAGGAATTATACAGATCAACAACTTATTAAGGCATGAAAATGAAGAAGAGTGAAGAAAACAAATGAGGAAAGAAGAATGAAGAAGATCGGAAATGAAATCAGGAAAGAAAACAGTACAAAGTACAGAAAGCAGGTATTTTACGTGACCTGCATAAAGTGCATGCACTTTATGTGGGTCGCGTAATGATGATCCTAAATGCCTGGTTGTTTACACAAGATTGACCCCCAAAGTCTATAAATACCCCTTCAAGGGTCCTCATGTGGCACTTGCTTCCAAAGTTTCGAGTTCCAGAGCTCCTTTTGAAGACTCCAAAGGTACGAAGAGGGCCTTTTGCTTCTCATTCTCCTCGGGTTGAATGCACAAAGTGGTGACCTCGAGGATCGAAGAAGAATGACGAGGAAACACTGTTGAAATGAAGAATCAAAGATCAAAGATGGAGATTCGCCTGAGATGTGCTTTACGCAACCCACGTAAAGCTCCCGACAGCTTTACGTAACCCGCGTAAAGATGCCCTAAAGAGCATTTCAACACTTGTTTTCTCCTTTTGTGAAGGATGTCGAGGGCGTTTTAGCCTCCGTTTCCCTTTCAATCATGAGGAATATTAAATATCCAAATCCTGGCAAGGATGGATGGCATAGAGAAAGTAATCTAGACTGGAGAGTTTGTTTCTTTATAAAGAAGACCTATCTTTCTCCCTTCGGATTGAGCGTACTTTGTACAATCCTCGTAAGTTGTAGTCTTGATAGATGATGTAGAAGACCTATCTTTCTCCCTTTGGGTTGAGCGTACTTTGTATAATCCCTGTAAGTGGTAGTCTTGATAAATGATGCAGAAGACATATCTTTCTCCCTTCGGGTTGACTGTATTTTGTACAATCCCCATAAGTGGTAGAAATGATGGATGATGCCAGCATCTCGGAGCACCGTGGAATTCTATGAAGAGTCAAGAAGGTTTTAGTGCTTTGAAAAGGCCTGTATAGTGTATTGATCTTGAGTCCGCTACACAGCCAAATGATAAGCCTAGCCTTTGTCTGTGTGTTTCGCTTGAAGATCACAAAGGAATGAAGCCTAGTTTAGTTGACTCGCCTCACTCATGAGCAGAAGAACAATCTTGGCTTGAATGATCATTCATTCATTTCCCCATCATCTAGACAAGATGAAGGAAGAATAGAGAAGCTTAGATGGTTTCCGCACACCCCTTCATGGATCTCCCTAAGGACGTAGTCAAATTTGTCTGGATAGAAGCACCTCAGATGTGGCAGGGAGTAACCTTTCTTGTATAGGACTCCTTCTTTCAGGAAGTATCTTAGTGCATGGTACTTAAGCTTACGTGTCTCCTTCTTGGTCTCAGGCAGTTGGCCAATTTGGAGGAACTGGATGATTGAATCCATCTAGTATGGGGTCCGATTTACTGAAAGTGCCTCTACTATTGTACACTTACAGATGCTAGGCTCAGCGAGATACTCGATGGGAATTGTTCGGACAAGCTCATTATATGTTGCTGAGTCCAACTTTTCCAAGGAATCAGCCATCCTATTTTCTTCCTTAGGCACCTGGATGAGCTCGTACTTCTTAAAATCCTTCAACAATTTAAGCGCTCGGGCTCTATACGAAGCCATTCTTTCACCGCGTGCCTCAAACTCATTCGTGACTTGATTCACTACAAGATATGAGTCGCTATGTATCTTTAAATTACAAAATCCCATCGTCTTGGCTAAATGGAGTCCGGCCATGATGGCCTCATACTCTGCTTCGTTGTTAGACACTGAGAACTCGAAGCGGAGCCCATACTTGAATTTTGACGCATCAGGGGTGATTAAAATCATCCTGGCCCTACTCCCCCAAGAGTTGGATGAGCTCCATCCTGTTCACTCCCCAAGTGTAGGGTTGCGAAGTAGTAATAATTTAGAAAGACCGAGTATCGTTCCCACAGAGATTTATGTATGGATATCCTCAGAATTTGTCTAAAACAACTAGTAATTAAGATCCTATTAAGAGCTAAAACTAGAAAATAGCAATTTGGGTTTAAACAATGAATGGTTAAGGTTATTTCAATCTAAAAAGGCACTAGAGCGCCAAGGATCCACTTTTGACAAGTTTCAATGCATCAGCACAACTAAGTCTCTCATAACTCAATCGGAATCGAATTCATATCTCTATCCGACCGAAATATAGAGCGGTTCTATCAACAATTATCCAAAATAAGTGCTTATTCATTGATTTGATTCCCACAACCATGCTTAGGCCTTGGGCACACTCAATTGTATAGGCCAAGCCTCTTTCCAATCTAGTTGAGATTCATAACCATAGCTTTCATCAAATCCTGTCACTATACCTGATTACAACTCATGATTAGAACTCTAATTAAATCAAAATTAATCAATAAACAACTATTCCAGATTATATAACAAAAGATAAGAACTTTAGTTGAATGAGTTCCCACATGAAAATCAGGCCATTGCATACAAGGCAATCAAAGCGTCTACCATGCCCGGAGTCGATGGTAGATCAATGAACTACACAAGCATAAACAATGCTCAAAGCGTAAGATACTAAGCTAGGATCACTAAGAATCACATGAGCCCGGAGTCATCAAGAGATCAAAGTAAAAACCAACATAGTACTTGATTCAAACTCATATTGAACTAAAATTCATCAATTAAAACATAAAAGGAAACCTAGGTTGCATTAATCCATAAAAAACGAATCAAAAGCTTCACCTCTTAGCCCTAGCTAAGAGGTTTTAGTTCATCTCTAACATCCTTGAACTAGAAGCCTCTAAAAACATAAAAACTAATTAAAACAGGAAGAAAACTAGAAATCCAAAGTAGAATCCGTCTCCTAAGCAATCCCCACGTCCTAGCAGCCTCTGGTATGAAGGGAAGACATCCTTTTATAGCTTGGAGGTGTCCTTTATGCAAGAAAGTTTCAGATTTTGCGTAGAGTTACGCACTTGCGCAGAGAAATCCGAAATCCCGAAATAGAAAGTTGCTTGTTTTCATATAGCAGACCGGTCTGGACTGGTCGGACTGGGCTGGCCGACCGGTCACGACCAGTCGGGCCTGTTATTTGTCTTGGTCCAGCAGCCATAGCCGACCGGTCTTGACCGGTCGGGCTTGTATAACTCCTCCTCCAGCAGGTCTTCAATTCAAGTAGATGGGTGGCCGACCGGTCTTAACCGGTCTGGCTGTTTTTTTTCTTCTTTATTTCTTTCTTTCTTTCTTCTTTTCTCTTCTTTCCTTGCTTTCTTCTCTTTGGTCTTCCTTCAAACTTCCTCTAATGAACCTCAATGCTCTTAAAGAGCTCCATTTAATCTTCAATTTGTGAAATCTCCCTCTTGTTCCTACAATCACAAATCATGCCTTAGAATAGTCCTTTAAACATATATACCATGCATAATGAGTGACGAATTGGGGTTAGAATATGCACAATTAAGAGCTCAACACACCCCCCAACCAGCATTTTGCTAGTCCCGAGCAAAACATGCATGAAACAAGTTTCATTCTCCAAAACCCAACTCTCCTCTAGAAACTATTCTTCTATACATTCCAAGACACACAAGCATAAAAATCAGAGAAATTAGGTGAAAATGGTTGAAACCTTAAACTCTCGAAACATAATAAGTGTTTATATGAAATTCCCACTGATTGATTGACAAATGAAGCACTTGAACAAATTCAACCCAGTGTGCATAGTGAAGGTTCATCTCATGAGTTTCCGGGATTATCTTCTTCATAGATCAACTAAACTATAGATCTCAAGGTGTATAGAGCAACACAAACCTATGACAGGAATTTGCCTTACCGTCCTTCCGACGACTTTCACACTACGTCCCATTTCCGGCTTTGGTTACGGGTAGACCATTCCCCGGTTGGTAGTAGGTAGCCCTAATCGGAATTTCCACCATTTTTCCATCATTCCCAATTTCATCCTTCCTTTTCCTTTTTCTTTTTATATTAGATAGGATTTTTAGAAATCCATATCTTTCGTTATTTTCCCATGGACAAGGATGGACAAAGTACCCCGGCTTGGTTTCTCAATACCTTAAATCAAAGTCTAGCTAATCCATAAATCACACAATCCTTTTCAAATCATGAAAATCGTGTAATGTGAACTAGGTGCAAAAGGTGTTCAAATTTTCTATCAATCATAAAAATAGGTGAATTCACATATAAAACCATTATATTAAGAGAAGTTCAAAGCTTGCAACATCCCTCACTTCATATCTCATCTTCTTATACCCATGCTATCTCGAATGCGTAGAATCAAAGTTTTCCAAAAGAGTTTTGAATTTTTGAAAAATCAAAAAATTTCTACATCTTTGCTTGACATGTCACAAAAGCTAGCAAATTCATCATCTTAAGGAATCTCTCACCCCCCAACCAAAACTTTACATTGTCCTTAATGTAATAAGATATGCAATATGCATGACATGAGAGCAATGACATAAAACAAAGGAGAGTGAGAAAGAGAGATATCACTTGGAGCATATATTTCATGGCAAGATTAGCTTTTAGAGATGGATTACTTTACAACTAAATCAACTATCAAAGCAAATCCTAATGGGAAAGCATTCTAGCAAATTATCCTCCGTCAGACTAGGAGGTTAATCCCAACAACTCATCCAAAAGCATAAAATCCAGCAGAATCATTAGATGGATCAAAAGGTTTCGCAGTAATGTCATCCAATATCCTGCTTTACAATAAACATGTGTGTGAGTAATCGTGCTAAGCCACTCAAAATCCCAAAAAGGAATTTCAGCGGGTCCCTTAGTGTTTTCACCACATGTATAAGAGGAGACATCATCATATTTATCAGAAAAAATATGTCTCCAATCAGATTTTCCTGGGCACTGATATTGCAAGTAAGGATCATCCCAAGGTTAGTGGAGTTCGGTATGCATGATCCACAAAGGTGTGGAAATATGAATTGATTTCGCAGCACAACAAGGTATTGTTTCCACATCCTTCTCTCGGCTAGCGTCATATGCCGATACCGCCTCAAAAGGTGTGACCCTATCCCTTATCATATCATCGTTCTCATCAAGGGAGTGAGTCACTTCTTTGTCTAAGTGACCGGAGTAAAAAGGTGAGTGGGATTCATTTTCCATAATAGAATTGATCATGTTTATTTCATGGACCTCTTCATCCTCATCCTCTTGTTGGTTGTCAATATTGAAAGCATTCTACTCAATCGTCATATTGCTAAAAGACATTTGGATGACCCCACTCCTACAATTTATGATAGCGTTTGATGTAGCTAGGAATGGGCGGCCAAGTATGACAGGAATTTGAGGGCTAATATTAACCATGGGTCTTGTGTCCAAGACAATAAAGTCTACCGGGTAGTAAACTTTGTCAACTTGGACAAGAACGTCCTCAATCACCCCTCTCGGAATACGAATCGATCGGTCAGCAAGTTGTAATGTGGTTTTGGTGGGTTTCAATTCACCTAAACCCAATTGTTCATAAACCGAAAAGGGAATTAAGTTTACACTTGCCCCTAGATCAAGTAGAGCATGTTTCACCCGGTAGTCTTGTTCGCTCGCCTCAAGTGTAAGGCTGCGATGTAGTAATAAATCTCGGTAAGACCGAGGTCGATCCACAAGGAAAGAGGTAAACAATTCCAAGTATTCTAATAACTAGAATCTAAGAAGTTTGAGAAGATAGTTTTTCACATAAAATAGAAAAATCTAAAATTAATAAGAACTAGAGCATCAAGGATCCACTTGTAGTAGTCCAATGCCAATCCATTCATCCAAGTACAACACAATTAGAATCAAAGTCCTATCTCTCATCTAATTGGAAGATATAACATTCAAGCACAAACAGTCCCACTTAAATCTGAAAATCAGATTTCTAGTTCTAATGGAGCACATAGAACTTGAACTTGTAGCCTTCGGAGTAACAGTCATGCCTATGGACTATGGCATGCTCAAGGGTTACTACAATTCGAATTCAAACAACCCAATCATGGTAATCTTAGAGAATTGCAAGGAACTCATGTCCGGAGTACACAAACTCTCACAATTCATCTAAAAATTCAAACTTTATTCAAAGTAGAAGTTCAAAATCCAAAATTAAGAAAAGGGTACTTGAAATAAAAGAATTAAAGCATTGGAACCAACTACAAATTTCACCTCTAGCTCTAGCTAAGAGGTTAGCTAAGGAAAAGCATATTAAAACTAGAACTAGAACTAAGAAAAGGAAGAAAAACTAGCTGGAGGAGGCTAGGTAGCCTCCTGGGACTTGAACTCCTTGCTTTCCACGTCCTTGGTTGATTTGGAATAGAAGAGAGCACCTCCTTTTATAGTGCAGCAATAGTACAGCAACATAGCAGAATTTGTTTCGCTTGGTACGGCTTAACCAATGGTCGGATTGCCCTCAAATTTGATTTGTAGCTTCCTTGTAATGTGATCTTCCTCATAGATGATTTAGATTTCCAAGATTATCCTCTAAATGGGCCCACCAATCAGATCACCGACTGCCTCTCAAAATCGCGCACTTTGGGTACCTTCAAAACCAGTCATCTTGCTTTCAACGCCCTGGAGTGTACAGAGGTTGGATTGATCTCAAATTTTGAACATTGGTAGAAAACTTCATCCTTTACATGATAGATGGATTAGATTGTCCAAAACAATCCCAGAATATGGTCCGAAAATTAGAACACTTAGAGCTTTTATAAACTCTACGCAGTTGGATCTTTCTGGATGGTCCATCTTTCTTCAACCGGTACGATCAAACCACACATCCTTTTGATCTGAAACTTTTGTGGTTATTCATATATGGATGTGGTCTAAAATATGGTCAAAGTAGATTCTTCATATCATCAATGATGGGTCACCTGGACCGGCCCAGAGTGGAACAGCGAAATCTGGAACTTTCTGGACAGTTCGTATTGTTTTTGCCACCACGATCAATCCGTAGCTCCGATCGACACGAAACCACTTGTGTTAGTTCGGAGTCGAGCTCCTCTTCGACATGGATGTGTTGGATTTCTAAATATCATCAAGATGGCTTCAAAAAAGTGATCCGAAAAACTAGAAACGGGAATGGCCTGCTGTATGCAATCTGGAAGTTGAACTTTGCATGGCCGACCGGTCACGACCGGTCGAACAGGGCTGGCCGACTGGTCATGACCGGTCGGACAAAGCTGACCTTGCTCCAGGGAGTGCATCCGACCGGTCATGACCGGTCGAGCCTTCTTGGCCGACTGGTCTTGACCGGTCGGACCCAGTTTTGCTTGTTTTTCTTCTTTCTTTTTTTCTCTCCTTCCTCTCTCTTTGCTTTTTTCTTTCTTTGGTCCACCTTGGGCCTTCATCAAAGGCTCCAAATGGCCCCTTTTTGGTCTCTAATTGAATGAAGTCCGCTCTCATCCCTACAATCACAAAACATGCATTAGATGGGCCTTTTAATCATGAAAACCATGCATACCATGTCATGTAGTGGGCAATGCAATGTATAAATTGGAGGTTCAACAAGTCTCCAATCACACATGATATTGTCTGACAACCGGGATCTTTGTATTTCTTAGGCATCCCGTGGTTGATAATGGCACTCACATTCTTTGTCAAAAATGCCTTCTTTTGCACATGTATTTTTCTTTTAACCGTGCAAAGGTCTTTTAAAAATTTTACATATGACGGTATTTGTTTAATGGCATCCAACAATGGGATGTTGATTTTGACTTGCTTGAAAACCTCCAAAAATTCCTGATATTTGTCTTGAGGTTTGGCTAGAATTAAGCGTTGGGGGAATGGAGCAACGGGCCTATATTCTTTCAATGGCTCTTTTTCATTCATGGTGATGCTAGGTCCATCATCCTCTTTGGAAGATACCGGATCATTAGGTGTTGAAACCTTCACCGGATCAGGTTTTTCAATGATTTTACCACTTCTAAGAGTGGTGATGGCCTTAGCATGTTCAATATGTTGGTTAGAAGAACTAGGCATGCTTATTTCGTATTGTGGTTTTGGGTTTGGTATGGGTTGGGCTGGAAGCATCCCTTTCCTTGCGTTTAAGCAAGCCTTGATTTCCTCCACCGAATTTTTAAGCTCAAGCATTATCGTATGGTTGGATTGATTTATTTGAGCTTGTCCTTCCATGAACGCTTTCAAAGTATCCTCTATAGGCATTTGAGGTGGGGCCATTTGCATTGGAGGCCCCCTTTGAGGATTATTTTGATTAGCTGTGTTTCCATTCGCCCAATTGAAATTAGGGTTGTTTCTCCAACTAGAATTATTCGTGTTTGAATTTGGAGTACTAAAATGTCGTTGATAACTATTCAAGGCATTTGATTGTTCAAATAAAAGTTCTCGAAACGCATAGATTGTTGGACAATCCGGCGTTTGATGCACATTGGAAGCACAAATACCACAAATAGTTTCAACAGCCCCCTTTTGTTGGGTTGTGTCCACTTTCTTTAATTCCATCTCCTCGACCTTTCGTTTAAGTTTAGCCACTCTAGAGCCTAGATCATCTTGCCCATCTAAAACATAAATTTCTCCATTTTCCTTGGTTTGAGGTTGTTTTGAACTTGTTGGCTTAGATGTATCCCAAGATTGTGTATTTTCAGCCAACATGTCAAAATAATCCCAAGCTTCCTCCGTTTCCTTGTTCATGAACTCCCCATTGCACATCATCTCTACAAATTGGCGCATGGTTGAGTTCAATCCATCATAGAAGAAACTAATCAACCTCCACCTCTCATAGCCATGATGTGGGCATGCGTTTAATAGCTCATTATACCTTTCCCAACATTGGAAAAAGGTTTCTTCTTCTTTTTGGGTGAAGTTCATTATGGCCCTTCTTAGTGCATTGGTTCGATGAGTAGGGAAGAATATTTTAAGAAACTCCCTAGTCATCTCAGCCCATGTCCCAATAGACCTCGGCCTTAAGGAATGTAGCCATGATTTGGCCTTCTCTTTCAAGGAAAAAGGGAACAATTTAAGTTTTATTGTATCCTTGGTCACATTGTCATAGTTTATTGTGGCCATAACCTCTTCAAATTCCTTAATATGTAGCTATGCGCTCTCAGAGTCGAGTCCATGGAATCTAGGAAGAAGTTGGATCAACCCCGATTTAAAATCAATATTTCCCACATTGTGAGGGAAAATTATGCAAGAGGGAGTACTCGTCCTAGCTGGTTATAGATAGTCACGTAAAGTTCTAGGTTGAGGTACATCCCCCACTTCATTCTCATCCAATTCAGTAAAGTTTGGGGCTGGATTTTGATGTTGATTAACCCCTTGATTTGGTTGATTTTCAGCCATCTCTTTAGTAATTTCAGGAAAATTTTGATGTTTCGCAGCACGAGCCTCTCTATCAATCCCTTCAACAATTACTCCGTCACGATTGAGTCGGTTATTAGAATCCCGAGCCCAATGTGTCATGCAAAACCTAAAAGAATGAACAAAAAGGAAAAATAATTCTTCCTTCCTTCCTTTACTCCTCTCTAGGACTTAAGCACAAGGTGTCTTGCAATGGCTAAGCCAGAAGCAAGGATAGAGACCGATTTCTCCTGGTCAATAGGGGTTCAAAGAACTCCCCACCCACTCTTTGAGTCTTTTGAGAAAAAGTACAGAAAAAGGAGAAAGAGGAATAGGTTGAAAAGAGAAATCTTTGAGCACAAGGTGATCTAAGGCGGCAGAGCCGACCAATAGGAATCCAGGTGGCACAAGGCCTACCTTTTAGAGATCCAAAAGGAGTCTCCACCCACTCTACAAGAGATGAATATGATAGGAATGAGTAGGAGAAGAAGAAGAGTAGGGTTAGAGCAATAAAACCTGATTTGTGACTTAAGATGCCTTCTTCTTTTTCAACTTCCTAAAAATCCCTGAATTAGTCCTATGTTAGAATCCTGCAAAAATCAAAACAAAGGAAGTTAGTATTTAGAAGAAAACCTACTCTAGAAAGCAAAACAAATCCTAAACTTATCTTAACACAATCTCAACTAAAAGTTATTTCAGAAAATTCTAAAAATACCGCATAGAAATCCCCGGCAGTGGCGCCAAAAACTTGTTCACTCCCCAAGTGTAGGGTTGCGAGGTAGTAATAATTCGGAAAGACCGAGTATTGTTCCCATAGAGATTTATGTATGGATATCCTCAGAATTTGTCTAAAACAACTAGTAATTAAGATCCTATTAAGAGCTAAAACTAGAAAATAGCAATTTGGGTTTAAACAATGAATGGTTAAGGTAATTTCAATCTAAAAAGGCACTAGAGTGCCAAGGATCTACTTTTGACAAGTTTCAATGCATCAACACAACTAGGTCTCTCATAACTCAATCGGAATCGAATTCATATCTCTATCCAACCGGAATATAGAGCGGTTCAATCAACAATTATCCAAAATAAGTGCTTATTCATTGATTTGATTCCCACAACCATGCTCAGGCCTTGGGCACACTCAATTGTATAGGCCAAGCCTCTTTCCAATCTAGTTGAGATTTATAACCATAGCTTTCATCAAATCCTGTCACTAGACCTGATTACAACTCATGATTAGAACTCTAATTAAATCAAAATTAATCAATAAACAACTATTCCAGATTATATAACAAAAGATAAGAACTTTAGTTGAATGAGTTCCCACATGAAAATCAGGCCATTGCATACAAGGCAATCAAAGCGTCTACCATGCCCGGAGTCGATGGTAGATCAATGAACTACACAAGCATAAACAATGCTCAAAGCGTAAGATACTAAGCTAGGAACACTAAGAATCACATGAGCCCGGAGTCATCAAGAGATCAAAGTAAAAAACCAACATAGTACTTGATTCAAACTCATATTGAACTTAAATTCATCAATTAAAACATAAAAGGAAACCTAGGTTGCATTAATCCATCAAAAACGAATCAAAAGCTTCACCTCTTAGCCCTAGCTAAGAGGTTTTAGTTCATCTCTAACATCCTTGAACTAGAAGCCTCTAAAAACATAAAAACTAACTAAAACAGGAAGAAAACTAGAAATCCGAAGTAGAATCCTTCTCCTAAGCAATCCTCACGTCCTAGCATCCTCTGGTATGAAGGGAAGACATCCTTTTATAGCTTGGAGGTGTCCTTTACGCAAGAAAGTTTCAGATTTTGTGTAGAGCTACGCACTTGCGCCGAGAAATCCGGAATCCCGAAATAGAAAGTTGCTTGTTTTCATATGGCAGACCGGTCTGGACCGGTCGAACTGGGCTGGCCGACCGGTCACGACCGGTTGGGCCTGTTATTTGTCTTGGTCCAGCAGCCATAGCCGACCGGTCTTGACCGGTCGGGCTTGTATAACTCCTCCTCCAGCAGGTCTTCAATTCAAGTAGACGGGTGGCAGACCGGTCTTGACCGGTCTGGCTGTTTTTTTTCTTCTTTATTTCTTTCTTTCTTTCTTCTTTTCTCTTCTTTCCTTGCTTTCTTCTCTTTGATCTTCCTTCAAACTTCATCTAATGAACCTCAATGCTCTTAAAGAGCTCCATTTAATCTTCAATTTGTGAAATCTCCCTCTTGTTCCTACAATCACAAATCATGCCTTAGAATTGTCCTTTAAACATATAAACCGTGCATAATGAGTGACGAATTGGGGTTAGAATATGCACAATTAAGAGCTCAACACATCCACGAACAATGTCCATGGTGGCTGCTGAGAGGAGGGGGGCTCTTTCGATTGTGAAGGGGATGGATACGTAAACTCCATGATGAAATTTGCAGTGGCTTCCCCCTTTATTTTTGTGTGAGGACAGAACTTCACATCATGCTCACTTAGCTCAATGGCCCACTTTTCTAGTCTTCTAGAGCCTTCAAGTTTTTGGAAAACTTGTCTTAAGGGTTGGTTCGTGGGACCACTATCGTGTGCGCTTGGAAGTACAGCCAAAGCTTTATGGCTGAGACCACTAAAGTCAGCGCTACCTTCTCTATTTCTGGAAATAGTGTCTCCACATCGACCATTGCGTAGCTATTATAGTAAACCGGCCTCTGGATGCCGTTGTCGTTGCATATCAATGCGGAGCTTACAGTTGTGCGAGACAACGCCAAGTATAAAATCAACTCATCGTCATGGATGGGCTGCGGAAGTATTGATGGGGATCCCATATACTCGTTAAGACGAAGGAATGCATGCTCACATTCGTTTGTCCATTTCACTATCTTTTGAGATCCCATGTGTTAGAACTAGGAAAAATGAACTACCAAAGGGGACATTTTCCTCGAAATGTTGTGTTTTATTGCTCTGGGGTTCTGAATAATGGACACATTCATAGACAATTACAAGCATTCACAAAGGTACACAAGAGAAGAGATATCGCAAGGCAAATTTTATTCCAGAGATTCCGAGATCTTGTACATTCCAGGTCGTGGTCTGGCACGGACCCTTAATTACATCGAATGATCGACGACCCTTGATTAGAAGGCAAAAGGCTAGTCAGCAGGGACTATGGTTCTAGAGTTTGTGGCCATGGGGCCTGTATTTGCTCTGCCATGTACTGAACCACCTTTATATTAGTCGGATGTCTATGTCCCATATTTTGGCGGAATACCCGGGTTGAAACTGTCAGGGTTTATTACTAAGATGGACGACTCTGGGCCCGCGCCTGTCAATGTAGGGACAGGTGACCTCGGGAAGTCCATTCTACAGTTGTGTGTACCTGCGCAGTCTAACCGGCGGATACCGTTTAGATGGGTAGGGCATCGACTATTGTGTTGTGGCAGTTGAGTAATTGGTTTATAGAGAATCGAAAAACTTTTCAGCACAGTTCATTGTGGTAATGAAGGCCTTGCTGGTCTAGCTTTTGGCACAAATCGGATCATGCCTTTATAATGAATGTAAATGTCAGCGTATTTGCATAGCTCTGGATGTTGGCGACTCCTTTCCGGGAAGTTATCCCGTTCATTGCGTTGAGTAGGGTTAAGTCTTGAAGATGCTCGATTCTGCTCATTTAGAGTTCTCGAAACGTTCGTTTGGCCGTTCCATTGCGTCCGGAATGCTCGAAATACCCAAGACCGGCTCCGGCGGACCTCGAAAATACTCAAAATTAAGCCCGGTGCACCTGCTAGCATGTTCCGCAATTGGCTGATTTTTTGGGTGCGTGAGGCTTGATTTACGGGTGCGTGGGGCTCCACGCACCTGTCAATACAATGTCAATTTTGAGATGAATTTGGGGGTGCGTTGATGTATATTCAGGATGCGTGGGTTCATTTTGCTAATTTTGGTTGTTGCTGAATTTATGGACGCATGGGGGTGGATTGACAGATGCGTGCGATACTTTCAGATGCGTTAGGCCTTTTTACAGGTGCGTTTTAAATACATGAAATCCGGACCTGTAGTAGCGCGTCCGTGCTCGAAAACAAGATTTCGATGGTCGGAGAGGTGTTCCGGCGAGGATTCCGGCGGGGTTTTTTGGGTTTCCGGCAGCGGCTGCTCTCCCTCTCGTTTTTCGTCGTGTGTAAATGAGCGGGTCGAGGGGTATTTATAGGCGAAGTCGGCCAATAGGAAGCTGCCACGTATCACGCATCCGTCAAATGTCCGCAACGCACCTGTTTATTTGATCGCAAGTGTCTGAAAATCATTCGGGTGCGTGGGTTCATTTGCGGGGTGCGTGAGGCTCCACGCATCTGGAACCCATCTCTTATTCGTCTATGGATTATGGGGGTGCGTTGATCGGCTTTCAGGGTGCGTTGGATGCGTGGGCCTTCGCGAGTGGCGGGCCAACGTGCTATTTTTAAGGGTGCGTTGGATGCATGGGGTGCTCGGATTTCAGGGTGCGTTGGACACGTAAATGTGGGCTCCACTGATTGGGTTTTGATTTTCGGAGGGTTTGCGGGGCCCGTTTCGTTGCGCAATCACTTGCACTGTTCATCATAAATAGTGACGGAGTTGCGGGTCCGTTTCCGGGCAGTTCCGAACATGATGATCGGCGGGGCCCACTAGGGAAGTCACGTACACTTTCATTTTGCGTGCACCGGAAGGCGTTCTTCGTGTGATTCCTTCAGAGGTATGTGGTTATTTTGCCTATTTTAAGAGTGTCCACTATTTGGGACCCCAACAGATGCCCCTCCGGTGGGTCGCGACTGGCGTGCGATCGGCTGGTGCGACGCATCGGACTTCCCGGGTCCCATTATAAATAGATGAGTCGGCTCATTCTCGTCATTTCACTGCTCTTTACTAGACATCTCTCATCAAGTCCACGCATCCTTTTATTCTCCAACGCACCCAACAACTGTCTCCAATGCATCCATTTAATCCGTACGCACCCACTTATTCAAGGTAGAAGGGATTTTTTAGAGGTGTGTGGGATGCACACGCACCTTATAATTTGAACTTGGGACTGAGTATCCCCTTTTTGGATGCGTAAGGTGGCACGCACCTGTAAACCTCTTGGATTTTGTGGACATCCCGAGTTTTTTGGGTGCGTGAGTGTCCACGCACCCTTTGTCAAACTGGGCTGGCCTTGGTGCCTCACGCACCATGAAATTGGGTTGAGCGGACCCCCCCCTAAGGGTGCGTTGGACGCACACACACCCAGCTGAAGAACTTGGCCGAAAAAGGATGTATTTATTAGGTGCGTGAAGCCTCACGCACCCTTCGTCGATTTTGTTTGAGATATTGCCCTTCACGCACCCGAAAATGGGGTCTGCATAAGTTTAAGGGTGCGTGGGGTCTTACGCACCTGGAAATGTGATTTTGTCATCCTCTCGAATTTCGGGGTGCGTGGAGACTCACGCATCCGGTTTGCAGGACTTGTAAAATTTCGTGTTAAGTAATCCTCTGCGAAGCTAGACGTTGAAGTGTATGAGCCCCTTAACCTCTGCCTCGTATTTGGGCACACATATTCAGATTTTGAAGAGGCGTAGGGTCTCATAGACTTTCGAGCTTTCTAGATCGCATTAGTCTTTCTCTTTTTTTTCCTTTTTTTTGAGGAAATACCTACGGTGACCTTAAGTAATGTTTCGAATGTACCTGAGCATGTCTTTTTGCCCCTTCTCTTTTTTCTTCTTTCTCTTTTGTCGGACTGTTGTATCGGTTCATCAGCCTTGTTTCCTGACAGACGATGGTCGTAACACGCGCTTCCCTCCGTGAGGCCCGCGACTGCCTGAGACAACTTCTAACTGCTCTAGACCACCCCGAGACTTGGTCATCTCTTGCCGATCAATGCGATGAGGTGGCCGAAGCCTTGACTCATCTCGGCGCTGAATCCCGCCCCATCCTCCGAGCTATCCAGAATGTCTCGGCGATGGCCTCCATCTCAGACGAGCGTAAGGAGGCCATCTCTAGCTTCATCGGCGATTCTTCCCTTTTGGAGGAATTGGCGGTCTTAGAGGCGGCGGAGCCTTCTTTGGCTGCTTCTTTCCTATCTCTGTCGAAACGTCTCAGCTTCCTGAAGGAGGAGAAGAGGGAGAGCAGGCGGTTTCTAGCTTGGCTTGTCCCGTTGGCGGAGGCCGAGTACCCGGATCGCTGCGCCGGCATCTGGAGAATGGTCAGGGAGGCCATGCGAGAACATGACGACCTGGCGATCGACGTCTCGATCATAAGGAACTATGCGAACGCCGAGCACCTGAATTTCGATCTCGTGTAACAGTGTATTTCCATTTTAGTGGACTTAATCTTTAAAGAAGGCCAGGTCCAGGCAAAGGTTGATGAGTTGAAGGCTCGGGTTCTCCCGCTGACGCAGGACTGAGGCCCTTGCTTTCTGGCCTCGGGAAGGGGGTCCCCACAAATTTTGAGTCGTCTTACATTGACTGTTGTTGTTTGATCATTTAAACAATTGTTATTTAACAATTTAGCCATGTGGAATGGCCCTTATGGTTGATGAATGCTAATTTGATATTTTTCGCTTCACTTCTGTCTTTTCCTGCTTGTATGTTCTGTGCCGATGATGTTGCGGTTGTGAATGTTGTTCGTTTCACTTCTTCCATTGATTTCGAGTGTGTTCCGCAGTGGCTCGTGTCGACACTTGTGCTTTGTTCATTTGCTGCTTTGTGTCCCTTTGTCTTTTATGCATGGTTTGATCGACTTTGTGCGAACACTTCCCCTTTACTTCGTACCTGAGCTTTGCATATCGTTTGCAGGTTCACAATGGCCAGCAATCCTTCACAGGCCGGTCCTTCGGGTCCTCCCCAAACTCCCTCTAAGCGTAAGCGTGCTGCTGCCAAGCAGGTCGTCAGACCATCCGCTGAAAATCCGCAATGGTTTCTCCCTCCAGAAACGTTCAACTTTTATGAACGCATCCTCACCTTGTCGAAGGATATACAGAAGAGGATCCTTTGCGATAGGATCGTGCCGCCTCCTCCAGACAAGGGCACACAGGAGCAATGGGATGCATGGTACGCTCCTCTCCGAGGTTTCCGGAGTGACGGGGCAACGGGTTCTGAAGAGGGCGAGGCGAGTCCGTCGATCCCTACCCAGTCTACCAAGAGTGGTCGCCCGAAGAGGGCTGGCAAAGGTGCCAAGCAAGTGTACTTAGAGAACCAGACCAAGTCTAGATCGGACAAGATGAAGGTGGCCTGGTCTAGTGCGAAGCTTGTCACTGCGCCACTCGCCGTGAGGAATCCCTACACTCAGGAGTATATTCGTTATGCGAAGAGTTATTAACGGTAGCGGTCTCTCCCAAGCATCGAACCATCCGACATCTGCAGGAACAACTCCTTCTATGGCGTCGATGTTTGGACATCCGGCCCGGCGTCATTCCTCAGTTGTTCTCTCTCCAAGAACGGGAAGCAGCAGTCGGTCCTGGGTGTAAAGGATATGATTTTCCTAGAGCCGAATCACAACCCCCATCAGCCCTTTCCTAGACATTATTTCGAGACTCTCCGTCAGAGGTTTCACCATCTGGGGGATGCCGAGGTCTGGTTGTCCGGGGTGTTCCGGACTCGCGGCCATCTGGTCCTTCATCCGGGCTACGAGGCGTGGGCGAACCGGATCTTGGAACAGCACAGGGCGACCCTACGGGCGGTGGGTCTGTACAAGGCGATCGAAGCGACATCAAGCTACTTTTGCCGGGAGCCCTGGGTATACAAGGGCTTTCTCAACCACTGGTGCTCCATCACCAATTCTTTTCACATGTCGTGCGGCGAGATGAGCATCTCGCTCTGGGATCTCAATAGGATTGCGGGGCTCCCCATTCGCGGGAGGATTTATGATGAATGGGTCCCGAGCGACGATGAGTTGTCGCGGAAGAAGAAGGGCGTCAATGAAGGCTTCTTTTTCGAGGCCTGCTACGAGCTGTTTGCCGAACTACCCCAATTTTGGGGTCTCAAAGATAAGCTCCTGTTCGAGGACTGGCTGGTCTATTTCGGCCACGGCTTGAAGTAAGTTTTCTGTAATGAATTGTGCCTTACTGTTCTGTCACGCTTCTTTCTTTCTGCTAACGCTTTGTCCTTTCCCTTCTTCAGCTTGGATTATGCGGCCTTCGACGAGGGTCGTGGTGATAAGGCGCTTTTGGAGAAACGAATGAGGGAGAACTTCCCGCGCCCCAACAAACTCTCCCCCTCCTGTGAGCTAGCCGGCTTCCTGGCATATTGGCTCAGTTGCATGGCGCTTCCGAGCTCCAAGCAGGCGGATAATATCAGAGTGTCTTGCTTCGCAGTCGCAGGGGCCCTGGCGAACGGTCACCGGTACGCGCTGGCTCCGGTGGTCTTATGTTCTATATACCGAGCATTCGGTTACGTCATCAGCAACAAGGAGTGCGCTGCTTATGGGATGAACTCTGCTTACTGCAGATGGCACTTTTTCTCTGGTTGGCTCGGGGTATACTTCCCCTGGGTCTATGGCGTAAGGCGCGGAGATTATATCAGAGAGGGGAAGCTCCCGCTACACTTTTTCCAGAAGAAGAGGATGATTAGCCATAACCTAAACACCATCGAGGATAGGATCACGGGGCTTGATGACGTGTACCTCTATCACTTCTCTGGTATCCGTAGCGAAGAGCCGGTCCTGTGCACGGATGACGATAGTATTGATTATTATGAGCATTCCTTCCTGATCGCGATTCGTCCTTCGTCACTGCCGCTCCGCGAAGGGCTGGAGTTCTGGAGGGAGCCTTATTATTCAAATCATTTTGCCCGCCAATTCGGGTATGATCAGGGAGTGCCGGTGACCCTAGAGCCAGTGACGCGCGAGCAGCGGGCGTACGGTGTCGGGCCTATTCACTGGAAGTGGATGTGGCGGCAACTTCTGCTGACCGGAACTGGCTGTTCCTTCGTGATTCCAGGGACGCAGTGTTTTACCGGGGCCACCTTTGGGTGGATGAGGTGGTGGGCCCACCAATACACGCTGGTGCGGAATAAGATGCTCGTTACCAAGCTCGTCTTCGTCACGCCCCCCATTGTTACGCCTACTCCTGCCAACGAGCTCGGCTATGTATCCGGGAATCTTCATCAACCCGCAGTGCCAGGCACGGAGAGATTGCAAACCTCCCTGAATGTGGTGATCTATCATGAAAAGCCGGAGCACACCCTGGAAGGCTGGATCGCCTATGGGGAGAGGAATGTGACAGTGGTGGGGCCAGAGTTCCCGTCTCTCGGCCCTATCGATGAGTTGCCTGCCGAGGGCGATGTTCTGAGAGGGGGAGATGACGGTGATGATGGTGAAGAAGGCGACGATGGTGATGATGGCATGGCTGAGGCAGGGGACGAGGGGGATGATGCTGCCGCGGAAGGCGATGGTGGTGGTAGGGACGGCGATGATGCTATAGGCGGAGCTGGCAGAGGTGATGATGATGCGGGAGGTAGTGGAGGCGGAGGCTCTGATGGTGATGATTGTGATAATAATGGTAATGACGGTGATGATGGTGGTGATGAGGGCGATGAGGGTGTATGGGTTGAGCGTGCCGGCCCTCAGGTGAAAACTGCTCCTCGTCTTCCCTTCGTTTGCGGCGGCAAGAAAATAAAGGATTTGTGGAAACTGCGTAGAGCCGAGCGCCTGCGGGAGCAGCTTTCGAAGGAGGCTGGCAACACTTCTATCGTTAACACTGGAGAGGCCGGGGAAGAGGGCGAGCTAAGCTCTCAAGCCAACCTGAGCGAGGGTTGCCCTACCCGGGGGAGCAATGAGAATAAGCCTGTTTATGATAGGTCCGTCCCTGAAGAGGACGTGGGGGCAATCTTCATGGACTTGGATGATGAGGCGCCTACCGAGTCCGTCCTTCCCCCCAATCCTTCTGTGGTGGACGCTGAAGCTTCAAGCGGGGTTCCGGAAGCGATCGTCGCCGTTGTGGAAGGGGTAGTGGTTCCTACTATTGAGTCGAGCGTGCTCGATCCGGGTGTGGGGGCCCCTCTTGCTAAACCATTGTTGATTGAACCTGCTGTTGAAGCTCCGCCCGTCGCCACGTCGTTGCTAGTCGAGCCTTCCATCGCAATTCCTCCTATTGTTGGGCCAGCGCCTGATGCCGACATTCCCGAGGTCGTGGTGATATCCTCCCCGGAATTGCCTGAGCCGTTGACTGAGGGAACAACGGAGCCGGCCCCAGCGTCACCTGTGCCTACCACTTCATCCAACGTCGTTGCTGTTAGCATTCCTAACGTTGCTGGTATGTCGTTTGCTTTTACTGTCTTGACTGCTTCCTTTCTGACGATGATGATTTTTCTGTACTAACGTTTTCCACTTTCTATGCCAGTAGCTGCTCCTGCTGATGCCTCAACGCCTGTGGCGTTGTCGGAATCGTTCGCCTCATCCCTTCGGGGTCTGTCGAGGACCAAGTCAAACCTTCTCAAGGGTCTTCTGTCTGACATCGTCGACTCTTTAAGACGTGAGGAGGAATGGCCTATCTTAGACGAGGCGTTGCAGGCACTAGGGCTTAACGCTGCCTAGCTTAGGATTGACTTATCCTCCGTAATCGGTCAAGTGACTCTATTTAAGGAACGGGTGGCCCGAGAACGCGAGGCGAAAAGCCTCCAAATTGACCCTTCTACTGAGGAAAAGCGCGGTCACTTGCGGTCCCTTCTCCCGAAACTGGAGTTACACGAGGCAGGGGTGGTCGCGGCGAAGAAAGACTGGCAGATTGTTGATGATGGGTGTCGAGAGGCTACCGTTCGTTTGGCAGAAATAGACCATGAGGTGGCTCGACTGCAAGCCGAACGCTCGATCGTCCACCTTAAACTATCCAAGCTTAGCGGTCAGAGGACTCGTTTACAATCTTCCCTTGATCAGCAGGAGGCGGAGCGCGACGTCGTGAAAGCCCAAGTTGCGGAGTTGGAGCAGTCTCTCAGGGACATTCCCGACCCTGCTCTAGTTCTAGGTGAGGCCAAGGCAACACGGAAGGCGGTCGAGGAGTCTGCAGCAGACTTATTAGACCAATGTTTGAAAACTTTAAACAGTTGAGCTGTAGTCACCTCCATTTGTACTTAATACCAATTTTAGAACACGTTGTAACAAATATTGTGTCAATATGTATACTACTCCGATTTTAGATTCATGTTACGCTACTAAGTTATTTATAATAATAATTAAATTTTGAACTTTGAATGCGAACTGACTGAGTCATTTGGGAAGAGCGTCCCCCTGTTAGGACCCAAACCTGTGCTTGTACGAACAGGGATGTGATCGAGCCTTTATTAAAGGCTCGCCCCCTTTCTTAATTGCCTTGAAGGGCGGGGTGTTATTCCTGACGTATTCTGAGCCTGGGCGACTTCCTGACACCTGTGGAAGAAAAGGTAGATAATTAGTATTTTGCCCCGAACCTCATGCGGTATCATTTCTTTTGGTATTTTCTACATTACATCATCCCTCTAATGGGGCGTTTATAAAATATGATGATAGATTTCCATCAAGTATAATATCTTTTTAAGAACCGACCATTCACTAGCGTACTGATGCCCTGTCCTTTGCAATCTATTACCCGATAGGCTCCATTAGAGTACACCTCATCGATTATGCACATTGGATCCCACTTTGGATCGAATTTACTTTTTGGGCCTTGCATCGGCGCCGGACGTTTCATCATTAGCACCAGGTCACCTCTCTTGAATGACCTTCCCCGGACTCGTTTATCGTACGAAGCTGAGATTCGTTTTTGATACATTTCAAGCCTTTGCTGAGCGGCGAGTCTCTTTTCATCCAGGTCGTCGAGCTCAATCATTCTGATTTTATCATTGTATTCGGTTGTCAAGGAGTGTCGGAGCGCAACCCGTAATGACTCCACCTGCATTTCCATCGGGATCACGGCTTCCGTACCGTACACCAATGAGTAGGGTGTGGCTCGGGTGGCTGTGCGGTACGTGGTCCTGTATGCCCATAGTGCTTTGGGTAATCGTCTGTCCCAGTCCTTCTTATTTTCTACCACCGTCTTCTTCAGGATCTTTACGATAGTCTTGTTGAACGCTTCGGCTAACCCATTCGCAGGAGGGTAGTAGGGTGACGAATAGCAATGCTTGATCTTGAACTTCGCGCATAGCCTATCGATAGTGACATTCTTGAAGGGTGTCCCGTTGTCGGTGGTGATTCTTTCAGGGATACCGTGCCGGTACAATATGGAATGACAGATGAAACTTTTGACGTGTCTGGCTTTCACATTTCTTAAGGCAACGGCTTCAGCCCATTTAGAGAAATAATCGGTCGCAGCGAGGATGTACTGGTGCCTCTGAGAGGATGGCGGGTTGATCAGCCCTATCACGTCCATGCCCCAGGCGGCGAAAGGCCAAGATATCACTGACTGATGTAACTCTTCTGGTGGTGAGTGTATTATATCTGCATGTATCTGGCATTGATGACACTTTCTGATGTAGTCTATTGCATCTTTCATCATTGTGGGCCAATAATACCCCATATGTCGGACACGGTGATGCAAGTTCCTACCCCCTTGGTGAGCACCGCACTCCCCTCCGTGTGCTTCTTTTAGCATGGCGTATGCCTCATCCTGGTCTAGGCAGCGTAACAACACTCCCTCGTACGAGCACTTGTAAAGGGTGTCACTCTGTATTATGAACGAACCGGCACGCCTCCTGACCTGAGTGCGCATCTTGGGCTCTTCCGGTAAAAACCCGTACTTCAAGTAGTCGGCGAACGGTCTCTTCCAGTTGTTTTCTTCTGTGATTTCGAAGCAACAGATGGGATTCATGCGCGATTCGTCGCTGCGCGCTAGGGTAGTTGGTAAGATCCTCCTTTCTTCGATTGTTACTTGAAGAGGGTTGCCTCCAGGATTAGCCAGGGCAGCGGCCAGGCTGGTTAACGCGTCGGCCTGTATGTTCTCTTGCCTTGGTATATGTGAAATGCTGCCATTGCGAAATTGGTCGAACAACGATTGCGCTTGGCGGCAAAGGGGCGACAACTCGGGCTTACGAACCTCATATTCCATTGTTAGCTGTCTGATGACTAGCCTGGAGTCGCCGTATATCTGTATTGCCTTGATGCGCATCTTGAGGGCGAGCTGTAGTCCGATAATAAGGGCTTGGTATTCTGCTTCGTTGTTGGTATAAACCGGCACGATCGTGAATGCATAGGGCAGTAGATCTCTCTGCGGGCTAATGAATATAATTCCTGCTCCTGCCCTTGTGGACCTAGCGGCTCGTCGAAGTACATTTGCCAGGGTCGCGGTTCTTCGATCATCATAACCTGGTCGTCTGGGAGATCGCATTCCATTTCATCATTGCTTGGAACGGGGTGCGCGGCGAGGAAGTCCGCAATCGCTTGTCCTTTAATGGCTCGAGCCGGGACGTAAGTGATATCGAATTCCAAAAGGAGAAGGGCCCATTTTGCTAAGCGCCCAGACAACATGGGCCAATTCATGAGAAATTTGATCGGATCAGCCTTGGATATCAGCGTTATTTGATGTGAGAGGTAGTAATGCCTAAGTTTCTTCACGGCGAAGATGATGGCCAGACATATCTTCTCGATCACTGAGTAGTTAAACTCGGCCCCTACTAACGTGCAACTTAAATAATACAATGCATTCTCCTTGCCTTCTTCGTTCTTCTACGCCAGGAGCGCTCCTAGCGAGTTATCACCCACTGCAATGTATAAAATCAGGGTTTGCCCTTGATTGGGGCAGCAAGGACTGGCGAATTCCCGAGCATTTCTTTTAGTGAATCAAAAGCTTTCTGACAGGTAGCGTCCCATTCGAACTTGACATTCTTCTTGTTGAGTCGGGAGAACGGCTGACAACAACCAGCTAGGTTTGAGATGAATCTCCTCAGGTATGCTACGCGGCCCTGAAAGCTTTTCAGCTGCTTCAAGTTCTTTGGAGGTGGCATTTCTGTGATGGCCTTAATTTTTGCGGGATCGATTTCTATGCCCCTGTGTCTGACCACGAAACCCAAGAATTTGCCGGATGCAACTCCGAACGCGCATTTTAGCGGATTCATGCAGAGACTCTTCTTACACAATCGTTGGAACACTTGCCTTAGGTGCTCCCTGTGCTGCTCGTGATCGGTCGATCTGACGACTAAATCATCTACATAGCATTCAACGTGTTTATGCATCATGTCCTGGAATATAACGTGCATGGCGCGCTGGTAGGTTGCCCCTGCATTTTTTAATCTGAAGGGCATTACGCAGTAGCAGTAGATGCCGAGAGTGGTGCGGAAAGCCGTGGCTTCTTTGTCTTCTGGGGCCATACGAATTTGATTGTATCCCGAATACCCATCCATGAAAGACATCACTGCATACCCCGTTGTGCTGTCAATTAACATCTCAGGAATCGGGAGGGGAAAATCGTCCTTAGGGCAAGCTTCATTCAGGTTTCGAAAATCAACACATATTCGGATTTGTCCGCTCTTCTTCTTGACTGGCACGATGTTTGAGATCCACCGGGGGTACTTCACCTCCCGAACGAACCCAACCTGAATTAATCTCTTGACCTCTTCCTCAATCTTTAGTATGATGTCCGGATGAAACCGTCGTTGCGGTTGTTTTACCGGTTTCTTTTCCTTAATGATACTTAGTTTGTGCATGGCGATTGTCGGGCTAAGCCCGGGCATTTCTGAATACGTCCAGGCAAATATATCTTTATTCTCCTTTAGCAGTTGCAGGTATCTCTCCTTCTCACCCTCTAGGATGTTTCTGCTCAAGTATGTATTCCTGGGTTCTTCGGGGGTTCCTAGGTTTATCTCCTCGAGTTCGTCGATCGTTGGCTGTCCACCATCTTCCAGTTGCACAGGTGCGATACTTGGCTGGACTACATCGATAGGCTCCTGCGACTGGGTTTCTTCTGCCGGGCCGATGGTCACCATGTTTACACTTGCCCTAGTCCCTAGGCCTTCTCCATTGCGGTAGACTCGCCTATGTTCTTCAAATGGAGCTAGTAACCTCCTTTCTGTGTCCATGCTTTGGTCGGGGAATCCCATATTACTCATAATCTTTCGGCTGGCTCTACTGTATCTCTTCTCTTGTATTGGTCGAGGCTGGGCGAGTCCCCTTCCTTCTCCTCTTTCTTCTGATGGTGCTGGCTGACTTAGCCCTGAGTGAAACTTGATGTATTTCTGGGTGACATCTCTTGACGGCACAATGAACTGGCTTGGAGCTTTTGGAAAGGGTTTGGTTCTTCCTATCTTGGGTACCGGTACGTTGAAGCTGGACTTGAGCACGCTCATGTCTTGATCTGAGATCAGTTTTAACACAGACTGCCCTGGCTGACGTAAATGTTGCGGTATCACATAAAACTTCTTCGTGGTTGGCCGAGAGTGACTTTCCAGCGAATGTCGGGATCTCCCTCGGGTGGTGGTTTGAGGCTTGCTTCCCCGCGCGAACTGCTTTGTTCGAGTTTTTACCCTCTGCCCCTTCTCTGATACCTCAGTCCTTTCGCTGGTCTCATTGCCGTCGGCCGAGCTGTAGTATTTTGCGTCGGCTAAAAATGACTCGGCTATAGTGTATGGCTTTGAATCCGCCGTTACCCTGTACTGGACTCCGTCTCTGCTGTATTTAAAACACTGGTGATATGTCGAGGGGATTATGCGATTTTGGTGGAGCCAAGGCCTTCCTAAAAGGAGGTTGTATGTTGTCACTGCATCGATCACCTGACATGTCACTTTTGTGGTCAATCCTTCGATCTCTAACATTACCGTGATTGATCCGAGTGTATGCTGACTGTCTTGATTGAAACCTTAAATCATCATAAAACTCGGGCGCAACGCCGATTGCAAGTAACCTAGCGTCTGCAATGTTCTCAAGGGCATGATATTTATAGCCGACCCGTCGTCCAGCATACATCTCTTGACCTCGGTATCCCTGATTATTCCTGTGACAATTAGCGGACGGTTGTGGTCTGTTGATTCTATCGTGCGGTCTTCTTCTGAGAATGTGATGGTCGAAGGGTGATTGGCAGGAATAACTTGCGACACCGGCATATACCCTTCCCAGAATTTATCTGAATCTTTCATTTCTTCTTCTATCTCTATTATCGTGACCTCTCTGACCTCATTGTCAAGCAAGGCGTTGATTAACATTTCCCTGTATACTTTTGAGAGGCATAGGGCATCATATATGCTCAGGCAGGCGGGGACCTTTCGTAGGTGTGACACAATGTCGTATGCCACTGGCCTAAGGTTTGGCTGACTGGTCGTAGCTTCGACGACTTTTTCTCTCGACTTTTGCATGCGAGGTCTTTCCTGCAATCTGTCAGGGGTACCGTCTTCCGGTATCGGGTTGTCTGGTCTGGGGAGAGTACGGTCAGGCATTTGCCTTCCTGACCGTAGGATGACTGCGTCAACTTCCCTCTCCACTACTTGCGGCGTTTCTTCGGATGATGCCTGTTCGGCGAACGACACCATTCCGCAGCGGGCCATGATCGTCCTGAGTTGCACCCGCCCCTGCGACTTCACCCCTCTGTTCTTCTTTCGCCTCACGAGCCTCTGTCCGTTCTCAAGTCTTTTCTTGCTACTGGCTGAGGTCCATGGTTCCTTCGGCTTAGGGAGCAAGGTTGATCGGCCGGTTTCTCCTTCTATCGAGACTGTTGAGATTGCCCCGACTGCCTCCTTCACTGTCTCAGGTACCTTCATGCTGATGACCCCTTGATTGATCAATCGCTGTATCCTTCCCTTTAAGGAGAAGCAATCTTCCGTCTGATGGCTGATGCACTGGTGATATTTGCAGTATTTAGGGTCGTTCGTTCGTCCGACCTAGTGGGGGCGAATCGGCTCTGGTAGGTGTATCAGGCCCTCTTCGATTAACTGTTCCATGATCGGAACTAAATCGGCCATGTCGAATGTGTAGGGGCCGTTCGCCTTTTCTCTTTCGGCTATGGATACACGTTTGGGCACATAGGGCCTTTTACCTTTATCTGGCACATCTGCCGTCTTCACCTCTGTCCCATGATTCGAAGCGGGGCGTTTTCGGTCTTTTGGGTCCCTGCTCCTATCGATCTGGTGGGTCTCCACCACTCTCCCTGTCTCTCTTTTCTGTCTCTCAGGCCGGAAGCTTACTCGAGATGCTGCTTCCTCTACCAAGTGTGCCTTTGTTGCTAATTCGCGAAAGGAGTTGAAGGTGTTGCCTGACAGGCCATACGAAATCATCGGGTCTAAGGCTCTTAGACACATTTTCATCTGCTCGCCTTCGCTGGGTAATTCTCGACATTGAGCCGCCGTGGTTCCCCATCGGTCGATGAACTTCTCAACTGGCTCACCATTTCTCTGTCTGACCATTGCAAGATCTGTTAACGAGATCTCTCTCTCTCTCTCTGTTGCGAAGAATTTTGAGATGAAGGCATCTTACATCTGCTCCCATGTTCTCATAGAGCCGGCTGGTAGTGACATGTACCATTGGAAAGCTTTCCCTGTCAGGGTAGATCCAAATAGCCGCATGTAGTATTGCGGGACTGCAGACCAGTTTCCCAGTGTAGTCAGGAAGTGGGTGATGTGCTCCTCTGGCGACCCTCTGCCGTCGAATTTTCCAAAGTCCGGGCATCTAAAGTTGGCCGGGAATGGTACCTCCTCTACTTCTGGTGGGTACAGAACCCGATATTTGTAACTACCTTTCCTCTCTTTCTCCTTTTCCTGTTGCATCACTTGGGCTATCGTTTGGGACAACTCTTCTCGTGATACGTGAGATGTGGAGAACGGTGCGCGTCCTACTGGTATGACTCTAGGTTGGATGGGCGGCTCTGGCTCAACCGGACCTTCTGCTGCACCTTGAGATTCCTCCGCCGACTGGCGGGTGGGTGGTGCGGTACTTCTGGGGGCATTTTATGCTATCAGAGTGGTCAAGGCCTCCTGGATGGCCTTCATTCGTTCGTTTGTCTCTCGGTTAGCCTCTACCAACCTGTCGATCTGATCTTATAACGGAGGTAACTCTTCGGTCTCGTACAGTTCTTCCTCTGCCTCTGCGGCCACCTGTACCATCACTACTTGCGCCAACTGGATTTCTCGGACCGGTCCTTGTCTTGGTATGAGGATCGTCGTGGACTCGGGCTTTTCTTTTGCGAGCCCGGTGGTCCTTTGTGGGGTACGAGAGGTTTTGGGCAGCGGCGGGAACTGCTCGATTGTTATTGCGGGCATTGCGGGCTCTGCCGGGGCAACCCTCCTGTCTGTAAGGGTCTTCTGCCCCTGCTTCGGCCGCCATTGTCTCTTATTTTCAGGGCGGGGTCTTGTGACATCCACCTTCGTATATGCTGCTAAACTGGCTGCTTTCTTCTGCTCTTTCTTTTGTTGGCGCGTTTCGACCAACTGCCATCCTGAATCAGAGGTGGTTGTCGTGGTCGGGATGGAGCGAGGGAAGCTAAAGCCTCCAGTGGCAAGGAAAGTGCACAAACTGTTCATTGAGCACGCCATTTCCTTTATCTGTCCTAGTATCTTGCTAATTCTGTAGTGTCATAAAATCATTAGAACAATTCACAAGTGCGGTCGGGAGTATGAGCCCATCGATCGCAGTGCATAAGCCGACAGAAATAAACAAGGCGGAGACAAATACGTGTAGTTGTGGAAATTTGTGGGTTTGAAAACCTTTTAGGCGTCTATTGCCTTGAAGATGAAGGGAAGAACGTTCCCGTTAAGAGTCGCCAGTTTGACGCCCGAGGGGCGCCGAACATTACGCCTTGCGGTAGCTTTCCTATGTGCAAATTCATGTCTGTGAGTAGTTGATCCTAGAGCGTTTCCATATTCAGCTACAACCAAAGATTCTGGGTTCGATCCCCAATAGAGTCGCCAGTTTGTTAGAACTAGGAAAAATGAACTCCCAAAGGGAACATTTTCCTCGAAATGTTGTGTTTTATTGCTCTGGGGTTCTGAATAATGGACACATTCATAGACAATTACAAGCATTCACAAAGGTACACAAGAGGAGATATCACAAGGCGAATTTTATTCCAGAGATTCCAAGATCTTGTACATTCCAGGCCATGGTCTGGCACAGACCCTTAATTACATCGAATGATCGACGACCCTTGATTAGAAGGCAAAAGGCTAGTCAGCAGGGACTATGGTTCTAGAGTTTGTGGCCATGGGGCCTGTATTTTCTCTGCCATGTACTGAGCCACCTTTATATTAGTCGGATGTCTATGTCCCATATTTTGGCGGAATACCCGGGTTGAAACTGTCAGGGTTTATTACTAAGATGGACGACTCTGGGCCCGCGCCTGTCAATGTAGGGACATGTGACCTCGGGAAGTCCATTCTACAGTTGTGTGTACCTACGCAGTCTAACCGGCGGATACCGTTTAGATGGGTAGGGCATCGACTGTTGTGTTGTGGCAGTTGAGTAATTGGTTTGTAGAGAATCGAAAAACTCTTCAGCATGGTTCATTGTGGTAATCAAGGCCCTGCTGGTCTAGCTTTTGGCACAAATCGGATCATGCCTTTACAATGAATGTAAATGTCAGCGTATTTGCATAGCTCTGGATGTTGGCGACTCCTTTCCGGGAAGTTATCCAGTTCATTACGTCGAGTAGGGTTAAGTCTTGAAGATGCTCGATTCTGCTCATTTAGAGTTCTCGAAACAATCGTTTGGCGGTTCCATTGCGTCCGGAATGCTCGAAATACCCAAGATCGGCTCCGGCGGACCTCGAAAATACTTAAAATTGGGCCCGTTGCACCTGCTAGCATGTTCCGCAATTGGCTGATTTTTTGGGTGCGTGAGGCTTGATTTACGGGTGCATGGGGCTCCACGCACCTGTCAATACAATGTCGATTTTGAGACAAATTTGGGAGTGCGTTGATGTATATTCAGGATGCGTGGGTTCATTTTGCCAATTTTGGTTCTTGCTGAATTTATGGACGCATGGGGGCGGATTGACAGATGCGTGCGATACTTTCAGATGCGTAAGGCCTTTTTACAGGTGCGTTTTAAATACATGAAATCCGGACCTGTAGTAGCGCGTCCGTGCCCGAAAACAAGATTCCGATGGTCGGAGAGGTGTTCGGGCGAGGATTCCGGCGGGGTTTTTTGGGTTTCCGGCAGCGGCTGCTCTCCCTCTCGTTTTTCGTCGTGTGTAAATGAGCGGGTCGAGGGGTATTTATAGGCGAAGTCGGCCAATAGGAAGCTGCCACATATCACGCATCCGTCAAATGTCTGCAACGCACCTGTTTATTTGATCGCAAGTGTCTGAAAATCAACGGGTGCGTGGGTTCATTTGCCGAGTGCGTGAGGCTCCACACATCTGGAACCCATCTCTTATTCGTCTATGGATTCTGGGGGTGCGTTGATCGGTTTTCAGGGTGCGTTGGATGCGTGGCCCTTCGCGAGTGGCGGGCCAACGTGCTGTTTTTAAGGGTGTGTTGGATGCGTGGGGTGCTCGGATTTCAGGGTGCGTTGGACACGTAAATGTGGGCTCCACCGATTGGGTTTTGATTTTCGGAGGGTTTGCGGGGCCCGTTTCGTTGCGCAATCACTTGCACTGTTCATCATAAATAGTGACGTAGTTACGGGTCCGTTTCCGGGCGGTTCCGAACATGATGATCGGCGGGGCCCACTAGGGAAGTCACGTACACTTCCGTTTTGCGTGCACCGGAAGGCGTTCTTCGTGTGATTCCTTCAAAGGTATGTGGTTATTTGGCCTATTTTAAGAGTGTCTGCTATTTGGGACCCCAACACCATGAAAAGTTTGAAGAAGGGTAGGCACTTGTCCGATGACCTAGAGATGAACCTGTTAGGCGAGGCTACCAGGCCTGACAACGATGTCCTTCGTAGTTCTAGGAGAGCTCATCTCCAGGAGGGCTTAAATTTTCTCTGGATTGGCTTTTATTCCTCGCTAGACGACCATAAAACCTAAGAACTTACTAAAAGCCACACCGAATGCATACTTTGCATGGTTCAACTTCATCTTATGTTGGTGCAGGATCTGGAACATTTGTCAAAGATCTAACAAATGATCCTCGGCTCTGATGCTCTTGATGAGCATGTCATCTACATAGACCTCCATCGTCTTGCCAATCTAGTTCGTGAACAGTTTATTAAAATGGCGCTAATATGTGGAGCCAGTATTCTTAAGGCCAAACGGCATGACCTTATAGAAGTAGAGTCCCCTGTCAGTGATGAAGGACATCTTCTCTCTATCTGGAGGGTGGATGGAGATCTGGTTGTAACCAGAGTACATGTCCATGAAACTGAGTAGCGCATATCCGGTCGTGGCATCAACCAGATGATCTATCCTTGGCATTGGAAAGCTATCCTTTGAACACGTCTTGTTGAGATATGTGTAGTCGACACACATTCGCCACTTGCCGTTGATTTTCTTCACAAGCACATTGGTGGCTACCCACTCCGGATAATTAGCTTCTTAAATGAAATTGGCTCAAAGGAGCTTGTCAACTTCATCCTTTATATTTTCTTATCTCTGGGTGGATTTGTCGAGGGAGAAGCATTTTTTGGGTGGATTTGTCGGGGGTGAAGCATAATTCCTTATTCCTAACTCCGCTGAGGAGCGCAATCAGGCCGACTTCGTTGTTATATCCCTCCGTCTACATTGATTCAGAGGTGAAACGGACCATGAAGTCCTTCAAGGACTCGTCTAGTCTCTACTTGGTCATAGCCAGGTGAGCCGCTGGCTTCTTCATCTTCTTGCTTCTGAGAAACTATGACACGAATAATATACATAGTTGAGAAAAGGAACTGATGGAACGTGGCTTGAGATTCCTGAACCACGTTCGTGCCACATCTTTGAGGGTGAAAGAGAATACCCTACACATAATTTTTGGGCTCACAGCCTCAAGTTCCATATAAGCCCTGAAGGTCTCAATGTGATCCATGAGGTCCCCTACCCTGGTGTAGTAAGGGATGTTAGGCACTAGAAACTTCTCCGGTCGAGGTGCCTCATAATATTTTCGGTGAATGGTGGATCGATTTGCTCCACCATCGCCTGTATCGTCAAGGGCACGTTGGACCGATAAAATTGTTTTATGGTGGCGAACTTCTCCTCAAGCTTCTCTAAATCTTTCTCCCGTGTCAATGTATGATTGGTGCTAAAAACTTCAACGGCCTCGCTCTGACGCCGACGTCTAGCATCAAGCATGTGGCGGAGATCTCCGGCTGGAAGGTTACTTGCTCCATGGTGAATGGGAGCTTGGACATGTGGTCCAGCCCAACTTGCTGCAGGTTGGTTCTATCCATGCTGCTCTCGATAACAAGGAGAGTGGACAGAATGCGGTGGCGCATTGGACTAAGGAGGAGCAGTATGGGCGAACAGTTGATCCAATCGTCTCACGACGCCTACAAACTAAGTGATCTCGAATCGTATTACTCACAGATCATCTTCTATGGCATTGATTCTGATGGTCTCGTCAACTGAACCCGGGTGTCTCGGCATAGTCAGTGGAGGAGCTTGTTCCCCCTGGGAAGGAAAGACGTCCTCCAATGGATGTTGTGAACCCATAGGGGCTAATGTTCGAGTTGCAGTGGATGCTCCAACTAGATCCTTCTTCTTAGGAGGCATCGTGAAGAAGAAGGAGATCTGAACGATGACGAATAAGTGAAGCGAAAACGATCTAGTCATTCCCACAAATGGTGTCAATCTATTAATACTAAAACTCAGGGTAACAGATGTTCATCAAGGACAAACTTTAGATCTTTGCTACTCGATGGATTGGTGGAGATGGACGATTCAGATGATGGGACTTAAGATCATAAATAAAGAGATCGTGAGAGGGGTGTCAATCGTGCCGGCGGATGACCATCCGATGCTTAAGTCAGTAAGGGAGCATAAAAGATTTAGGAAGAACTTGCGTAGTTGTGCATATGCCTATTGCATGATGATCTAGTGCCTGAATGTATATAGCATACTTGGAGGTGATGTAGAAAGGTCCTTTTATAGATGTTGTTGATCCACGATTCACGACGGTGGATCCATCGATTCTGTTTTAGGAGACATATCTAGATGAAAGACTATCTAGAATACATTTCCGGATTGGAAAAGATTATCCTTATCACGTTTGCATCTCGTTTATCCTGGGGTTGATCGTTATCTTCAGTATGGCGGTGAGTAATGTGCTCAGATTCGAGGATATCTAGAATCAGTCAGTTGAGTTGTTTTGCAGTTAGAGAAGATATCGATACTAGAGGCTGAGGCCTCAATTATATGGGATCTGAGTTATAGTGATGGTAAGGAAGACATTTGCTCTTCTCTTTGGTGCTCGGTAGCTGAAGGATGAGGGCTCAGTCCAATGTCCATCACCTGTCGAGCCTAAGGACTCAGGTCCAATTCCACTATCTGAGACTGAAGCCAAGTACTTAGAATCCTGTATATTGCCTAAGGTCGATCCCAAGGCCTCAGAGCTACATATGCTATCTGAAGCCGAACACGAGGCCTTAGAACTGTATTCGCGGCTTTATGCTGAATATGAAGATTCATTCAGTCTTGACAAGCTTGGATCCTTTTGTAACATGTGTGATGATCTGACCTTAGTGAGCCACATATCTACTATTGTGCATCTTCCTGTCCATGATTAGGGACCTTGCGGGATTTACCCATAACATGGGTCCACTTTGAACGGCCTGGATAGGACACATACAACATGATGGGTCCATAGCAAGCCCTATAAACTGGCTTGGATAACAAATAAACATTACAATGCGCCTAAGAAGTTTCATCATTGTTTCTTTGTGTGTTCCACTTAAATTTGAGCCCCACGTCCCTAAATGATCTACTAAATGAATGGACTGTGGATAAAGCAAATACGTGAAGGTGACCCCTCAGTGGGACCCACAACGCGGAAGAACTTGTCCCTACAAGGTGGCTTGCTTTTCTATCAAACGGTTGGATAGTTTGGGACGTGTCCCTACAACGTGGTGGGAGTCCACAATGGGTCCGACAGTCCCCAGATGGGTGACAAACTGAAATCACTGTGGGCCCATCCCCCACTACGCCAATCCAGATTAGCGGCGGACCCGTTGCAATTTACTATGTTGCAAATTTTAAACGACGGATTATGTCCGTTGCTTTTACACGACGGATTACGTCCGTCGCTACATTATGTAAAGCTACGGATTTAACCACGGATTTTGTTCGTCGTACAAAATTGTTGCGACGGATATTGGTCCGTCGTTAAATTTATAGGCGACAGTGTGATTGCATTTATTAGGAATTTTAGCGGCGGGTTTGGTCCGTCGCTAAAATTTCTGCAACAGTAACCTGGTGGCCGAATTGTTTCTTGAATCTGTTGCACCTTGATAGTCGTCCAAATTATTAAAAAAGAAAAATAAAAAAAACAGAAAAAAAATAAACTGTAACCCTCACAAATCATCATTATATCATATATGAAACTTATAAATCCTTACATTTCTAGTAGAAAATAATATTAATATTTGTTACAAATCTACACATTTAAGTGAACCAATATTCTCCATATAATGAGCAACTAGGCTTTATTTTGTCCTCGTTGAGACCAATCTCTTGATCATACGTGAAGCCTTCATTTCTACTCTTTCCTTTATAGCTGCGTCCACCTCATACGTTAGCAAATCCATCAAATAGCCCACCTGCAAAATTCAGAATATAAAACATAAGAGTATGAGTTTTGTAATCTAAGAACAAAAAAGAAAAAAGAAAAAAAGCTTGGTAACTATTATGCAAGAAGTTTCAGTGGTATGAAATTGAAATTCGCAGGCCAAACACAAAATCATCACACAAATAACTCATGATATATTATAGAAAATTACCTTCAACATCCTTGCCTTCTCATATTTCTCCTTATCACTTTTCCCTTTAAGGGAACTGTTAGCTGTGAGAAAAACAATCTTTCTTTTAAATTGATTGGATCATTCCAAAATGCTAACCATGGAGGTATTAGTGCTTTATTGCTTTAACTTGAATTAATTTATGTGAATGGAAGAAACACAAATGGGTCTTGGCAATCTCTCCTCGTTTACCATAAGCAGAACTTCTTCTGCATAATGCAGAAAAAGGACTGTCAGCAATCATATGGCTGACAGAAGAAAACTCCCTATCTAAAGCATACCATCACACATCAACTTACCTAGAATTTTGCCTCTTGTTGACAACCTATAAACTCGATCAGTTCCTCTTGCCTCATTAGAGCCTCATGCAGAGCCTGTTTGGGAGGAAACAAATTGATGTGTATTTATCATGTAATTAAATAATGTGGATAGGTGTACAATCATGCTTATAAAGAGACAATACACAGACAAAGGAATGAATGCATGTAAAGAGATGCAAGCATGAATATATGGGTTGATTCACATAAAAAAAATGGCATCACTTTCTTTTCTTTACAAAAAGAAAAAGAAAGAGAAAAAGAAAAATACCTTTGGGAAAGGGTAATATTGGAAAAGACAACAAAAATCCAGGTGCTGTGCTGGGGTAGGGTGTGCATTTGACCTCTTTTTTCCTATTAGAGTAGGGATACTATGAAAGGAAATGTGACGGGCATTTGGTCTCCATTTTTTCCATACAGGGGGTTCATCGTAATTTTCTCCTTACAAATAATGGAACTAAGAACAATCCTTAAAATAGATAGAGCCCCACCCCTCCAATTTTTACTCCTAAGATTTGACATTTTCATTCAGGCCAGCATCCAGTAAAAAGGCGGGGGCCCCACCTTTAGTGTCATTCATCTTGTGGGCCCCACTATAGATGGGAGATGCTACAATAGAACAACCTTATCAAACAGCCTTACTCATCCATATTTCGGTCTTAGAGAAATACAGGGGATAACCATTGTGCAATCGCAATGAGGCCGAATTAGATGATTGGTATTATTCATAAAAATTTGCTAATTTCCTATCTGAACATGTCATCTAACCGATGAATGGTCAAGGCCAGAAGCCCAGTCTGTGTCATCTACACGGCCAGGTGCACTTTCATGCATTGCATGCATGCAAGCTTATCAAATACCCTTTTGGGAGTGGCAACAATCTTCAACCTCAGCTACAATTTGAACTCGTTACTGGATTCTGACTCCCATGGAGTAGTGCAAGTTTTGACAGGAGATAGATGCAGCCTCTTCAACAAGTACTAATTCATGCAAGTTGGATGAAACTAGCAACCATGGTTGTTATATACATAATGAGTACGGATCACTTATATGATCAGATACTTTCAAAATTTGAAATTGGAAACATAAATTCTTAGAGCCAGAAGGGGAAAAAGAATGAAAGAGAAACAGTGCAACATGCAACTGGTTGCAGGTGATCAGTGCTCATACAAAGTGGAAAACTTTGTTCCAATGAGCATGCGAACCTAATTGCCAACATGAAGTTCAATTCGGAGGAAATAATAGAATCAAGTCTCCTAGCATTCGTAGCGAGGAAGCAACCCTCAAAACGACGTTATGTTCCTTTTCAAGTACATCTTGATGGTAGCAAGATTGCAATTTCAGAGTCCATACTGTGAATTTGAATGCTAGGGATGCCTCGATTTGATTATTTCCTCTTTATTAGACAGATTTGTAACTCTATCTAATAGTGGATCCAAAAGCACCCTACAACGCTGTTGCAACCCAAGATCTGCAAATTAAAACTATGACCGTTAGATAAATATCCAAGGAAACCTCACCTTGCATCTGATGGAAGGTCCTATGCGTCTTGGGCATGCTGCATGAGAGATCAGGTTCCCATGCCACAGATATTAAAAAAGGAGGAGATCCATCTATTCTATGAAACTTGACTGCATTACAGAAAACTCCTCCAAGATGTCACATATCTCCGGTGGGTCACATCTGAATCCTGATGAGAAGTGATGCACAACCTGGAATATTTATAGGCTGAGGAGGGGGAAAAAGAGTTGGAAGAAAGTGCATAGTTGTTGAGCCTCCAATTTATACATTTGTCGACCCATTACATCACATTATATGCATGATTTTCATGTTTAAAGACTAATCTAATACATGTTTTTGTGATTATAGGAATGAGATAAAGATTTCACTAATTCATGGTTAAAAGAGTCACTTTGTATGCATTGAAGATCAATAGAACAAGTGCCAAAAGGTGGAGGAAAGAAGCAAGAAAGAAATAGGAGATAAAGAAGAAAATCTGATTTTTTTGTCTTAGACCTGTCTGTAGACCGGTCGCCAGACAGGTGGACAGACAGGTCTACAGTGTAATTTTTGGGCTGTTTATTCTTCTTAGACCAGTCGCCAGACAGGTCGAAGGTGCTCCAGAAACCCCGATTTTCAAGGCCAAGTTTCCAAATTGCGAGAGGACTCCGTGTTTTCTCGAACTTTCCAAGTTGGTGCGGGATTTCTCTTATAAAAGGCCACCTCCACTCTCTTCCTAAGGCATCTAGCAACGTGGGGAGCAATGAGATCAAGACCTAGGAGGCTTCTTAACCTCCTACAATTAGTTTTCTTCTTCTTCTAGTTCTAGTTTCTAGTTTTTAATGCTTTCTTCTAGTTAGTTTTTAATGCTTTCTTCTAGTTAACCTCTTAGCTAGAGCTAAGAGGTGAAGTTTGTAGTTTATTTCAATGCTTTAATTCGTTCCTTCAAGTACCCTTTACTTATTTTTGGATTTTCAAGTTCTAGCTTGAATAAAGTTTGGTTTTTTAGAAGTTTTGTGAGAGTTTGTGTACTTCGGACATGAGTTCCTTGCAATTCTCTAAGATTACCATGATTGGGTTGTTTGAATTCGAATTGTAGTAACCCTTGAGCATGCCATTGTCTCTTGGCATGGCTGTTACTCCGAAGGCTACAAGTTCAAGTTCCATGTGCTTCATTAGAACTAGAAATTTGATTTCCAGATTAAGTGGGACTGTTTGTGCTTGAATGTCATATCCTTCAATTAGATGAGAGATAGGAATTTAATTCTAATTATGTTGTGCTTGGATGAATGGATTGGCATTGGACTACTACAAGTGGATCCTTGATGCTCTAGTTCTTCTTATTTTTAGATTATCCTATTTCATGTGAAAACTTACTTTCTTAAACTTCTTAGATTCTAGTTATTAGAGTACTTGGAATTGTTTACCTCTTTCTCTGTGGATCGACCTCGGTCTTACCGAGATTTATTACTACATCGCAGCCTTACACTTGAGGCAAGCGAACAAGTCACATAGAACTAGAACTTGTAGCCTTCGGAGTAACAGTCATGCCAAAAGACTATGGCATGCTCAAGGGTTACTACAATTCGAATTCAAACAACCCAATCATGGTAATCTTAGAGAATTGCAAGGAACTCATGTCCGGAGTACACAAACTCTCACAAAACTTCTAAAAAACCAAACTTTATTCAAACTAGAACTTGAAAATCCAAAAATAAGTAAATGGTACTTGAAGGAACGAATTAAAGCATTGAAATAAACTACAAACTTCACCTCTTAGCTCTAGCTAAGAGGTTAACTTGAAGAAAGCATTAAAAACTAGAAACTAGAACTAGAAGAAGAAGAAAACTAGTTGTAGGAGGCTAAGAAGCCTCCTAGGTCTTGATCTCCTTGCTCCCCACTTTGCTAGATGCCTTAGGAAGAGAGTGGAGGTGACCTTTTATAAGAGAAATCCCGCACCAACTTGGAAAGTTCGAGAAAACACGGAGTCCTCTCGCAATTTGGAAACTTGGCCTTGAAAATCGGGGTTTCTGGAGCACCTTCGACCTGTCTGGCGACCGGTCTAAGAAGAATAAACAGCCCAAAAATTACACTGTAGACCTCTCTGTTGACCTGTCTGGCGACCAGTCTACAGACAGGTCTAAGACAAAAAAATCAGATTTTCTTCTTTATCTCCTCTTTCTTTCTTGCTTCTTTCCTCCACCTTTTGGCACTTGTTCTATTAATCTTCAATGCATACAAAGTGACTCTTTTAACCATGAATTGGTGAAATCTTTCTCTCATTCCTATAATCACAAAAACATGTATTAGATTAGTCTTTAAACATGAAAATCATGCATATAATGTGATGTAATGGGTCGACAAATGTATAAATTGGAGGCTCAACAATAGCCATCCCCATGACTTACAAACGCATATGGCCCAAGAGTCTTGCATGGAATTTAGACTGCGGCCTGCCTTCTCTTATATACAAATAGCCGTGACTCTGCAACTTGAAAAAACAAGAGCGGAAAAAAAAAATAAAGAAAACGTATGTTGGATTCTGTGTGGTTATGAACAGATGGGGTTGAGGGTTCCAATGGAACCCATGGCTGATCCTCAAAGATATACAACGTCGGCATCTGTGCAGTGATAATTTACGGGGAATAAATGTCTGGGTATTCAAGTGTCAGGAAAGCCGCCAAATAGAAGCAGCGATGTGTTCACATGGTGTGTCTCAGGTACGAGCTGCTCTGTCTTTAGAGCTGATTTTGCAGATTGTTCCTTCACAGGGAAAGGAAATTCTAGGGAGAGAGAAAGTGATGAAGACAGCTCATCATCACAATCATCCACTGGCGGATCTGGAAGTTTGTTTTGGCTGCTCTTCTCATCAATTGATCCAGGAAACAAAGGAAAGAAACCTGGTTTAGATGGTTTCTTCTTGGCCCCCAATGCGAGTTCGAGATTTGGAATGTCAGGTTCGGGTGAGATTGTCACGAAGAAGCTGCATTATCAGAGTGCTATCCTTGTATGATTCCTCTCTGAGGGTATCCTATTATTCTGTGCAGCAATTAGGAAAGATGATGGGCTTAAATCACTTTTTGTTCTATACAAGGTTTTTTTTTTCCAAGCTCTTTAATGTATGACCATTGGTTTTACTTAAACCTAACATAATGGGACTTCTAATGACAATGCAGTTATCCACAATGGAGTTTCCTACTGATTACCGAAGCTTGTGGATATACTGGAGACAAAAACGCATCTGCCTGCTGTACTACAATCTCTGGGATGCATAATGCAAACTGCAATGCCTATTTTTGAAACCAGAGAGGTTGAAATCACATTTTCTTAATCTAGATCACCTGTTTCAGTATGAGGATGAGTACCTTTAGTCCAAATGAAGTAGCTGGTGCATTCCCAACATTAGTGCTGGTTGGGCTAGTAGGTGTCACATCCATTTGTGTTAATGGACTCAATGATGTAGTCCAAGAGGAAGAGTTTGACACTGTTTGAGGCTTTATCCACTGATCACAATCCTGCACTATTCTTGATAAGGCTGCTTTGAGACGATCTAGACACGAACAAAATAAGAAGTATGAGGTATTATACTGTAGGAATCATCTCCATGAACCAGAGCACCCAGCGTAACAACAACGAAATATAGCGAACAGTAGGCTTACGGCTTAGTGGATCTGTCAGTCTTCTTCCACTTAGGTACATATCCCGCTGACCAAAAGTTTCAAATAGAAAATGGAAAAACACCTCAAACAACTGACAAATACCCTGGAAACAAAAAAGAAACAAATGCAAAGAATCAATACAAAAGAAACATGTCATAAATAAGCTTGCAATAGAACTTTGTAGTTTGACACACCTTAAAGTATTCAACATCAACTATTTCTAATTTCTGCATGAGCCTTATAAGAAGGTGTCAGACCCCATTATAATTGGGGCTGGTCTTGACCTATCAGAAGCAAGAACCACGAATAGTCACCAAACAGTTTCACATACAAGCGAAAGGAATATTTTTAATCCTTACCAGAAAGGAATATGATCTCTAGTAATCTTGATGGCATAAGGATTAATCTTGATAACCAACAATCATGATTGCTAATACATAATTACATTTAACTAAAATGAGATCAACTCATTTTTCAAGTGGCACCTAAACAGGTGATCAATAGGAAAAGGACCTGCAACACCCCCTTCCTTTATTTTCTTCTTCTTCTTTAGGTGGACTAGAAAGAAAGTTGTCTCTGAAAACAACAGCAATACGCCCCCACCATTTTATTATGGCAGTACCAAAAACCCAACAGGCTAGCAAGGCGCCTGTCTCCCATACCCATAGTAACATGATGGAAAAAAAATCAGAAAATGAAGAAAATTGACAATTAAGTTATTGATCTACATGTGTAGATGGAGAACCGAAGTTGAAATTGACAACTAAAGTTATCAAGTGTTTCACACCATGATAGTCACCTCGAAAGGACTGAACAAAAGCTCTAAGATAGATTTCAACCTCTCTTTCCTCTTCTCTGGCTCCACTAGTAGGAGGTTACCTGTCATTTTCAATAGAAATTATAGACATCACCAAATAAGAGTGGATAGACTCCTAAGATCTGGAGGCCCAAAAAGGACCACACATGCAAATGGATCCAATTACATGAAAAAAATAGAATCAAGCAACTGAATTCGAAAAGAATTACATACCAAATTCAAAGCACACAACAAAACCCCAAAATAAAATAAGGAAATCTTTCCAAAAGCAACCAAAGGTCAAACCCTAGAATTGCAACAGTGCAAGGGCCTAAATCAATGAAGATAAAATAGAACCTTAATTAATGTATGATTTCAAAACAGGATTTCAAGCCAAACAACCCCTAAATCAATGAAGATAAAATAGAAATATGCACATGGGCACCACACACATGACTCACAGATGGAATTCTTTCTTCAAAATAACTAGAATATAAATATAAAGGTAGAAAAAATAATTTTCTAATGATGATCTCCGTAAGGACTATTACATGGATTTCAATTTTAGAGTTCTTGTTTGGATAGCAAGTAGAAATATCATATTCTTCTCACCACAGTTACCTAATTTCTTGTGCCAAGATTTTAAATTATGGAAAAATTCAATACTTGCTTTGTAGAATTGTTGTTATTGTTGTTGTTGTTAGTGCACTTTTCTGTGACATACTAGTGCACCTTGTTTGTCAATCAGTTACGTCAGTGAGTCCAGTGTCGATTGAGCCCAGTGAAGACGAAGACGAAGACCGAAGACTCAGATGGCCCTGCTGCATCAAGGAAGAAGAATCAGGTAAAAGTGATGCCTTGGTGCCTTAACCTTGACCAAAAATTCAACCAGTAACCTCTTTGATGACCTTGACCATCTTTGGAAAACCCTTTGTCATCTTAGAATGGCCCTGGGTGTCCCTGAACATCACCTAAAACATGGCCTAAAGTGAGTGGGTTGGAATGTACGAAGTTCAGCAAACTGCTGAGCTGAACCAGGCCTGTCCGACCGGTCGGGACCGGTCGGCTGGACTGGTCCGACCGGTCAAGACCGGTCGGCCAGACCAAAGCAGCAAGCTGCTGTGTTTACAGGCTTCAGGTGGACCGACCGGTGGTGACCGGTCAGACAGTGTCCTCCCTGTCTTCTCTTGGCTTTTGGCCGACCGGTAGGGACTGGTCGGGACAGGTCGGCAGAGCCATTTTTTGCCCGTTTTATGACCGTTGGAGCTCACTTTTCCTATATGGAGCTCGGTTTTTGGGCATTGGTAGAGGGATTTTGAGAGGAGTGAAGCCACCATTGTTGGAGACCATTTGAGGCTCATTCCCAACCTATGCAAGGCATCTTCCTTGTGCTTTAACACAAGATTAGAGCATTCCAAGCTCATAAAGAAGATGACCTTCATCCCCTCTTGATCTCTAGAGTTTGGAACCTTCTTGATTGGCAAATCCTTGTCCAAAACTTTAAGATGAGATCGTTGTAGGAGAGAGACTCTAGGCAACCCATTCACATTAGTTGTAGAGTTTTCAAACCTATCCTCCTAGCACCTTGGGCATCTCAAAGGCATCACATGCAAGGTGTTTGATCAAGTGTGGCTGAAGCATTGGCTACGCAACGGCAACACGATCAAGGGAGCAAGGGAAGCTGATTGAATCACGGGAGAGTGGAGATCAAGCAACCCAATCCAACGCTAAACAAGGGGCTCATCCGACAAGTAAGGTTGTCCTTTTTGAGAGTCCATTTAGAGTTTGTTTGTCAAACTCAATCCAGGGACGTTAGCCGTTCCTTGGCCCGTTTGCCGGGCCTAAACGAAGTCTCCAAGGGGGAGCCTCCGTCACAGGAGTGAACGTGAGTCGGGTTGAGAGTTAGCCTATGTCCAAAACTCCATTTGGGTTGAGAGTTAGCCCTTTGTCCAAAACTCCGGTCATGGTTTAGAGATGAACCGGTAAAACCTCCGTGTAAAGGTTGAGAGGTGAACCTCATTTAAAGCCTCCGTTAGTGAATGCCAGTGTGCTCAAAGGAGTTGAGTACATGAACCAGGAGTGGAGTAGACCCAAAGTCGAACCACTATACATGCTTGTGTTTGTGATTGATTTGAGCACATTAATATCTTAGCATTGTTAGTTTACTTGTTTAATTATGAATGCTTGATAGGAATGTATGCTAGGCACTAATTAGGCACATCCACACATAAGATGTACTTTCACTAGTTGTGTAGACTTGAGCTCATTGATCCATTCTCATAAGTCTACATAGGTTGCATAGGTTAGGAGCTTGATTATTTAAATCTTTTGATTACCTTTGCATGCTTTAGACTAGGTTGTTTATTGCTTTATCATATGCTAGTCTTGTGATTGGACCCACTTAGGCTTGGAAGCCGAAGTGTTCTTACTTACATAGTTTGATTTGTTGAATTATATAAGTAGGCGAAAAGAATTTCAAAAAAGGTCCTAATCACCCCCTCCTATAGGTTTAGCCATAATTCTAGTTACTCTTTAAGGTTCCGCACATACGTGGGTGTCGTGTTAGACTACCCGACGTACTTTCAGTTGTTTGTATCCAAACAAAATAAATGTTCATGTCAAGGGAAAACCTTTTTCATTTTCCATTGTTTGGCATGGAATCTTGGTGTCCAAAAGAAACAAAAAGGAATGATCAAAGAGAAAGCCAATAGGTAGGAATTCTAAGAGGAAGCAGTACAACATCCAAAAAGAGAATCCAAAACCAGAAAAAAACTGAAAACGGGAAATACAATAACTGAGATATACCAAAACAAGAAAACATAAACAAGAAAGCCACAGTTTAAGGTTCCAGAATTACCCTCCGTTGCATGTAGGGAGAAACGCCAATAAAACCCTCACGCATAAAGGATGGTATTACAGATACAACCAATGCAAGATCTGTGGTCCATCAAAGACAAGGGTCCCTAATCTTGAACCTTCTAAGTCTTAAATTTCACACATTCATTTCAAGAATTTCATCAAACATGTGCCATGCTTTTTGCTCACTAGATAATGATATTACACATTTGTTTCAGGAATTTCATCAAACATGTGACATGCTTGTTGTTCACGGGATAATGAAATTACACACATTTGTTTCAGAAATTTCATCAAACACGTGACCTGCTAGTTGCTCATTGGAATTTTATCAAACACATTTGAACCAGTCCGTAGTCATTTAAAGAAAAGTAAAATCCTCTACCAGAAGCAACCTTAAGAAAATTTCAACAACCCAATTAGAAAGTGGAACATGGACTTATGAAAGTGACAGAGCGCATGCACCTTGCTTACCTGCAAACACAAATACCGAACATATAACCCAACAATGAAGGATATCCATACCAAAAACCTAATCAAAAGCCTGAACTAAATGCCAATCCATCAAGAAAACTCAAAGCAGAAAGCCTAAATTAAAATCCTAATAAAAATATTAGGATTTTTATTAGCCTAAACCAGAAAAAAAACTGAAAACGGGAAATACCCTGCTTGTTGCTCATTGGATTTTTGGAGAGAGAGAGAGAGAGAGAGAGAGAGAGAGAGAGAGAGAGAAGGAGGGGCAGGAGATGGTAGAGAGTGAGAGGGAATGAGGGATTTGGGGGTTTTTCAGAGTAAGGGGACGGGGAATCAGATTGCATGCTCTTATCGTGCGGAGTAAACTCAGTTGGGCCCACCTAGAATGTATGTGCTTTATCTATTCCGTCCATATGTTTTTCCAGCTCGTTTTAGTGGTTGAGCCCAAAATTTAAGCATATCCAAATCTCAAGTGGACCATGCCACGGGAAACAGTGGGAATAATGATTTCCACCGTTGAAACCTTCCCAGGCCCTACAGTGATGTTTATTTGTCATCCAACCTGTTCATAAGATCACATGGATATGGATAAAGGGAAAACACAAATATCAGCTTGATCCAAAACTTCTGTGTCCTCCGAGAATTTTTCAATGTTAGACATTCAGTTCACACATTGCTTGTGGTGTGGTCCACTTTAGATTTTGATATGCCTCATTTTTTGGCACCATACCTAAAATTTTCTGTTAAGATGGATGGACGGAGTGGATAAAATACGTAAATCACTGTGGGCCCCACAGATTTTACTCTGCACGCTAGCATGCAGAGTTACCCCCACCGTATGGCCCACATGGATGATATTTTGTATATCCATGCCATCCATCTGTTTCCATAGCCCATTTTAGGATGACGTTCCAAAAATTATGTAGATCCAAATCTCAAGTGGACCATAACACTAGAACTAGTGTGATTGAGTGCCCCACCATTAAAAATTCCAAAGAGCCCATCGTAAGGTTTTTGTAATGTTTATTTGCAATCCAAGCTCTTGATAATGTCAATAAAGTCTTGATGAAGGGAAAATATAAAGATCAGATTGATCCAAAACTTTTGTGGCCCACAAAACATTTTTAATTGTTATACATCATTGTTTCTAGTGGTATGGTCCACCTAAGATTTGGATCTTCTTAGGATTTTGGATCACATCCTAAAATGATGTGAAAAAAGAGATAGACGGTGTTGATATATAAAACCTACATCAAGATGGGACCCACACGGTTAGGGTAACACCCACTAAGCTGTTCATGGGTTAACACCTAATTCGCACCCCTTGGCTATTGATGTTTGGCTATGGGGCCACTGGCCGGTGCTTTGTGGGCCCCACCATCACGTATGTGTTTTATCCATGCTGTCTAGCCATTTCTAAAGATCATTTTAGTGCTTGATCCAATAAATGAACCAAATCTAAATCTCAAGTGGACCACACCACAGGAAAATAGTATTGATTGAATGTCCACCATTAAAAACCTCATAGGGCCCACTATATTGATTATTTGACATCCAACCTCTTGATTAGGTCATACAGACCTGGATGTAGGTAAAAAAACAACTATCAGCTTGTTCCAAAACTTCTGTGGCCCCCAATAAGTTTTTGATAGTGGGTGTTCAATTAACACCGTTTCTTGTGATGTAGTCCACTTGAGATTTGGATCTACCTCAAATTTGGGCTCGTACCATAAAATGATCTACAAAAATGTATGGATAGACTGGATGAAACACATTCATCGTGGTGGGGCCCACAGAGCATCGATCACTAGGCATTAACTGGTGGTAGGGTTACTAGCCAATCCACATCTGTTATCCTAACGGTATGAGCCCAAGTGGATGAAACACATTCATATGTTCTTTGATATCATTTTACGATGCAATAGCAAATATTAGAAAGATCAAATTCTTAATGGCTAGATTAGAGTTTGGGGGTCCAACTATACATTTATTAGGTTTTCACGAGGTCAACAAGTTGCAGTGCAATTTTGACCTAAAATTTTGGCCTAATTTGGAAATCTAATCCATTCACTCTATTCTATTCATTAATAACTTTGATTTGACTGGTCACTTGCCCTGATCAAGTTTCAAATGAGAAAGATACTGAATAGATAAAATTGATCAACAATATGATGGGCCATATCTTGTGACCTAACCGTTAGATTTGAGTGAAATTTAATATTAACATCTAAAGTCATTTACTTTTCAATTTGGACCAATCAGATTGTCCGAAATTTGTCTAGCTCTAGACAAACTGATTGTGCACATTTAAAGAGTCTTTTGGACGGATATCATTCGGGCTGAATTTTGTTTTCAATAATAATTAGCACGTTCTAAACATATCTGACCATTCAGATCAAGTTTAGGATGACTTAATCATAAAATTTGATCAACCTCATCATTATAAGTTTTCCTTGCAATTAATTAACATCATTATATTAGGGCCTTTATTTTTTACACCAATGAACATGTGTGTATGCATAAACCAATCTGATAGCCAACTAACTGAATGAGTGTAATTTTTCATTTTCAACTATCCAATAAATGTCCACCAATAAATTTGGCCCACTTATTTCAAATTTCTCACTTTTGTTTAAATCACAATTTTTTTCCAATTTTTTTTTCAAAATATAAAATCTCATTTTTTTAATCAAACTTCTCAAACTTTTTTTTTCAAAATACAAAATCTTAATTTTTTTTTTTTAAATCTCAAATCTTCATTTCCTTTTCAAATCTAATTTTTTTTCTAATTTTTTCAAACTTATCAAAAATTTATTTTTTTAATCAAACTTATCAGTTTTATTCAAACTTTTCAATATTTTAAAAATGCTATTTCTTTTTTTGAAAACACTAATTTCTTTATGCCAATTTTTTTTCCAAAATGTCAATTTTATAAAAATATATTTTCTTTTCAAAAGTTAATTTTTTTAAGCTTATCAATTTTATTCAAACGTCTCAATTTTTTTTTTTTCCAAAATGACCTTTTTTTGTCGAAAAATGTTACTTTTTTTTGTAAAATCCTAGTTCTTTTTTAAATCTCAATTATTATTTTTAATCTGAATTTTTATCAAACATTGTCGATTTCTTTCCAACTTCTCAACCTTTTTTTTTGAAACCACAATTTTTTTTAAACTTACTAATTTTCATTTTCAAATTTTCAATTTTTTTTAATCAAAATCTCCATTTTTTTACATCACATTTTTTTCATCAAAATTTCAATCTTATTTCAAACTTCTCTAACTTTTCAAAATGTCAATTTTTTAAAGCTTCTCAATTTCTTTTCAAAATGTCATTTTTTTTTATCAAACTTCTTAATTTTTTCAGGATACAAAATCTTAATTTCTTTATAAAAATTTCAATTTTTTTACAAACTTATAAATTTTATTCGAACTAAACTTTTTTCAAATGGCCATTTTTTTTTCAAAAATCTCAATTTTTTTAATCTTATTATTTTTCAAAATCTCAGTTTTACTAAAAAATTATTAATTTATTTTCAAACCTCTCTAACTTTTTTGTTTGAAAATCACAATTTTTTTAAACTTCACAATTTTCTTTTTCAAAGTGTTTAATTTTGTGAAAATTTGAAAAGAAATTTCAAACATATTAATTTTATTCAAATTTCTCAATTTTGTTTTTCAAACCTCTTAACTTTTTTTTTCAAATTACAAAATCTATTTTTTTAAATATCAAATTTTTTAATTTTTTAAAAATATCAGTTTTTTTTCAGTTTCTCATTTTTCTTAAATTTTATTCTACGACGAACCTTCTCCGTCGTTTAAGGAAATAATCTGTCGCTAATCTGTATGGGGTTCTTTGGGGAATTTTTTGGGGCTGGTCTTAGCGACGAACCAAGTCCGTCGTTAAATAGCGACGACCTAGGTTCGTCGGAAAATATAATTGGTCTGTCGCTAAAATTCCGCGACGAAATCCTGCGTTAATTTCGCAAAAGCGACCGAATTTTTTCGAATACGACGAATAAGGTTCGTCGTTAAAGCAAGCACTTTTGCGACGGGCAATGTCCGTCGCAAAATTATTCACAAATTTGCCATTTCCTCATAGTGCCCCATGTGTAGTTTACTTGATATTTGGATATGCCTTGTTGCAAGTCGGTCCATGAAGGCCCATGGCCTTTTTCGGTGGCCAGATTGGGTCGGCCACTTCGACGTAGCATGTACACCATGGTGGTACTCATCAATGCACCACACAGCCCATGGTTCGGTTGCAAATAAATATTGAAGTGGGCCCAAGAAGGTTTCAGGTGGCGGATGTTAATCCCCCATTATTTGTTGTGGTGTGGATCCCAAAATAAATATTGCAGTGCTCTCTGAACTTTCACAAAGTTCTATGTATTTTCTAACTCGTCTATGGACGTAAAGTGGTCCAACTAAACCACCTTCGGTTTGGAGATGGTTTGTGTGGTCACGTTCCCAATGGGACATAAAATATACAAACAAAATTTTTAACTAAGAACTAGACCTAAGTCCTAGGTACTAAAACACAAATCTGTAAATAAACTAAAATCTAAAAATAGAAAAGTTCTAAGTTAGAAAGATGTTACCCGATTCGCTTGAACTAAAAGAGATTCCTACAAAACAAAGCAATTGATGTTAGTTCTAGAAATAAAAAAAACTAGCCCGAGAAAAATAGAAAATCTTAAATACTTGTAATTCTTTAGTTAATAAAACAATTTAGAACCGTTTATCCTTGATTCCCCGACAGCGGCTCCAAAAACTTGTTCGCTCGCCTCAAGTGCAAGGCTTGCGATGTAGTAATAACTCGGTAAGACCGAGGTTGATCCACAGGGAATTAGGGTAAACCAATTCAAACTTATTCTAGCAACTTCAAGTTTAATAATTTTGAAGTTTGATTTTTATAAACTAAGTAAAAAACAGTAACTTTTATAAAAATCTATCAATTAATGGAACTAAGGCTTCAAGGATCCACTTGTAGTAGTTCCATGAGAATTCATTTATCCAAGCATAAATACAACTAGATTCGAAGTTCTATCACTCATCTAGTTGGAAGATTATGCATTCAAACACAAACAATCCCACTTAAGTTAGAAAATAAGATTCTATTTCTAATGAAGCACATAGAATTCAACATGTAGCCTTCAAAGTAACAACCATGCCAAAAGACTATGGTATGCTCTAGGGTTACTACAATTTGAATCTAATCAATCTAAACATGATATTCTTAGAGAATTGCAATGAACTCATGTTTGAAGTACATGAACTTTCACAAAACATCCAAAAATACCAACTTTATTCAAACTAGAACTTAAAAATCCAAACTTTAAGTAAAGGTACTTGAATTAAACAAAACTCTCCACGAAAACTAGCTACAAGCTTCACCTCTTAGCCTTAGCTAAGAGGTTCTAGCCGAGCATCATCATCATGCTATAACTAAAATCAAAATAAAAACCAAACAAAAACATGAAAAATTAGAAAAACCCGATGTCGACGTAGTTGTGGACACTCCACGATGCCCTCCTTCACTTTCCATGACCTCCGATCTCTTCTAAGATTCCTTAGGAACGAACCCTAGGTGTCCTTTACAGGTTTGATGCTCTACGGTGTGGAAGATTTTAGAATTGTATAAGGATTTATGCACTTGCGCATGAAATTTCGGAGCTTGAAGAACAAGCTTTTTCTGTGTAACTGGTCTGGCGACCGATCATCGATCCATCTTTTTAGTCCAGCGAGTTTCTTCTTAAAAACTTCACAGCTCCAGGAAATACCATTTGTCGGACAACTGGTCGTCAGTGGTGGCCGATCGGTCGGTCTCTTCCATTTTTGGTCCAGCAAGGTAAACAGCAAAGGGCCTTCAGGCTTTGAATTGCCGACCGGTTGTGGGCCATGGCCGACTGATTGGACGACCGGTCGGTAGTGTAATTTTTTTGCATCTATTTCTTTTTTCTTCTCTTTCTCCCTTGCATCTTTTTTTCACCTTTTGTCACTTGTCCTTTTGATCTTCAATGTATATGAAGTGACTCATTAGGTATCAAATTAGTGAAGTCTCTCTCTCATTCTTACAAACACAAAACATGTATTAGATTAGTCTTTTAAACGTGTAAACTATGCATAATGTGTAATGAATTGGGGTTAGAATATGCACAATTCAGAGCTCAACATGATATTCTTAGAGAATTGCAATGAACTCATGTTCGAAGTACATGAACTTTCACAAAACATCCAAAAATACCAACTTTATTCAAACTAGAACTTAAAAATCCAAACTTTAAGTAAAGGTACTTGAATTAAACAAAACTCTCCACGAAAACTAGCTACAAGCTTCACCTCTTAGCCTTAGCTAAGAGGTTCTAGCCGAGCATCATCATCATGCTACAACTAAAATCAAAATAAAAACCAAAGAAAAACATGAAAAATTAGAAAAACCCGATGTCGACGTAGTTGTGGACACTCCACGATGCCCTCCTTCACTTTCCATGACCTCCGATCTCTTCTAAGATTCCTTAGGAACGAACCCTAGGTGTCCTTTACAAGTTTGATGCTCTACGGTGTGGAAGATTTTAGAATTGTATAAGGATTTATGCACTTGCGCATGAAATTTCGGAGCTTGAAGAACAAGCTTTTTCTGTGTAACTGGTCTGGCGACCGATCATCGATCCATATTTTTAGTCCAGCGAGTTTCTTCTTAAAAACTTCACAGCTCTAGGAAATACCATTTGTCGGACAACTGGTCGTCAGTGGTGGCCGATCGGTCGGTCTCTTCCATTTTTGGTCCAGCAAGGTAAACAGCAAAGGGCCTTCAGGCTTTGAATTGCCGACCGGTTGTGGGCCATGGCCGACTGATTGGACGACCGGTCGGTAGTGTAATTTTTTTGCATCTATTTCTTTTTTCTTCTCTTTCTCCCTTGCATCTTTTTTTCACCTTTTGTCACTTGTCCTTTTGATCTTCAATGTATATGAAGTGACTCATTAGGTATCAAATTAGTGAAGTCTCTCTCTCATTCTTACAAACACAAAACATGTGTTAGATTAGTCTTTTAAACGTGTAAACTATGCATAATGTGTGATGAATTGGGGTTAGAATATGCACAATTCAGAGCTCAACATCCCCCCCCCCCCCCCCCCCCCCCCCCCAAACTAGCATGTTGCTAGTCTCGAGCAAAATATGCGTGAAATAAATTCAATTTTTCAAAACCCAACTCTCTTTTTAAAAACTATGCTTCTATAAACTCCAAGACACATAAGTGCAAAATTCAGAAAAACTGGGTGATAGAAGTTGAAACCTTAAACTCCCTAATCATAACAAGTGTTCATATAGAATTCCGGTCGATTGATTGATAAATAAAAGAATTCGAACAAATATAACCTAGTGTGCATAGTGAATGTTCATTTAATGAATTTCTAAGATCACCTTCTTCATATATTAGTGAAACGAGGGATCTAAAGGTGCATAGATCAACCAAATGCCTATGACAAGAATTTTCCTTACCGTTCCTTCAACGACTTTCACACTACTTCCCTTTTCCAGCTTTTGTTATGAGTAGACCATCCCCTGGTTAGTAATAGGTAGCTTTTTTTGGAATTTACCAACAAATATTCAAGGAATAACCATAATATTCTTTCAGTATTAGATAAGATTTTTTAAAATCCATATCTTTCATTCTTTTCCTCTTATTTCACATGAACAAGGATGGACAAAGTTCCCCGGCTTGGTTCCTTAACACCTTAAATCTAAGTCTAATTAATCTACAAATCTACATAATCCCTTCAAACCATGAAAATCGTGTAATGTGAACAAGACTCAAAAGTATTCAAATTTGCTATTGATCATATAAATAGGGGAGTTCATATAGAAAACTATTATATTAAAGCTAATTTAAAGGTCTCAAAATCATACCAACTCGTCCTCATCCTTTCATACTTATGACATCCCGAGTGCATAGAAATAAGGTTTTCCAAAAGAGTTTTGAATTTCAGAAAAAATTTAAAATTTTCTACGAACATTACTCGAGATGTTACAAAATACTAGATTTATTCATCTAGGAATCTCACCCACAATCAAATCATGCATTGTCCTCAGTGTAAAAAGATATACAATGAATAATAACATGAGAACGATAATAAAAATAAAAGAGGGTGAGAGTTGATCATGGAAATCTACCTCCGATGACTAAATCTACTAAAGCAATAGAAAAATAACTAAACCTAATCTATTCTATACCTCCATCAGACTAAGAGATTAATCATCCTGATACGCAGGATCTTTCAGAGTAATAGACATATCTTCTAAATCAAAATTTTCAACGAATGGTTTAAGGCATTGTCCATTCACTTTAAAACAATTATCATTTGCTGCATTCTCTATCTCGATAGCCCCATGAGGAAAAACTTCTTTAACAATATATGGGTCGGTCCATCGAGATCTCAATTTTCTCGAAAAAAAGATGAAGTCGAGAATTGTACAAGAGCACTTTTTGGCCTTCATGGAAAGTTTTCCTGAAGATGTGTTTGTCATGAAAGGCTTTCATCTTACTCTTGTAAATCCTTGAGTTCTCATACACATCATTCCGGATCTCGACAAGCTCATTCAATTAGAGTTTGTGAAGCGAGCTAGCCTTGTTAATATTGAAGTTTAATGCCCGAATTGCACAATAGGATTTGTGTTCAAGTTCCACAGCAAGTGACAAGCTTTCCCATAGACAAGTCTATAAGGAGACATTCTAATGTGGGTCTTATAAGTGGTGGGTGACCCCAAAGAACATCGACTAATCTTAGTGACCAATCTTTGCGATCCGGTCTCACTGTCTTTTTCAAAATTTGTTTAATTTTCCAATTGAAAATTTCAGCTTGCCCACTTGTCTGTGGGTGATATGGGGTACTCACTTTATGTCTAATGTCATATTTCTTCATCAAGGCTTCAAAGGGCTTATTGCAAAAGTAAGAACCACCATCACTTATGATGGCTAGAGGCATTCCAAATCTGGAAAGTATGTTTTCTTTAAGGAACTTTAGAACCATACGATAATTGTTGGTTCTACGTAGAATAACCTCTATTCTTAGACACATAGTCTACGGCTAGCAATATGTAAACATGTCTAAAAGATGAGAGGAATGGTCCCATGAAATTGATGCCCCAACAATCGAAGACTTCGAGATGTTGAATTGGGTTGAGAGGCATCATATTCTAACGGGACAATCCCCTAGTTCTTTACAGCACTCACATGCTTTGCAAAACTCGTGGGTGTCTCTAAACAAGGTAAGCTAATAAAAACCACACTGCAGAATTTTTGCAGAAGTTTTCTTGGCAGAAAAATAATCCCCCAGATGCATGACTATGACAAAAGGAGATGACCAAATTTTTTTCATCATCAGAGACACATCTCTTACTTATTTGATCTAGAAAATATTTGAAAAGTAATGGTTCATCCCAAAAAAACCTTCACACTTCTCTTAGAAATTTCATTTTATCTTGCATAGTCTAATGAGTCGGTATCGCACTTGTGGAAAGATAGTTTGCTATGTCAACGTACTATGGCGGATGCATAGCAACAAAGAGTTGCTCATCAGGGAATGAGTCCTCAATGGGTGACTCGTCAATGAAATCGGGTAAAACTAGGCAGGATAGATGATCCGCCACCACATTCTTTACTCCCTTCTTATCTTTAATTTCTAAGTCGAATTCTTAAAGGAGTAGGATCCATCTTAGCAAACGAGGTTTAGCATCTTTCTTAGAAAGAAGATGTTTTAGTGCCGCATGGTCCGTGAAAACAATGACATTGGATCCTATTAAGTAAGACCTGAATTTGTCCAAGGCAAAAATGACAACTAGGAGCTACTTCTCCGTAGTCGAGTAATTGAATTGGGCGGGATTCATGGTCCTACTCGCATAGTAGATAACATGGAGCTTCTTATCCTTCTTTTAGCCTAGCACCACCCCAATAGTATAATCGCTTACATCACACATTAACTCAAAAGGAACAGACCAATCCGGCGGTTGCATGATAGGAGCGGTTGTCAACATGTCCTTTAGCTTTGAAAAAGCTAATTGACATTCGGCACTCCACTCAAATTGGTTTTCCTTTTAGAGAAGGTTACATAAAGGCCTAGAGATATGGCTGAAATCCTTTATGAACATTCTATAAAAGCCGGTGTGTCCAAGAAAGGAACGCACATCGCGTATGCTTTTGGGTGGTGGTAGGTTAATAATAATGTCGAGTTTTTCCTGGTCTACCTCTATTCCATTGGATGTGATGATATGTCCAATGACTATTCCTCTTTGTACCATAAAATGACAATTTTTTCAATTTAAAATAAAGTTCCTTTCCTCACACCTTGTCAAGACCGATTTCAAGTGATTGAGGCACTCATCAAAAGTACAACCAAAAATTAAAAAATCAGAATACCTCGATGAATTCACCCACCAGGTCTGACAAAATACTCAGCATGCATCGTCGGAATGTGGCGGGTGCATTACATAGTCTGAATGGCATCCTTCGATATGTGAAGGTACCAAATGGGCATGTAAAGTTGTCTTCTCTTAGTCTTTGTTGAGCTCTTAATTGTGCATATTCTAACCCCAATTCATCACTCATTATGCAAGGTTTTCATGAGTTATAGATCAATCTAATGCATGGAATTGTGATTGTAGGGATGAGAGAGAGGAAACATCAATTGAACACTTAAAGATGTCATTTAGAAGCAAAGAAGATCAAAGGACCAAGCGTGAAAGGGTGGAAGAAAGAAGCAAAGAAGAAAAGAAAAGAAGGAAGAAAAGACACCCAAGATCGGTCGTCCAAGACCCAGAACCGGTCGTCCGACCAGTCCGATCACTCAGCAGAAGTAACCCTGCGGCCACAGCTCTTTGGACTGTCCACGACCGGTCGTGCGACCGGTCGTCCACTGCTGCGACCGGTCGTGCGACCGGTCCTTGAATTTATTTTCTGGGTGGAAAAATCCCAAAACTCTCTGGACAGATTTTTCACTTTTGAGACCGGTCGTCCAGTAGCTCAGACCGATCCTATGACCGGTCGTCTGCGTAATGAAGTGTGCTCTACAAGCTCCGATTTTCTCTGCGCACTGCGTAAGCTTACGTAATTTCTGAAAGATTCTGATGCTGCGGAGCCTCCCCACTATAAAAGGACACCTAGGGATCGTTCCTAGGGTATCTGAGAAGAGTTTGAGCAAGGTGGGAGGCGACAGAAGTGGATTTCGGAGTTCCACAACTCTTTCTAGTTTGTTTACTGTTTTCATGTTTTTCTTAGTTGTTTCATGTTTCCTTGGATCATGAATGGCTAAACCTCTTAGCTAGGGCTAAGAGGTGAAGCTTGTAGTGAATCTAAAGATGTTTTCAATTCGTTTAAGTTGGTTTTAAGATTGGATTTCATGTTTATGAACAATGGTTTGAAGTTTAATTTAAGTTCTAAGTAGTTCTTCTTAGTCTTATGATGACTCATGGATGTTTGGAGGAATTACTTGAGTTCTTAATTGTTATGTGTTAGTTTAGACCTGTATGATCCGAGGAATTGGAGTACACTCTAGTACTATGATCTTCATGTGGGAATTTCCTACCAAAGTTCTACTTTTATGGAATTCTGAAGTATGTTTGAAACTGTGTATGTGATTTGAATCAAGTTCAAATCATGATCTAGCTTTGTCTTGTGACAAGACTTAATGATGGTTATGATTGTGAACTTAGCCTATTTTAATTGGGACTGACCTATGCAATTGAGTATGCTCGTCTTAGCTTACATTGAGTGAATCATGTAAATTGATCTTACATATGGCAGATTGCTGGTTTTAACAGCTCTATCATCCGACTAGATAGATCTTAATTTCGATTCTAGTTGAGAAAGTGAGAAACCACAGCGGAATAAGCATAAAGGCTTGTTAAAAGTGGATCCTTGAACCCCTAGTGCCTTTTATTAATTGATTACTTCAGTTTAAGTTCGAAATTGATATTCACATTAACCTTTTCAAAATCTGGTTGTTAGCTTTTCAATAGAAACTATTGGAAGTGTTTTGTGAATCCTGCATAAGTCCCTGTGGATCGACCTCGGTCTTACCGAGTTTATTACTACATCGCAACCCTACACTTGGGGAAGCGAACAGTCTTCCAATGCTATCTCAATTTAGTTATAGCCGGAATAGCCATCTAGGAAGTAATAATAGGAGTGACTCGCTAACCTCTCTAAAATTTGATCCATGAATGGAAGAGGAAAGTGGTCCTTCCTAGTGACTGTGTTTAGCTTCCAATAATCTATGCACATAAGCCAATCGGTGGTCACTTTAGTCGGTATAAGCTCGTTGTTGGCGTTCTCTACAATGGTAATATCGGACTTCTTAGGGACAACTTGGGTAGGACTCACCCATTGGCTATTCGAGATGGGGTAGATGATACCCACATCTAGTAACTTTAACACCTCGCCTTTCACAACCTCCATCATGTTTGGATTTAACCTCCTTTGAGGTTGTCTAAGCATTTTTGCATTTTCTTCAAGGTGTATTCGGTGAGTACATACCGAAGAGTCTATCCCTTTGAGGTTCGCTATTGTCCATCCTATGGATCCCCTATATTTTTTTAGTAGCTCAATCAAATTGAGCTCTTGGTCTTTTCCTAGCTGAAAGGTTATGACAATCGGGAAGTTTTCTCTTAACCCAAATATATATATTTAAGCTCAGATGGCAATGGTTTAAAGTTAACCTTCACTGGTTTAATATTAGACGGTAGAGGCTTGGATGTGGTTGGTGGTAATTTTTCAAAATGAAGCCTCTACTAGTTAGTATCAACTATCGGTTTCTCACTAGTCAATGCTTGCACAATATCACACATGATGGGATCTTTAAAATTTTCGAAGTGTGCCAAGCATGTCTTCAATTTTTCTAGTGGTTCAAGTTGGAGGAGCTCCTCTTCTTCAAAGGATTCGAGCATGGTTACCTTGAAGAGCTCATCCTCCTCCTCATCCCTTTGCTTTTTGCACATGTGGAACAAGTTCACCTCTAATTTCATGTTCCCAAATGGCAATTTCATCACCCCATTCTAACAATTTATAATTGTGTTGGATGTAGCCAAGAATGGGCAACCTTAAATCATCGGTATTTGAGTGTTAGTATCCATAACCGATTGTGTGTCCAAGATGATGAAATCCACCGGGTAGTAGAATTTGTCGACCTGGACCAATACATCCTCAACCATCCCTCTCGGTACACGGATGGATCTATCAGCAAGTTACAATGTGGTTTTAGTGGGTTTTAATTCACAAAGACCCAATTGCTCGTATACCGAGTATGGGATCAAGTTTACGCTTGCCCCTAAGTCTAGTAATGCACACTCAATCCGGTAGTCATCAATGATACATGAGATTGTGGGACTACTAGAATCCTTATATTTTGTAGCGGTCTTTTGGGTGAGAATGGCACTCATTTGCTCATTCAAAAAGGCATTTTGTTGCACATTGTATTTTCGTTTAGTTGTGCATAAGTCCTTTAAAAACTTGACATAAGAGAGGATTTTTTTAATGGCATCAAGTAATGGACTGTTGATCTTGACTTGCCTGAAAATCTCTAAAATATCATGAGAGTTTAGGAGAGATTTTGGAGCAACCAATCTCGAAGGGAATGGTGCAATGGGCTTGTGAACACGTTCCATTTCTTGTGGAGCCAAGCTAGGTCCATCCTCATTTTCAAAAATTACCGGATCATTAGGTTTGTCGGCCTTCACCGGAATAGATTTGTCTACTTGCTTACCACTTCTAAGAATAGTGATGGATTTTGCTTACTCCACATGTTGGTTGGGGAGATTAGGGGAGCTTAATTCATGTGCTTGTTTAGGATTGGACTGAGGTTGGGCCGGAAAGGTCTCTTCCCTAGCATTCAAGCGTCCCTTAATCTCATCAACCGACACCTTTAGCTCTTAGAACATGTGCTGATTTATTTGATTAATTTATGTTTGCCCTTGCATAAACGCCTTTAAGGTGTCCTTCATGGAGAATTGAGGTGGGGCCATGTTTTGCATGGGTGGCCCTCCTTAAGAGTTGGTAGGATTAGCCGTAGGACCATTCCTTCAAATAAAATTTAGATGATTCTTCCAAGTAGAGTTGTGCGTGTTTCTTATCGGTCCATTGAAAGGCTGTAGATACCCATATGCAGCATTTGCTTGCTCTTGTAACACCTCTTGAAACACAGGAATTGTAGGACAATCTTGCATAGAGTGCACATTAGCGGCACAAATTCTGCATGCGTTCTCAATAGCTTCAATAGGCTTTGAAACTCCACTCTTGCTAAGTTACATGACCTCTATCTGCCTTGTGAGGCTAGCTATCTTTGCATTAACATCATCTTCCTCTTTAAGAATGTAGATTCCTCCTCTCTCCTTTTGTTGAGGAGGCTTGAGGTTACTAGACTTGTCTAAAGTATCCCATGATTGGGCTTTCACGGCCAACATATCTAGATAACTCCATGCATCCTTAAGATCTTTGCTCATGAACTTGCCGTTATACATCATCTCTACGAATTGACGCATATTCGAGTTTAATCCTTCATAGAAGAAGCTTATAATTCGCCATATCTCATAGCCATGATGTGGACAAGCAAGTAGGAGGTCCTTGTATCTCTCCCAACTTTGAAAGAAAGTTTCACTCTCTTTGATAGAAAAATTCAGTATAGCTCATTGAAGGGTGTTGGTTTTATGAGCCAGGAATAATTTTTTCAAAAACTCCCGTGTCATCTCAGTCCATGCCCCAATTGACCTTAGTCTTAGAGAGTGAAGTCATGTTTTATCTCTTTCCTTTAAAGAGAAAGAGAATAACTTTAATTTTACTACATCCTCCATCACATTGTTATATTGCAATATAGCTACAATCTCGTCAAACTCTTTCAAATATAGATATGGGCTCTCGGAATCTAGCCCATGAAACTTAGGTAGAAGTTGAATTACTCCCAACTTAATATCAATTGTTTTAGCATTATTTGGGAAAAACATACACGAAGGTGTGGTAGCACAGGCTGATTGTAAGTAATCACATAGAGCTCTCATTGGAGTAGCATTGTGCACCTCATCCTCTCCTACTCACTCTTAATTTGCGTTTGTAGTTGGAGTAGGACGGGGAGTATTCCTTAATGGTGTTTGATCCATGCTCCATGAACTTTCACAAAGTTCTATGTATTTTCTAACTCGTCTATGGATGGAGGGTGGTCCAACTAAACCACCTTCAGTTTGGAGATGGTTTGTATGGTCACATTCCCAATGGGACATAAACTACACAAAAAAAAAATTGAATTAAAAACTAGACCTAAGTCCTAGGTACTAAAACACAAATCTGTAAATAAACTAAAATAGAAAAATAGAAAAAGTTCTAAGTTAGAAAGATGTTACCCGATTTGCTTGACTAGAAGAGATTCCTACAAAATAAAGCAATTGATGTTAGTTCTAGAAATAAAAAAATAGCCCTAGAAAAACATAAAATCTTAACTACTTCTAATTCTTTAGTTACTAAAATAATTTAGAACCGTTTATCCTTGATTCTCCGGCAGTGGCGCCAAAAACTTGTTCGCTTGCCTCAACTGCAAGGCTTGCGATGTAGTAATAACTCGATAAGACCGAGGCCAATCCATAGGGAATTAGGGTAAACCAATTTAAACTTATTCTAGCAACTTCAAGTTTAACAATTTTTAAGTTTGATTTTATAAACTACAGTAAAAACAGTAACTTTTATAAAAATCTATCAATTAATGGAACTAAGGCTGCAAGGATCCACTTGTAGTAGTTCCATGTGAATTCATTCATCCAAGCATAAACACAACTAAATTCGAAGTTCTATCTCTCATCTAGTTGGAAGATCAAGTATTCAAACACAAACAATCCCACTTAAGTTAGAAAATAAGATTTTAGTTCTAATGAAGCACATAAAATTCAAACATGTAGCCTTCGAAGTAACAATCATGAGAAAAAACTACGGTATGCTCTAGGGTTACTACAATTAGAATCTAATCAATCCAAACATAGTAATCTTAGTGAATTGTAAGGAACTCATGTATGAAGCACATGAACTCTCATAAAACATCCAAAAATACCAACTTTATTCAAACTAGAACTTAAAAATTCAAACTTTAAGTAAAGGTACTTGAATTAAACAAAACTCTCCATGAAAACTTGCTACAAGCTTCACCTCTTAGCCTTAGCTAAGAGGTTATAGCCGAGCATCATCATGCTACAACTAAAATCAAAAGAAAAACTAAAGAAAAACATGAAAAACTAGAAAAATTCGAAGTCGGCGGAGCTATGGACACTTCACGACCTCCAATCTCTTCTAGGATTCCTTAAGAACGAACCATAGGTGTCCTTTTAGAAGTTTGATGCTCTACGGTGTGGAAGATTCTAGAATTGCGTAAGGATTTATACACTTGCGCATGAAATTTCAGAGCTTGAAGAACAAGCTTTTTCTGCATGGTCGACCGATTGGGCGACCGAACGTCGCCTTTGGCCGACCGTTCCGGCGACCGGTTGTCAACCCATCTTTTTAGTCTAACGAGTTTCTTCTTAAAAACTTCATAGCTCCAATGAAATACAACCGGTCGATCTCTTCTATTTTTTGTCCAGCAAGGTAAACACCAAAGGGCCTTTGAGCTTTGAATTGCCGATCGGTCGTGGACCATGGCCGACCGATCGGTAGTGCAATTTTTTTGCAACTATTTCTTTTTCTTATCTTTTTCCCTTGCAACTTTCTTCCACCTTTTGTTACTTGTCCTCTTGATCTTCAATGTATATAAAGTGACTCATTAGGTATCGAATTAGTTAAGTCTCTCTCTCATTCCTACAAACACAAAACATGTATTAGATTAGTCTTTTAAACATGCAAACCATGCATAATGTGTGATGAATTGGGGTTAGAATATGCACAATTCAGAGCTCAACACCTACATAATTTCTAGAGTTTTACAAAGAGGAAAAAGCTGGAGTTTTCATATTCTATAAGTTATTCCATCTCTTGTAACTTTCCAATATAGTGGATTGATTGTCGCTTTGTGTCATGGTTTTTTCCCACAAGGGTTTTTCATGTAAAAATCTCTGTGCTCAAATTTTGTCTTTCTCTATTGCATGTTTGATTCATTTTGAGGTTGCTTCTATGCCCAACAAGTGGTGTTAGAGCATCATTGGGATATAAGATTGAATCTGATAGACATGGCATCGAGGGGATCAAATGTGAAGTTCGAGACAGAAGTTTTGATGTAAAAACAACTTTGAATTATGGAGGTTGAAGATAAATACCCTCCTAATTCAGCAAGGGTTGCAATATACACTCCTTGAAAAAGTGCATAGTCCAGAAGCTATAAAAGAAGAGGATTGTGATAAACTTGATCAGATGACAATTACAACAATCCAATTGTGCTTGGCCAATGAAGTTTTTTGTAATGTTATAGATGAGACAACCATCGCATGATTATGGACGAAGATGGAGAGCATCTACATGACAAAATTGCTCACCAATCGTTTATATCTGAAGAGACATTTTTATACTCTAAAGATGGTGGAAGGGTCGAATATCTCAGAACACAACAATGTCTTTAACAAATTAGTTAGCAAACTGACAAGCATCGATGTGAAGATAGAACAAGAAGACAAAGCCCTGATTTTGTTGACATCCCTCTCGGAGTCCTACGAGTATTTGGTTGATACTCTATACTATGGTACAGATACCTTAGGATGTCGAGACTGTTATCTCAGTCCTTCAGTGAAAGTAGTTGAGAAAGAAGAACGAAAGCAAATGTACTTCTACGAATGCATAGTTTGCTCGAGGAAGACCCTTTGAGTAAGAAAATGGGAAGTCATGATCTAGATCCAAGTCAAAAGGTAAAGACAAGTTAAAGTGTTGAATTGTGAGAAGACTAGACAAATGAAGATAGACTGTCAAAATTTCAAAATCCAAAAGGAGGAGATGACAGTTGATTTGTGCAAGGAAGCCAATTTAGTGGAATCGAGTGAAGGATTGGGTGGTTGTGACGTGTTGTCAGTGTCTAAGATGGGTCACTTCTATCACCAATGGATTTTAGATACAGGGGCGTCGTACCACATGTATCATCATCGGAGTTGGTTCACTACATATAACAAGTATGATCATAGTCTAATTCTTATGGGAAATGATTATGCCTGTAAAATGGTAGGAATTTGATCAGTTCGCATCAGTATGTTTGATGGAATAGAGCGTACTTTGATCGATGTGAGGCACGTTCTAAATTTGAAGAAGAATCTTATTTATCTACGAGCTCTCGAAGCACTTGAGTGCAAGTTCATTGGTTATGAACATGTCGTAAAAGTTTCAAAAGGGGCACTCATAATTATAAAGGTATAACGGAGTGGAAATCTTTACAAGTTGATCAAGAATACTATATTGGGTGGAGCTACAACGTATGTAGCGAATCCACATTGGCAAGTTTATGGCATGCACGCTTAGGCCACATGAGCGAGCGAGGTATGAAAGTACTTCTTGATTGTCGCTTAATTCCTAGCTTTAAAAGTTTTGATTTGGATATATGTAAGCATTGCATATATGAGAAACAATCAATGTTAAGCTTTAAAATTGGAAAACATGTCAGTAAAGGCCAGTAAGATTATGTGCATTCGGACGTGTGGGGGTCGTTGCCTTTTATTTTTGGAGGAGAGTCGTTATATTTTGTTATGTTTATTGACGAATTCTCTAAAAAGTTTGACTTTATTTTTATGAAGCATAAATCCAATGTTTTCATCACTTTCAATGTTTAGAATGCGATGGTTGAAAATTATACAGGACAGAAACTGAAATTTTTTAGGACAGATAATGGTAATGAGTTTGCTTCAAGAGAGTCTAGTCAGTATTACGAGAGTAAGGGGATAGTGAGGCACAATACAGTGACACATACACCAAAGAAAAATGGTATGGCTGAACATATGAACCAAACTCTTTTGGAAAAGGCCCGTAGTATATTAAGTAATTTTGGGTTAGGCAAGGAGCTATAGGCCGAGGCCGTCGTCTCTATGGCTTGTTATTTAGTAAATCGATCTCCCTCTTCAAGTATTGATTGCAAAATTTTGGAATAAGTATAGAGTGGTCAGGTAGTTGATTACTCAGGCTTGTGGATATTTAGTTATAACACTTACTCTCATGTAGCCATCAATTGAGAGATATAAGCTAGACCAAATGGCTAAGAAGTGTACTTTTATTAGCGATGATGATTGAGGTGAAAGGATTCAAATTATATAAACGGGCTTCATAAAGGATCATATTTAGCCGAGACATCAAGTTTGATGAAGGTTTCTTATTTCGAAAGAATGAGTACAAGGAAGCAGAAAAATTAGTTGTTGATGTTCAAACAGATAAAGGTGAAGCACTTGAAGAATCCTGAGCCACAAGTAGAGGTATAGGAAGAGGTGGAGCCACCACGTATAAGGAGAAATCTACCGAGGAATCACAAGTTATTGTTGAGATATAGGGATAACTCAAATGTTGCATTTTCTCTCATTAAACATGAGGAAAATCCGTCTACTTTTCAGGAAGCTCTAGAAGATAGAGATGTAAAGAAGTGGATGATAGCGATTCATGATGAAATGGACTATTTGTACATGAAAGAAATGTGGAGCTGGTGGAGCTATCCGTTGGGCGAAAAGTGATCGATTGCAAGTAGATTTACTTGGAAGAAACATGATAAGTACAAGGCTAGATTGGTAGCGAAGGGCTATGCTCAGAAGGAGGGTGTTGACTTAGTGAGATATTCACACCAATGGTAAAGCAAGTATCTATCAAATTTGTATTAGCTTTAGTTGCCTAGTATAATCTGAAACTAGAATGATTAAATGTAAAGGCTGGATTTCTACATGAGGAACTAGAATAATAGATCTAAATGAAGTAACCTAAATGGTTCGAGGTATAGGGAGAAGAGAATAAAGATTGCAGGTTAAAGAGGTTATTGTACAGCCTTGAAACAGTCACTTAGGCAGTGGTACCTAGAAATTTGATTCTTTCATATTGAGTTAGGAGTTTATCATAAGTGAATTTGATCATTGTCTCTATTTTAAAACACTGAGTGATAGGAGATTCATTATTCTAGTGTTGTATATATGTTGATGATATGCTTATTACCATCCATAACATGTCTAAAATCAACATGTTGAAGGATGAGTTATTTAGGACATGTGAGAGGAAAGATCTAGGGGTTGTAAAGAATATTCTCGACATTGATATACATAGAGATGGCAAGGAACGGGCTATGGTTGTCTCAGGAAGAGTATCTTAAGAAGGCATTAGTCAAGTTTGGACTAGAAAAGGCAAAACTGCGTAACACTCCCCACACTGCTCACTTTCGGCTTTCTTCGAAGTTATGTTCTACGTTAGATAAAGAAAAGCGATATATACTCTTATGCCCTACTTGAGCGCCGTTGGTAGTCTTATTTATGCCATGGTCTGTACTAGATCAAATATTTCACATGCAATTGGTGTTGTGAGCAGAAACATGTCAAAACCTAATAAGCAACATTGGAAAGCAGTGAAATGGTTACTTCAGTGCATACAAGGTATGACAGACTGCGTCTTGGTTTTCAATAATTTTAAGGGAAAACTTACAGGCTATGTGTGTAACGCCCCGAAATCTAGACACAACGTATGAACCTTTAGGCCTAGGTTAAGGGGTATGACACATGCACAAATGCACTTAATTCAAAAGTCAAATTGTTATAGAGCCATGAGTACATATGTATATTAAGTTCAAAATATCATTCCACATCAATTAAATAAAAATACAATCTATACACAATGGTCCACCCATTTGGGACTTATTAATAATGTCATCAAACAAAAATAAAACAGAAAAATGATTAGTTAAACATCTTGATTTATGGAAGCCATTTCTTCCTCGGTTAAGTTAAGCCAATAATCTTGCGGTTCCTTTAATGGTTCCACTTCATTATCTGGGACATTCATGTTTAATCCCCAATGTTAGCTGTAAAATCCAGTGAGTAAACTCATCATGGTTCACATCCGTCCAAATAAGTAGTACACCCAAATGCACTCTTACGATTAAATTTATACTATAGATGCAAGAATGTTATACAAGATGATATAATGCATTAAGTGGGCATATACTCAGTTTTTCACTTGCTTCAATTGGATCCCATCAATCTACTCCCCCTTCCTTATAGGGCGGACTTCCACATGCTAGTAGGCTTCCAGGATGGTCCCTGGGTAATCGGGTACTTAAGTACCTATCGGTCTTCTAGAGCGATACTCCAGGATAACAATGTATGAATGTATGAAGCGTATGGCATGTCGTGTTCAATAAGCATCTCTCTAATTGAGAGGTAACAGATAACTCAGTCATCTCTCCTTTTGAGAGGCACATACATATTATTCAATCATCTCTCCTTTTGAGAGGCACATACATATTATTCAATCATCTCTCCTTTTGAGAGGCACATATATATATCATTCATGTCATCTCTCATTTGGAGAGGCACATACATATTATTTGTCATTCCTTTCATTTAACATGTATAAGTAATAAAATGCATTGGCATATATGCATAACATCATCATAATCAACACAAGTCACCCCAAGCATAGCATCACACCATAACAACCTACTTTATTCAAATGAATAGAAAACATGTTGGGATTCACTCACCTATTAGTAGTGGCGATTACTTTGTTAATTTTGTCACGGCCTGAGTTAAAATCAATCATGCATGTACAATCAGTGTAATTTCTATTTATTCATCATCAGTATAATCTTAGATATATTTATTTTTAAATTGTATTTTACTTTATTTAGGTTTGGTCCCCTAATGGACGGTCCAGATTCGATTATTGTGGCTCGCTTTTCTAAAATGATAGCTCTTTTACCATTTTTCTAATGGTATGGCCCATTTAACTGGTGAATCGTCCTATTCTTGGTCACATGTTCTCCAATGATATAATAATAAAGATGGTTAACTAAATTTTACAAAGACCTTGTGGTGGGGTAACCAAAATGATCCAATTGTGAGAATCTAAACCGTACATTTCCACTATTTCTCTTGGCATGGCCGGCTCAAAAATCTGATTGAGCTAATTTTTTTGTCATAAAACTAACAACCTATTATTCAAAAGATTAGGTGGATCAGATTTTTCAAAGACTATAAAGTGGGGCCCACGTGTTACCAACCAGTGGACAAGTGTTGTCCCCACTGTTTGTCTCAGTACGGCCCACTGGAATGTCCTATATGGACCATTTTTAGTCCTCAACCCCAAAACTTGCTTATTAAGATATTGGATGGATTGGATTTCCTAGAACACCTCCAAATGGGTCCCTAAAGTGGACAGCAATCTAAAATTGGACTGGTTCAACCATACGTGTTGTTATCATTACTATTTCAAGTGGTGTGGGCCACCTGAGATTTGGATTTATCTGATTTTTGGACCCAAGCTGTAAATTGTCATGATACAACATATAATCAGTGTGGATCTAAGATTACATCACAGTGGGGTCCACGAGTTAACCGCTGTCCAAGTCCAAAAACTACACATTTCTACTTTTATTTTTATTTTATATTTTTTTATTAAATTGCTCGAGATGGTGTGGCCCACTCGAACCTCTATTTGGGTCCACATTTAGACACAAGTCCTAAATTGAGATGGAGAAGCAAATGGAAGGAGTGGATATACTAAATACATCAAGGTGGGTCCCATGAGTGAGACCCCCATGTCAGCACTCCATGGTTCAACGCTGGACGTTCCAGAGTCTCTAACGCTGGACGTCTAGCAACCCTCTTTTTATATATTTATTATTATTATTATTATTATTTAATAAAAGTAGGTGGCCCACTAGAGATCTGGATCGTTCATTTGATCTATGTGGGCCCAATGGCCCTGATCATGAAAAATTACTATTTTACAAATAATACAAAAACAAAACAATGCATTTAACGATCATTATCCATTTCATCGCTGAGGCCCACTAAAAACTCGAATTGGCTTGAAATTATTGGCCATGCCTTTTAATAGGGCCATAGAATCTAATGAAGGAGATAGATTTCCTTAATTAAGTGTCCCAAGCGACATCAATAATGAATCTTAATTTTTAACCATTAAATTGCGATGCCTCCCACCTATGGGTTAGATCTATCTACGATTCTCGGACCTTAGATGGTTTGACCATAGGGTCCTTGGAATCTGTACAGATTAGATCCGGCTCACCCAGAGGACCCCTTACAATCAAGTTTTTACATTCAAGGGTTATGATCAAAATACGGTCCCTAGATCCGTACAATGAATAGGACGGACGATCTAACCTGTTCATTGGTTGGATCTGGCCTACTTAAATGAAATAGGAAGAAAGGAATGACTTACTTAATTTAGCCCACAGCAAGATCCCTCTGTTCCTCCTCCTTTCTCTCCTTTTCTCCCTTTCCTTTTATCTCCTTTCTTTTACGATGAATTACCCTCTCGTTCTCTCTCTTTTTATAGAGAGAGTTAGTTAGGATAAGATGGGGTTAGTTGAAATAAGATAAGATAAGTTTGAATTTCAAAATTCGTATTTAGAGTAAAAAAAAAATTATATTCTTATTAGTGACAAGACTTGATCCCTAGTCTTTTATCTTGCTCAAGAGAGCCTAACCATTCCACCCATACTTCTCTTTTATTTATAAATGAGGAATTTATTCATTTAAACTCAATTTTCTATCATTACAAATTTTTTTTAAACAACCAGAATTTCTCGGATTGTTACAGCTACCCCCCTTAAAACAATCTTGTCCTCGATATTCGAATCCTAAGTAGTCTATCACATTAGTTTAATTCTCATATTACCTATGAAGTACGTTCTAGTATGTATTTTGTTAACTACAGAATTGTAAATTTTCACTAGCTACCCCCTTTAAAATTTCCGACATAATAGGTTTACCTCCTTAGAGATGTCTAAACTAGATTCTAAATGTTTAGAAAAATTCTAAGTAAGATTTCTATGTTTTACATTACATCAAAAAGTGTGAGAATCTTATAGGTTAACTTACTAAGTCTTTGTTTAACACTATAGTTGATAAGATTTTTTTTTTAAGGTTGGAATGCCTGAAAAATGTATCGATCACATAATTAGGAGCAGGGTTTGGTTGTTAGCAAATTTCAATGATTTGAATAATCACATACAAAGGTGGTAGACAAGATGAACAAGTTGGATTATAAATAGACATGTTTATCATCTGATGAAAAACTTTTGAAGTTGATTTATAATAATCAGATGACTTAAAAGTGATATAAACATCGGGATTTTAAATTTTAAAAATAAATAGAGTTTTGTAAGGGTTGAAGAGATGATTCAACATACATAAGAACATTTATTGGGTTTCAGGGATCAATATAGAGCGTTTGGGTCAAGTGTATGTAACTTGTTCTTCAAATCCTTATTTGTAACAAGTTTTAGAAGCGTGATCCGGTTAAGATCTAACCCTAACAATAAATAAATAAAATAGTTTATCGCTCAGCTACTCTACTTATTATATGGTTTAATAATGACTAAAATTTATGGATCATTTTCTGATTAGATAATCACAAAACAGTTTTATAATGACAATATCGAGATACGTATTGAGGTTAAATGCATAAATTTTTTTATTTTGATGACTCTGGTCATACTGATGATTTCAACACTTCTACACATTAGATTGATTTTAAACTTTTTATGTTGATACATATATGATCTTACTAATATTTGATTAAATTTCAACCTAAAATGAGATCTATCGAAAATCTAAAAATTCAAACCATGAAGATTGTCTAGATGCCGACATTTTCTAATTAGTTTTAATCAAAATTTTGTCCAAGTAAAATTGTAATTCACACTTTTTTTTTATACCCAAGAGTGTTTAATTTATATTAATTATAATTAAGGTCCTCCACCCACAAAATAAGAAAAAATTTAAGTAAAGACTCTTTATCGATTAAAATGAGTAGAATAAGAGTTTCAAAAATAAATTTGGTGTGATTGTCAATCTGATCATGTTTGTGAGGCCTTTATATAGATTCCAAGTACCCTTAGATTATAATAACCTTAGGAGTAAAGGTGAAAAGACTAATCGATAAACTCAAGTTTAGAGTTTTTTTTATTATTTTAGGATGACTGTTCGGGTCTCGCTGACATGGTTTTATCGACATCCCTGAGTTGCTACGTTCATATTGGCCCTCACGCCTCACTTTGTTGTAAAAAATGATTTTGTTGTTACTTCATCATTGCCACCATCTGGTGAAATAGTCTGAATGTTGCATCCAAAGGCTTAATGTTGGGTCCTGCAGAAATCGCCTGCATTGTCCTAGGAGACAATGGTAACCGAGTGCTTGGCCCTGCTTCATTTAGATTTGCCACCAATGGGAGTGGTGCAAGATTCTGTTGTTCCTCAAAATTTTCTTCTTCTTCCATATCATTTTCATCTTGCTCTTTATTTGACGCCTCTTCTTCCACTACTACTGCAGGATTCATTACCGGTCCTTGGGTCACAGTTACACTTGTTGATGGGCCTATATCAAAAAGGCTTTTGGATGTCCCAGGAGCCATAATTACTTAGGAGGAATAAAGAAATTTATTGCTAAGGAGCCACCAAGAGGTTTATTGAACTCAAATAAGAAAGAACAGTGAGGGTATACATCTGGACAATTTACTTGGTGTACATTTAGGGTCAGTTTCAGCATTGGTTTGTTATCTTATTAGTTATATTTTTACACCATATTTTTATGTAACTTTCTTAATAAGTCCACTTGATCATTATAAAATTTTAGATTTTTTTGCTAATTACAGAATTTTCTAAAATTCCCATGGTGTAATCTGTCCAGAAATAGTTACTTTCTGACCAGTCTTAACAAAATTTTAAAATGTGTATAGTATCTTATGTTTTCAAAATTTTTAAATATTTTTTTCTCTAAACAAAACTTGTCTAGCTACAATCAAGATTTTGAACTACCTAGATCAGAGCTATACTTTAATAGATATGAATTTTGTAATTAACTTCAATTCTGTTATCCATTGCTATCCAGCAAAATAATGTTCAGGGTAATTCTAATACTGATCCACTACTTTATAGAATATATGTTTACATAAAAACTTTTTTGTATATCATATGGGTCTATTTAACTTTCATAAAATTTTAACTTGTTTCAAGAAGTACAAAATTTTATACAATTCATACATTACAATCTGTCCGATATTTGGGGCATTTCTGACTAGTCTATAGAAATTTACTAAATTTGTATAGTCACTGATGGGTTCATATTTTTGACTAATTTTATATTTAAACTAAACTTACTCAGCTACGATCAGGCCTTTAAATCACACTAATTGGACTGTATATTAATAGATATGAATTTTACAAGAGTCAATAATTCTGGTGAACATTGCTGTCCAACAGGATTTCTGTGTTATAAAATTATCTAAAAATACATAATTGCTATAAAACGAACTATAAATTAATTATCAACAACAATAAAGCACCTTGAGCCTATATTGGAATCTAGATGAGTAGTAAATATTTCAATTTATTTTTACTTTTATTTTTATAGGGATTTCTAATTGTGATTTCTAAGTTCTCCACATTTACCACAATCATTTAGGGAATGTCTTAAGTTCGGTTTCTAATTTTCAGGGGTCCATCATTTATGTGTAAGAGTGGGGTCATAACCTACAAGTCAACTAAGTTTTTAAGAAAAGCCTCTCTCTGATACCATACGTCACACTACGAAATCTGGACACAGACTGTACACCCTTAGGCCCAGGTTATGAGGTATAACACATGCACAAATGCACTTAATTCAAAAGTCAAACTGTTATAGACGCATGAGATCATATGTGTACTAAGTTCAAAATATCATTCGACATCAATTAAATAAAAATACAATCCATACACAATGGTCCACCCATTTGGGACTTACTAATAATGTCATCAAACGAAAATAAAAAAAATGATTAGGCTAAACATCTTGATTTATGGCAGCCACTTCTTCATCGGTTAAGTTAGGCCGATAATTTTGCGGTTCCTCTAGTGTTTTCACTTCATTATCTTGGACATTCTCTGAAGGGTTAACGTCCACATTATCTGTATATGTTTAATCCACAACATCAACTGGAAAGCCCAGTGAGTAAACACATCATGGTTCACACCCGTCCAAATAAGTAGTACAGCCAAATACACTCTTACGATTAAATTTATACTATGGTTACAAGAATGTTATGCAAAATGATATGATGCATCAAGTGGGCATATACTCAGTCTTCCACTTGCTTTGATTGGATCCCATTAATCGGCTCCCCCTTCCTGTTAGGGCGGATTTCCACATGCTAGTAGGCTTCCAGGATGGTCTCTGGGTAACCAGGTACTTAGGTACCTACCGGTCTTTCAGAGCAATGCTCTAGGATAACGATGTATGAATGTATGAAGCGTATGGCATGTCGTGCTTAATAATCATCTCTCTAATTGAGAGGCAAAAAATAATTCAGTCATCTCTCATTTTGAGAGGCATATACATATTATTCAATCATCTCTCCTTTTGAGAGGCATATACATATCATTCATGTCATCTCTCATTTTGAGAGGCACATACATATTATTTGTCATTTCTTCCATTCAACATGTATAAGTAATAAAATGCATTGGCATGTATGCATAACATCATCATAATCAACACAAGTCACCCCAAGCATAACATCACACCACAGCAACCTACTTTATTCAAATGAATAGAAAACATGATGGGATTCACTCACCTGTCGGTAGTGGCGATTACTCTATTAATTTTGTCACGACCTGAGTTAAAATCAGTCCTGCGTGTACAATCAGTGTAATTTATATTTATTCATCATCAGTATAGCCTTAGATATATTTATTTTTAAAATGTATTTTACTTTATTTAGGTTTGGTCCCCTAATAGACAGTCCAGATTCGATTATTGTGGCTCGCTTTTTCAAAAGGAATGACTCTTTTACTATTTTTTATGGTACGGCCCACTTAACTGGTGGATCGTCCTATTCTTGGTCACATATTTCCCAATGATATTATAATAAAGATGGTTAACTAAATTTTACAAAGACCTTGTGGTGGGGTACCCAAAATGATCCAATTGTGAAAATCCATACCGCACATCATCCCCACTATTTCTCTTAGCGTGGCCCACCTAGAAGTCTAATTGAGCTAATTTTTTGTCACAAAACTTCAAGAGATTGGGTGGATTAAATTTTCCAAAGACTACAAAGTGGGGACCACATTTCCCAACCAATAGACACAAGTTGTCCTCACTGTTTGTCTCGGTACGACCCACTGGAATGTCCTATATGGACCATTTTTTGTCCTCAATCATAAAACTTGCTTATTAAGATATTGGACAGATTGGATTTTCCAAAATACCTCCAAGTGAGTCCCAAAAGTGGACAGCAATCCAAAATCAGACTGGTTCAACCATGTGTATTGTTATCATTACCTTTTCAAGTGGTGTGGGCCACCCGAGATTCGGATTTATCTGATTTTTTGACCCAAGCTGTAAAATGTCGTGATACAACATATGGTCAGCGTGGATCTAAAGATTACATCATAGTGGGGTCTACGATTGAACCGCTTTCCAAGCTCAGAAACTCCACATTTCTGCTTTTATTTTTATTTTGTATTTTTTTATTAAATTGTTCGAGATGGTGTGGCCCATTCGAACCTCTGTTTGGGTCCAAATTTGAACACAAGTGCTAAACTGAGATGGAGAAGCAAATGGACGGAGTGGATGGTGGGCCCCACCAGGGGCCCCCACGTCAGCACTTCGTGGTTCAACGTTGGAAGTCCAGCAACCCTTTTTTATATTATTATTGTTGTTGTTGTTGTTGTTGTTGTTGTTGTTATTTAATAAAAGTGGTTAGCACACTATGGATTTGGATCGTTCATTTGATCGGACATCTCTTATGTGGGCCCAATGGCCCTAATCATGTAAAATTACCATTTTACAAGTAATACGAAAACAAAACAATGCATTTAATGGTCATCATCCATTTCATCGCTAGGGCCCACCGAAAACTCGTATTGGCTGAAATTATTAGTCATGCCTTTTAGTGGGCCGAAGAATCCAATGAAGGAGACGGATTTCCTTAAATAAGTGTATCCCAAGCAACATCAGTAACGGATCTTAATTTTTAACCATTAAATTGCGATGTAACCCACCTATGGGTCAGATCTATCTATGATTCCCGGGCCTTACATGTTTGACCATAGGGTCCTTAGAATTCGTACAGATTAAATCCAGCCCACCCAGAGGGCCCCCCTATAATCAGGTTTTTACATTCAAGGGTTGGGATCAAAATACGATCCCTAGATCCGTACAATGAATAGACGGACAATCCGACCCGTTCATTAGTTGGATCTGGCCTACTTAAATGAAGTAGGAGGAAAGGAATGACCTACCTGATTTAGTCGGAGATAAGATAAGTTTGAATTTCAAAATTCATATTTAGAGCAAAAAGAAAATTTATATTCTTATTAGTGACAAGACTTAATCCCTAGTCTTCCCTCTTGCTCAAGAGAGCCTAACCATTCACCCATGCTTCTCTTTTGTTTATAAATGAGGAATTTATTCATTTAAACTCAATTTTCTATCATTAAAAAAAAAAATTTAATGACTAGAATTTCTCAAGTCGTTACAATGTGGACGTGGATTGCGCAAGGAATGTAGATAGTAAAAAGTCGAATTTTGGTTACTCCTTTGTGTTAGCAACTATCACTTGGATGTTGAAGCTTCAGTCTGTGGTTGCACTTTCCACAACCAAATATGAATACATGGAAGTGACGGAAGCATCTAAGGAAGTTTTTTTTGTTGAAAATGATGACGAATGAGTTGGAGCTTCAAAAGAAAGTCGTGCCTATGCATTGTGACAATGAAAGTGCGATCAATTTGGAGAAGAACTCAGTGTTTCATTCCTGAACTAAACATATTGATGTTCATCATCATTTTATTCAACAGATGCTAGAGGAAGGTGGACATATTCTTACAAAGGTTGTTCTTGTAGAGAAGTTCAAGTTTTGTTCAACTTCTCTAGGCTTGGCAAAGAAGAAATGACGACGGAGTGTACATAAGAAGCGATGATGGTGTGTTGAAGATAATTAGACATGGTGATAGCAACTTTGAGCAATGGAGTTGGAGGAATAAAGCTATGGTGGAGATCGTTGATCGAATGCCTTTAATCTGGTGCAGTACAGCTTGGTCGACCAAAGGCCCAATTGGGTTGACCGAAGGCCCAATTGTGATGTTCCCTGTTGACCGAGGACTGTGTTGGTTGACCGACAGACTTTGTTGATATTTGGGTTGATCGAAGGTCCTGTTTGGGTCAAGCGAACGGGATACGTAAGTTTTTAAAAAGTGTGGGTTTTATTTCTAATCTTGTACGAGAGTATAAAAGTATGTCTATGAGCACAATTAAGGTATTGTAAAGAGCCTACATGATTTTTAGGGTTTTGTAAAATGGAGAATGCTAGAGTTTTCATATGAGTTATTCCATCTCTTGTAACTTTCTAATACAGTGGATTGATCGTCCCTTTGTGCCAAAAATCTGTGTTCTTTGTTCAAGCTAGATTTTTCTTTTCCTGTGGCGTGTTTAATTCATTCCTATGTTGCCTCAATGCCCAACAGATAAGTCATCACAATTCAAAAACACGTGATTAACTTCTCCTAAAACGACCGGAGCATGTAAAATAAGAACTGATCGCCCGCAGGCAACATACTGCACCACAACTTGTGGCCGCACCATCCGTCCAGCTTACAGTATGGTACTTGAGCAGGATACACCAGTACCATGAAAGAGGTAGGTCCCATCATGAAGATCAGGCTGATCCATTCACAAGGTGAGCAACAACACCTCTAGGTACCCCAACGATCACTTTTTCACCGATTCCAAAGGTGTGGCCAAACCCAAATAGCATAACTGATTGATTTTTCTGCCAAGCAATCTTCATGGTGAGGCCCACAGCTCACATGGTACGAATATCCTACAAATGTGACCATTCCCTTATTTCAACCAAAAAGTGCCAATATTTACTCACAAATTGTCCATCATTCAGACGTGAGAATTTCCAAAATGCATAGTAGAATGAATCAATACTAGTTTATTTGCATCCCCACCTAAAGCCCACCTACTTTTGGATATTTGCTCTTGTTACATTCAAACCTTTGATTATACAATAGTTCATGGAATCTAAGGGATACTTCCACGTGATTAGCATTATGACCGCTAATCTTTTTCGTTAGTGCACTCCATCCACGCGATAACTTTAGAAGGATCTCAGAACGTAGCAACAGTACCGTTGAAGGGGGACCACAAACTTGTGGACCACCACCGAAACAGGCTGATCGAAAGGATCTCACATTACGCCTCTTGGACATTAGCATCAAAACAAAAGAGAAAATTAATCGTTTCTTTATGGTTGGCCCATTAAGCATCCCAGCAAGCGCTCATAATGAGGTTTGGTATCTTTTTCTGTTGAGCACTGCTAATACACAGGTCCAGACCAATTAAAAGTCCCGGGGTTTGTAAAATTCGGTATTATAGGACACCGATATTATGTGTTGCGTAGCATGTCAACAACGCCGGTGAACGGAGATCCAATCTCCGGTCTCATCCACATACGATAAACAGAAAGATATAATAACTAGAAGTAGAAATCACACAAACCAACAATCTACAAGACATAATTTACGTGAAAAAACCCCAACAAGAGTAACAAACCACAGTGCAAAACTCAACTATCAAGAAGAACGAAGTTACAAGCAATACACTTACCTTCTTCTATGCTCCCATGCACAGAGATGGCCATTTTGCTAATCCTCTCGCCTTTTTCTTACCTTGGACGTATAGTCCCATAGCATAATCCCAGTTTACACCCCTTTATATAGCAAACCCCGAAATTAGAACACAAAATAGGAAACCCCACACTTAAGTCTGCAGCCGATTGGGTGCCCGGTCATTACTGGGTCGGGCACCCGCCCATTACAAAACACGTCCAGCAAGAAACGGCTTAAAACAGACCAATATTGGGCGCCTGATTACTTTGACCGCCGGGCGCCCAACCATTCATAAAACAATCCAGTGGCTTTTGTCCCAAAACACATGAATATCAGGCGCCCGGTCATCAGACCTTCCAGGCACCCGACCACACATTTATGTGATTGGATCCACATCTCAACATTATGCATGTGAGGGGAGGTGTTAGAGGCGTCAACAAAACCCCTGATATACATTATTTTGTCGTTCCCTAATAGCTCAAGTTTCTAGTGCAACCGGTCAGTAAAACCGGGAAGGGCCAGGGCTAATAATGCCATGGCTTGGCATGTTGGGCTTGATCATTAAGTGGGCCACAGTTATAATAGTTTAAATGCGCTTGTTGATAGTTCCCTATTGGCATATATGTATAGTATAAATATAGTAATTGGATTTAAGGTCATTTCTTATTATCCAAACTGTTTACACGTAGCATTTATTCTAGATGGAGGATACCTCCAAAAATAAATAAATAAACAAATCTGACACTGACAATTAAAAAAATTTATCACTTAATTATTTTACTTTTATGGCCATCCGGCCGGTTAAGGCCAGGGCTAGGTCCAAGGCCTATTGAGCCTGTTAGGGCCAGTGGGCTAGGACAAGGACTTAATGGACTAGGGCTAGGCCATGCATGGATGATGCCTGGTCCTGGAATCAGCTGGCCCAAACATGAGTGCACCAACGGTTCAGCTAACCCAGAGCATGACCCGGCCATTGCCTATCCTAACTTGTTTTTATTCTGGAGGGGCAACACTCGTCACTGTAGACATGCAATACTACAGAATCATAGCCATCTAAATTGTTGATCCAGTTGTGGATGGAGGATAAGTAAAATGTTACACTTGGAATGACAGTTACCATCTAATCCTTCCATTCTGAATTTGGATAACTGAGCATTTAACTTTTAATCATCCCTTTGATAGTTATAAATTAAATGGTTGGTATATTTGATTAATGTGATTTTAAAAATATTGCTGTTTACATCGGATTTTGTAACAGGATCCTCCAGATGTTCATCTCCCACTTAGGTAGTTTCTTCTTGAACCTGAAATAACACAAAGGAAAACTACGGGTGGCCAGCGTCCAGCCGTTGGCCCTCCGAAGCTTAAGTTAGACGGGACGTGATTACAAAGGAAACGAAGGGATTGAAAGCTTAGAGATTGTGTATTGTGTACCTTTATCTTCTATGAAGTCATCTATTTATACAAATCCAAGTGACCCAGTCTATTACGTAAGACGTTAAGATTACTGCTGATTTTCTGGGGATAGGGGACTTACCCAATGAAGCAGATAATCCTAACTCAATTGGACATCTAGCTGATTACGTTCCCTAATGATGCTCCCCTGAAATTCGGAGCCATGAATAAAGATAAGCCCAAGACCGGCCTATACGGGCTGCTGGTACTAGAAAAGAGGAGGATACTCAGACTCGGTGGACTGCTCGCATTTGGGACGCGACCCCTTTCGGCGTCCACGAGCCGAGCTGCTCGCATGCTGAGATGTGACCCCTTTCGGCGTCCACGAGCCGAGCTGCTCGCATGCTGAGATGTGACACCTTTCGACATCATGAGCCGAGATGCTCGCATGTTGAGAAAGGTATTTCGTACTCTCCTAATATTCGAGCATCGACCATAAGGGCTCGATGACTCGGTAACTGTGCGTCGTGCTTATCTAATGTGCGAGCCTCGACCAGATGAGCTCACAAGTCGAATATTGTCATAAGGCTGCTCGCACGTCTCGAGTCCTCGCAAGATCCTCCGATCACCGCAATTTGACTATAACAGTTGCCCCCCAAGCCCTTGCCGCCGAGAAGTCTAAGGGAAGGACTTGCTTACTAGCATGTATAACCGCCTAATACCTTTATCGGAGATGAAGCCGTACATGATTGGGCTGGCATTAATGAGCGCCAGCCTTCCGCAGCTTTTCGACGGAGAGGAAATGAAGAGACGCTCGCCACATGTCTGTGGAATTAATAGCCATGCCTGTTCGACTGCTGTGCCAAACGGGCGATCGCCACATGTCGCCAAATCCTGCGGAATGATTGCTTATAAATATATGGAGTCTGCCAAATCTTTGAATTTTCACAGAAGTTTTTGAAAACTCTTCCTTTCTCCCTACTCTCTCCTGCTGTGTCCTTCTTCCTCCGGTGTCATTCTCTTTCTCTAGTATCTCTGGTATAACTCCGCTTCTTCCTTTTTCTTTTCTTCTTTTTATCTTTAAAAATTTCCATGGCTGGAGATTCTGATGAGGAGATCGTCTCCCTAGGGGATGCCACCCCGGAATCCTCTTCCTCCAACAATGCGAGGGTTCCGGCGGGTAGGTATTTAGCGTCCGGGTATCCATCCATCCTGTCGGAGGAACGACTGAATGAGTTACGGGAGAGATATCAAGTCCCCGACTCGGTCGTTCTCCGGTTACTCGGAGAGGGAGAAACTCCGGATTCTCCTCCCCCAGGATGCGTTGCCATCTATGAATACTTATTTATTCTTGGGGTGCGCCTTCCTCTCCACCCCTTCATTCGCGATGTACTCCGGAATTATAAGATTACCCCCAGGCAACTTATCATAAATGGATGGAGGGTGGTCCTGAGCTCCTTCGCTCTCTGGGCGCAAGCTGGTAACGGGGAGTTAACTATCGAAGAGTTTCTCCGAATGTTCTGTCTCAAGAAGGCACCCTCCAGTGAAGGCTGGTATTACCTATGTTACTGGCACCGGGATAACTTTGTCCTTGGGAAACCCTCTTCAAATTATCCCGGATGGAGGAAACGCTGGTTCTATGATTCCGGGAGCTAGGAGTCTGAGTCAAGATCCACTTCTGGGGGCCCTGGTGTGAACCGCTTTTTCTGTGAAGGTGGGCATAGTTTCACACTCCGCAGGCTTCGCGAGACAGTTTAGGGTTTTTAGCGTTTCTAACCTCTGCTCGTATTTGCAGGTATCCCGGCTTTGGGGAAGCCGAACCTAAAGGGAGGAATTCACGAGAAGATCGTGAAGGTGTACAAGTTGCCTGCTCGAGACAGGCATATCGAGGCTTGTCTGTCCGCCTCTCAACTCGCAGTGGCAGGACTAATTTCTCGCAAGGAGGTCGCGATGACAAATGCTGGGGAGAAGAGAGGGTTGCTGCATCGCCTCAAAGGCACAAACTCGAAGAGGCAGAAGAAGGCGTCTGCCGGTCCTTCTCATCCGTCTAATCGGAAGGGTGGAGTTGCCCAAACCCCTCTTCTTGAGGCCGCGATGGCTGCGCCAGCGGCACCTGCACCTGTGGCTCCTTCACTGGTGGTGCCTCCTGAACCATCAGTTATTAATATTGTCGATAACTCCCCGAGGGACGGCGGGGCGGGGGCAAGCTGCCCCCTAGCTGAAGAATCTCGTGAGCCTGAAGGTGCTCGTGAGTTGGCTCCCGCTCACGAGCTGACCACTGCTCGAGATGTGAGCCCAGCTGGGCTAGTCGTAGCCCAGCCCTCTAGGAGTGGAGCATTCACCGTCCCCCGTCATCTCCACCCAATTTACAAGTTCTTGTTCGACAACATCTCCCCCCAGACCTTTAGCACCCTTCCCGAGCTAAGTCCTGAAAACCTCTTCCTTGAGGCAGGAGTGAGGATGGTATAACATATGTTTTAATTTGACTCTGTTGTTTTGCTCCCTTTGTTTGCTCTCGAGTATTTATCTCATAACCTTTCTTCTATTCTGTAGGGTTTGGACCTCATTCTACGAATGACGCGTGACATCCTCGCCATCCGTCGTGTGATAGATGAGGCTGATGGGAAGAGGGTTGCTCTGGAGAAGGCGGTCTATGGAAGGGACCATGTCATCAAGTCTCGTGAGACGTTGATCGCCAAGATGACTGAGGAGAAAAAGATCCTCATTGAGAAGGTCCAAGTCCTGACTGATAGATATCAGGCTTTGGACTCCAACTTCGCCAAGCTCGCTGAGTTGAAGGAGAAGCCAGAGAGAGAGAGAGAGAGAGATCTTCCGTCAAGATAAGATCTCGTTGGAGGAGCGGCTCGCAGAGACTAAGTCGCAGCTCAAGGAAGTTAGCAACAATTTGGATAAAGAGCGCTCCACTCTCGCGCAGCTCAATGACGACTCGATCCACTGGGACGAGGAAAGAGTAGCCCTTGTCAAGATGCTCTCTGAAGAAGGAGCTCGAGCCATCACGGAGTTCCGAACTTCGCAGCTGTACGACGATGAGAGATATAAGTCGTACGATGCTGGTCGCGACTTTGCACTACGAGTAGTGCAGCGGATGTCCCCATCTTTCAACATGGGTGAATTCGAGAGGGTCGTAGCCATCATAGCTGCGGAGGAGAGAGCAATTGCCGAGAACGAAGTGATCGAGGTCACTCAAGCTGGAGGGGTCTCTGAAGTGGGCCCCGAAGTTGAGAGTACCGGTCCTCCTCCAACCGATACACGAGAATAATTATCTTTCTTTCCTTTGCTTAACTCATGTATCAATTTTGCTTTGTAATCAGCTTGACTTTGTAATCAGTTTCGATGAATGAAAGGAAAAAACACCTTTTGATGATGTTGTTGGCATCTTATTTCCTTTCTTTCATTCTTCCTTTCTTGTATGCTGAATGCCTTCATACTTAACTCACGTAGTAATGAGTTAGGCTCAATACGGGGGTCGTGGTGACCATGTCCGCGTGGATATAGACTGATCTATTGATTGAGACTTCGATTCTACCAGGGGTAGACAATTGGCCAAGAGAATGTGTGTATTCTCTTCGGGGCTAATCGGATCCAATCAAATGGAATAGCAACCAAAAGACTGATTTTGATTCTACCAAGGGTAGACAATTGGCCAAGAGAATGTGCGTGTTCTCTTCGGGTCTATTCGAGTCCAATCAAAATGGAGTAGCGGCCAAAAGACTGACTTCAATTCTTATTCATTCGAATGTCGTTCAGAATTACATCGAATTAAGGGAAATACCGTAGCAAATGTTCCACATGCCAAGGGCGGCGTACGGGTCTTCCCTGCATATCCTCAAGATAATAAGTACCGGGTCGCACAATTTTAATGACTCGATACGGGCCTTCCCAATTTGGATCCAGCGAATGAGCAGGGGCTCCGAGGTTCTGTCTAAAGACCAAATCGCCGAGCTGGAAAGTTCTAGGTCGAACTTTAGCATTACGATAGCGAGCAATGCGCTGCTGATACGCTGCTGCTCGCAACTGGGAGGCATCCCTCCGTTCTTCCAAGAGATTGAGATGAAGTCGAAGACCTTCCTGATTACAAGTGGGATCATACTGCTTGATTCGATACGAAAGTACTTGAATTTCAACGGGTACTACTGCGTCTATACCGAATGCCAAGGATAAAGGAGTTTCGCCTGTTGATGTGCGAGTCGTAGTCCTATATGCCCATAAGACTTTTGGCAGGAGTTTTGGCCACATGCCTTTACACTCACCGAGCTTGGTCTTTAAATGATGCTTGATGATTTTATTCACTGCTTCAACTTGCCTATTTGCCTGAGGATGATATGGAAAGGTGCGGATATTGCATATCTTCCATTTATCGCAAAATTCATTGAAGCGGCGTTGTCGAATTGCTTTCCATTATCGGTGATTATAGTGTAGGGGAGCCCATAACGGCATACGATATTTCTCCATACGAACTTAGTGGTCTGTTTTTCGGTAATTCTGGCTAATGGTTCTGCCTCGGGCCATTTGGTGAAGTAATCAACTGCCACAATTGCAAACCTATTTTGACATATCCCGATAGGCAAGGGCTAGATGATATCGACTCCCCATTGGGCGAAGGGCCAGGGGCTATCCATTGGCGTCATTTGCTCGGACGGTACGTGAGGTATAGGAGAATATCGCTGGCACTTGTCACATTTTTTAGAGAATTCGATCGCATCTGCCTTCATGGTGGGCCAGTAATATCCTTACCTCATTGCCTTATATGCTAGAGATCGTCATCTTGGGTGGTTACCACATGCCCCCTGGTGTATTTCATCCAGGACACGATGTGCTTCTTCTGGGTGAAGGCACCTTAAGTAGGGCAAAGAGAAACTCTCACGTAATAACGTTCCATTTTGTAAAGTATACCTGGCAACTCGATGACGAATTTGTCGTGCAGATTTCTTGTTGTCTGGAAGATATCCATCCCTGAGATAGAGGACAATGGGATCCATCCAACATGAAGAGGGATGGACCGTGATCACTTGCCCAGGAGTTGCTTGTCGATACTCGGGGTCCGAAGGTGCTCGATGGGAATTGAATGTGATAAATCAGATTCTGGTGCAGAGGCGAGTTTAGCCAAAGAATCTGCGATTTTGTTCTCCTCGCGAGGGATGTGGGTTATTTCATAATTCTTCAGCTTCGCGAGCAGGATGAGCACTCGAGATTTATATAATGCCATCTTTGCTTCTTTTGCCTCAAATTCGCCAAGCACCTGATTGACTATGAGCTGAGAGTCACTATGAATAAGTAAACTCTGAATCGAGAGGATGTTTGCTAGTTCGAGGCCGACGATCAAAGCCTCTTATTCTGCTTCATTATTTGAGATGCTGGAATCGAATCGTAAGGCGTATTGGAAATGCGACCCGTCCAAAGCAACTAGAATTAGGCCCGCTCCGCTACCGGTGGCCCGTGATGACCCGTCCACAAAGAGTGACCAGAGTGGCTGGTCACTGATCGCGAAATTATCATTGGGGGAGGAGTATATGAATTCGGCGATGAAGTCAGCCACGGCCTGACCCTTGATGGTGGTCCTAGGGCAGAACGAAATATCGTGCTCGCTGATCTCGACCGCTCATCTAGTTAATCGCCCTGAAACCTCGGGTTTTTTAAGGACCTGCCATAACGGATGATTTGTTGGCACTAATATAGCATGGGCTTGGAAGTAGGGTCGTAGCTTTCGAGTGGCCGTGACCAAAGCTAGGGCTAACTTCTCCATATCAGAATACCAAGTTTCAGCGTCCACCATTGCTCGACTAATATAATAAACGGGCCTTTGTACCCCAGAATCTTCTCTTATTAAAGTGGCACTAACGGCCGTAGAAGACACAGATAAATAAAGAAGAAGTTGTTCGTGCGCCACAGGTTTTGACAGAACGGGGGGTGCACTCATATATTGCTTCAGTTGCTGGAATGCCTCTTCACATTGCGGTGTCCACTCCCAATCCGATTTTGTGGTGGCTCGGAGGAGTTTAAAGAAGGGTAAACACCTGTTAGAGGCTCGCGAAATGAACATGCTCAACGATGCAATGCGACCAGCCAGACGTTGGACATCATTGAGAGTGGTCGGAGATTTCATCTCGACCAAAGCTTTTATTTTTTCAGGCGCCTCGATTCCTCGTTGGCCAACCATAAATCCGAGAAATTTCCCAGCAGACACTCCGAACGCGCATTTCTCGGGATTTAGCTTCATCTGATTCTTCCTCATCAAGTCGAAGGCTTCTCGAAGATCTGCAAAGTGGTCGTCTTCTACGACACTTTTCACGAGCATGTCGTCGACATAAACCTCCATATTCCTGCCGATTTGTGTGGAGAATATTTTATTGACGAGACGTTGATAGGTGACCCCTGCATTTTTAAGACCAAAAGGCATTACCTAGTAGCAGTACAGACCTCGGTCAGTGATGAAGGCAGTGTGTTGGCTATCGGATGGATGCATCATGATCTGATTATAACCGGAATAGGCGTCCATACAACTGAGCAGGGCATGCCCTGCCGTTGAATCAACCAGCTGGTCAAATCGCGGGGTCGGGAAGCTATCTTTGGGGCATGCTTTGTTCAAATCCGAATAGTCAATACACATTCTCCACTTGCCATTTGCTTTTCGAACGAGAACCACGTTCGCAACCCACTTTGGGTAGTCAACTTCTTTTATAAAATTGACTGCGAGCAGCTTCTCGACTTCAGCCTTGATTACCATTTGCCTTTCTGCAGTGAAAGCATGTCGATGCTGATGAACATGTTTATACTTCGGATCAACGTTCAGACGGTTCTGTGTGTCGGTAACTGTGCGTCGTACTTATCTAATGTGTGAGCCTCGACCAGATGGGCTCGCAAGTCGAATATTGTCATATGGGTGCTCGCACATTTCGAGTCCTCGCGAGATCCTCCGATCACTGCAATTTGACTATAACAATTGCCCATCTACAATGTGCCCCATAATTTGAAAGGTCATGATAGTAGAACATGCGTGTCACATGTGAGGAGGATTAGTCGTCACCATTTTCAAAATTATGTTTAACAGTCCAAGGAGCCCAACCCATTTCTAAAACAGTTATTAGCCGTCCAAGGAATCCAACCCATTTTTAAAACAGTTATTTTCATTGCTAAAGTGGTATTTTGTGAAACCACTTTTAAAGCCCGTTTGTATGCACCCTCAAAAGAATGTCTTGACAGCTATGTGCTGTCTTGTGAAACTCCATTCATGTCATGTGTTTCCGATGCATTTCTGAAAGGAAGAGGATTGCCTGGTGTACTCTACACCAGTTAATTTGCTGGTGTGAGTACCTGGTGTGTGCAGACAACTTTGTCAGTCCTCGAGCTCCGTGTTCATATCAACTGTTAAAAGAAAATCAAGATCATGTGGGCCCCAATATGATGTATTTAATATATCTACACCGTCCATCCATTTTACAAGATCATTTTAGGGCATGATACAAAAAATTAGATATATCCAAATCTCAAGTGGACCACACCACAAAAGGCAGTGGGGACAATGATTTTCACCGTTAAAACATTCCTAGGGCCCACCATGATGTTTATTTGCCATCCAAACTGTTCATAAGGTCACATAGAACTGGATAAAGGGTAAAAACAAATATCAGATTCATCCAAAACTTATGTGACCACCAAGAAGGTTTCAATGGTTGACGTTCAATCTCCCACTGCATTCTTCTGTGTGGTCCACTTGATCATTGGATATGTCCTATTTTGGTTTAAACCCTTATAACAATGTTTCCAAATGGACAAACGGTTTGGATATACCACGAACCTCATGGTGGGCCCCACAGAAATTGTTGACGTCAATACACGAGCGAGCTAGCTGGTGTGCGGTGCACCAGCTAATCCGCTTCCCTTCTCGAAGTGGGCGCGGATCAGCTAGTCCCAATGGGACTAGCATAAGGGGTGGTTTCAAATCTCTGTGGGCCCCACCATGATTATGTGTTTTATCCATGCCGTCCATCCATTTTTCGGTCTTATTTTAAGGCACAGACCCAAAAATGAGACAGATCCAAATCTCAGGTGGACCACACCACATTTAAGTGCTCATTTTGGTCCTTAGTTTGGGAATTGATACCAAGACCTCAGAGTTGAAACGAGGCTATCTTCACTCAGTCGACCACTTGAGCTATGAATCAGGGTGTTCGGCCCACATGAGTCACGGCTATCTTTATTTTTTTTTTATATATATATATATATATGGGCCTGATGTGAGAGTACAAATCTCATGGTCGGAGTGGATCACACGCAAGTCAAGGTAGGCCCCAAAATTAAATGTTGGGTGTCCGAGAAGAGTTACTTTCTAGTAAACAATATCAGCTAAGCCTCGTCATCATTACATGGGAGAGGATTGCCCGTGACACAGGCAAAGAGGGGCAGTGTCAGGCCCATAGAGATGTCGGTGACAAATCCACTCTGTCCATCTGTTTTGAAAGACCACACAATAGAACAGGATTTGTAAAATATACAGATCCGAAACTCACGTGGGCCAAACTACACGAAACAGTGGGATTGAACACTTGGTAATGACATAAGTTTTGTATTTGAATGATATTTATTCATACAGTTTACCTGAGGGCAATAATTCTATGAATGGTTTGGATGGCACATAAAAATAATGGCCAGCTTATTGAAGGTTTCAACGGTGGACCAGTTGTTGCCACTATTTTGTTGGTGCAGCCCTCCTGAGTCTTGGATCTTCCTTTGTTGGAATTAACAGCCCTCAACAAACCCGGATTCACCCCAGGTATTATAAATTCCGGTCTAATACCACCTTCAATCTTTGTACTTTGTAGAAGCACGTTCTAGGAAGATAGCACCATCACACTAAACAATAATTAATAAAGTAATCAATCAATAACACAAGATATTTACATGGAATACACTCAGGTCCATAGCGCAAGTGGCAGATTGAGTGAAGATAGCCTCGTTTCAACACTGAGGTCATGGTATCAATTCTCATAGTGGGGGTGGCTAACATTGTGATGTGACTAACATGGGTGGGTGGGTGTACCACTACGCCAAAATCGCATTTTTGCGACGGACCAAGTCCGTCGCAAATCTGTATTAGCGACGGACTTTGTCCGTCGTATGGGCCGTCGTAGTTTACTATGTGGCAAATTTTAAACGACGGATTATGTCCGTCGCTTTTAAACGACGGATTACGTCCGTCGCTAAATTATGTAAAGCGACGGACATCGGTCCGTCGTACAAAATTGTTGCCACGTAAATTGGTCCGTCGTTAAATTTATGGGCGACATTTATTTAGGAATTTTAGCGACGGGTTTGGTCCGTCGCTAAATTTTCTGAACACACACCTACTAGTTCAAATTTATTTTTGAATCTATTGCACCTGATAGTCATCCAAATTATTTAAAACAAAAAAAAAAAAAAATTAAAACCTAACAAATCATAATTATATCATATATGAAACTTAAAGTCCTTACATTTCTAGTGAAAAATAATCTGAATATTTGTTACAAATCTACACATTGAAGTGAACCATTCTCCATAGAATGAGCAACTAGGCTTTATTTTGTTCCCAATATTGAAACCAATCTCTTGACCATACGTGAAGCTAGCCTTCATTTCTAATCTTTCCTTTATAGCTACTTCTACCTCATACGTTAGCAAATCCATCAACTGGCCCACCTGCAAAATCCAGAATATAAAACATAAAGAGTATCAGTATTATAATGTAAGAACAAAAAAGGAAAAACAACAACAAAAGACAATGAAGCACCACCTACTCGTAAGAAATGCTATGAAATTGGAAACCTAGAGGCAATTCCATTTGATCCTCTTTGGATAGAGCATTCACAAACAAAGCCAGCAAGCAGAGAAATTTTTAGTCAGCAGAGTCGAAGTAAAAGCGTGGACTGATCTGAAAATGAAAATAGAAATCCAAAACTGATAAGCATATAAATGCATTCAGCATCACTGAAACCAATTTACAAGTAAGAGAAACGATAGTTACTTGGATTGGAGGTAACTTGGGTCGAAGTCCTCCATACTTTGTCTTCAGCTCTTCCTCCTATAGAATACAAAACTCCTAAAATGATCTGGATCCAAGACTCAAATGAGCCGCAATAAATGATGAACGGTCTGGATTTAACATCTAGTGGGCAAAAGACAATCACAATTGAGGAAAAGGCTGGCATAGAGCATTTCTGAACTCAAATGAGAATTTCTATGATCAATGTTCTCAAAAAGTTGAATAATCGAATCATAAAATCAGATCATAGATCATAACATAATATCATTTATTCACAATCAGGGATGATGATTGATCCTGATTTGTGACCGTACATATATGAAATACCATCTAAGAGATGTATATCGATTTATCATTTAAGATATACTTTCACACGCGTGCACACACACACACAGAGGATGTGGATGAGTCATGGATCATAAACTATGGGCCTCACTTGTTCAAATTGAAAACCCACGTACACTTGCAGAGAGATTCACATTACTTGAACTAAACATCTGAAGTACTCCACGCCCAGCTGACTAGAAAAAATCGTCACTAGTTCTTCCAAGCTTGCTAGACAAATACACAGTCTAACACCGTTAATTAATAATTAAGTTGGGCCATTCAGCCTCTTATATTTCAAATCCAAAACCTCCAGATTGTAAGTTTGGACATGTGACTTGAGGCATGATCACTCAATCAAGTTCAAAATATTGATCTAAACTGATGCTATAAATCTGGGTTTAATTTCTTTACAATTGATTGACTTACCTTCAGAGGTGAAGAGTCCTTCAAAATTATTGTGACTTAGATCAAGGCTCTTGAGGGATGAGAGTGCACCCAAATACAGCAGAATGCTTTCGTTCAAGGAGTTATCACTTAGGTCAAGGTGCTCTAGCTTGCTCAATCTGGACCATCTTTTGAAACCTGCATGCGGGGTGACGTCATGTGTTTAAGGCCTTCTTAGAACAGGGAAAAATCTCAACCATTCTTAATATTTCATTAGAAAAATAAATAAATTTCCTCAAACGCAACATGCCGAAGAGGAATAATTACAACATCTTGTGCTAAGCATCAAACAGATAGAGCGAATAATTACAAAGGTTAAAAATGCTTCCCTAGGAGATGGCCTCATATCTCAACAACTCTTTTTTTGTTTTTTCTAGTCATCATCATCGTCATTGAAGCCTTATACCAAGTTATTGGCTTTGGCTTGTTTTTTCAAGTCCAAATTGAAATTGATAGAATTACAACTCAGAACCGAGAAATCCCGGATATGAATGCTAACGAGTTTTCAATCTGGCTATTTCCACTTCATTACACTAATAACTACAGTACATTAATAAGTGCTCCAAATGCACCCTTAGAGATGCATGTATATACCTTCACATCTCGGTCCAAATCCAAAATGGCACTGTTGAGTGCGTTTGGCTGCACTATCACATCGAATTTCAATTATTAAATTTCGATTCCCCTGTTAGCATTTGTATTCATGTTACTTAGCTTCAAGTTCAAGGTAACATAGTTAACTTCCATCATTTCCTCCTTAATTAGATAAAAAAAAATTCACAACTCAAATCATTTGGCTTTCCTATGGTAGCCTTGATTTCATCAATAAAGGTTAGATAGTTAAGACCATCAAAGAATAAATTACATAAAAGGCCAAAAGAACAAACGTAACTGTAGTTCCATGGGATGTTTGCAATTCAATTTACCTGGCCAAATGGATGCAGCCCTGTTTCAAATCATCAAGGAAGGAAGAATGTTAAGATTGTAGGAGATAAAGGTACCTTCATGATCAACCCAACCACCCAGGTAATTCCAGGACAAATCGAGGCTCCGCAGTTCTCCAAAGGAAAGAAGTAAGTCAGCATTCAGATACCATTCTCCCAACTTCCATTCCCTCGTCTGGTTGAGAGAAATTTCAGTCACTCGGCCGCCTGTCACATTGTTGCATTTGATTCTTTCCCAACTACAACAGTCAGTCCCATCCTCCGCCAAGTCAGGTCTCAGTTTTCCAACATTAAATACTGTTATTGCCAATGCCAAAGGATTATTATTGTCACAAGCTCATGCAGAAGAGAAGCCATACAAAAATTTTCTGCCATTCTTGGGGAGAAAGCCATAGAAGTTTTTGAACAACAAAACCCCTTTTGAGTTCAGCTGGAGAACATGGGTGCAGGTGCTGTCATCATTTCTACATCCCAAAACATTGATGAATATTATGTCAAAATTGAACATAATATCGATAAGAACATTAGCAACCAAACGAGGTCTCCAGTCAAAACAACATATCGATAAGAACATTAGCAACCAAACGAGCATATTTAAGCAAGCATAAACAAAATATTCAAGCACAAACGACTTTTTTATGAATGTTTAGGACTAAATCAGGGTTTGCTTGAGAAAAAAGTATATATGCATGCAATGACTTTTTTATGACTGAACGATGAACATAATTTCAGTTTACCTGTCCCAACTCATTTCGTTTCTCTTTCGTTTGGTCCTAGTGACTCGTTTTCGTTTCTCTATCAACTCCAACACAACTTACCAACCACCCATCAGAAAAGCAAAATTAATGACAGAGATTGAATGGAAAAGAGGGTTCTCCTTCTCACCCTCACACACCCCAATATCGATGCCATGAAAGTCTAGAACATTCCCAATTCGACATTTGAGCTAACTGGACTAAAAAAAAGAAAAAGAAAAAGAAAAATGCAAGACAACTCTCCAAATTCAGTATCAGAGATGTCTTTAAGGACTCAAAAAATAAGAAAATGAAAATGAAAATCCACAAAATCAACAGCTTCAACATCTAACGCAGCCGCCTGCTGACTAGCAAAAGGGCCGCCAAAGCAGAGTTCATAGCATACACAAGGCCACCTTTGAACGGAGCTACAATTACAACTTGGACTGACCAAATCAGCCCCTAGCAGCATCACCAGCATTTGTGGTGGGGTCTGCTGTTACAGAATTTTGAATAGGACTGGCCCAAAATAGTGGTGGGGCCTGCTGTTTCGGCTTCCCATGCGAAGCTGGTTCAGTTATGATGGTGGAAGTTTGCTTAGGGCCTGTTTGGTTGGCATCTAGAAACCTGTTTCTAACTTAAAATCTAGAACTGGGTGTCCATGAAAAATTAGGAAATCAATAGCAGAAAATGCTCAGAACAACTTGGAAAATCTTTACAATCCCTGGTGTTTACAGCATGAATTCATCATCCTTGATGATTTATAACAAGATACTTCACAAAAATAGAAGTAACTTCGATCTTCAAGTAGTTTGTCAAACTACCCATACAGCCACTGCTTTGATCTTCTAAACCATATGGCTGACCATGGGAAGAGTGAAGGTCACAACTAAGTGATGATGAATTTCTAATGCCATCAATAAAGACAATAAATGAAGTTTCCAAACATTTATGTTGGTTGGCATCGAAAACCAGTAATATACTACAAAAAACAGAGGTATGAAATAATTTGCATTAACTGATGGAATACCGAATACCTTCTCATGAGGCCCATCAACAGCCATGAGCAGAAGTCCAGATGCCAGAAGTACAGTACAAAATAGCATAAGCCAACCACCTCTTGTAAGAATATACAAAATTGACCGTTTCAGATATTGAACTGCAACCAAAGCGAAAAGCTTTAATGTCTTGAATGGTTGTGTTGTTAATGTCAAATTTTCTAGATCCAATCGATGCCTCTCATGTAAATTTGCAAATAAATAATAAAAATAAGGAATCAGCTAAGGAAATATCGAGAACTTTCTCCAACTTCTTTGTAGCTTATTATCATAAGTCATTTTCTCTGATATTCAAAAGAAAATTCACACCATTACAGACATCACAAAATCCAGTCAATGCATTGCCTTCAATTACTTCAACTTTCTAATGCTGCCATCAGATCAGATTTTGGGCTGGATTGGAGATTAGAAGAGTTGAAGATGAGATGGAAGGACAATGCATGAACACGTGAATTTATACTCTCTCAAGAAATGCTGAGGGATAAAAAAAAGAGAAACAAAATGGAAAAAAAAAAAAAAAAACCAAACAAAGTTCCATGAAGAGTTGAAGGGATCGGCCCTATTTACAAATTGTTCTTCAATGTCCTACATTGAAACATTTCCAAAAAATGACCAATCTACCAAATAAATCAGAAATGGTACTGACAATTCCTCAAGCTGTTTGAGCCTAGATGTCGAGCACGGAATATCTCCAAACAAGAAGTTGCTGGATAAATCCAAGCATTCCACCAATAACTAGCTTGCACCATGACTGATTTTCATGGTCCGGTAATCCAAATGGGAACAGCATATCAACCATAAAATGACAATATACATACCTGAGTAAAGAGGCATGTTGCCTCTCAAGTGGGGCAACTTTCCAATAGTGCTCATCAAGGTAAGTAAACTGCTCCTTAAATTGAGGCGGCTGTACTGGATTGGATCCTTCAATCCCATCATTGCTCCTCAAGGTAAGCAACTTCTTCTTTTCCTGCATTGAAAAACTTGAAGGAAGATTAATAACAGTATGTAACAAAACATTAATGAATTTAAAACAAAGAAAATGTATCCATTAACTAAAGCCCCAGAAATACATTAAATTGGTCATCCTTCCCATCTCTCTGAACTAACTCCTCTATCATCTCTAGGAGATTGGTGCATGATCTCCTAACCTATGCAGCATTAGAAATCAACAACAATACAAGATCGCTGCTTGAAACTGTTTCCCAAATATCACCCAAAGTCCCATTTGCCTCTGTAAATCCAACATCATGTGCTTCAGCAAATGAGCAGGAACCTTTCCTTAGCCCAATCTGCACTTTTTGCAACTGCAAAAATGGTATTAATGCACATGTCAAGAACATGATGAAGATCCTAACTTTAAAACAATGGCTTAGCTCCTATGAGATAGAAAAATTACAGGAGAAGCTAAAAAGGTGTGGTGAGTACGTTAGCCATAGAAAATGTTCTCTATTCTCTATTCTCTGTTATTCCAATGAAAACTATTAGCTAAAATGGGAAACCAAAAACAACACAATCTTCTCTATTCTCTGTTATTCCAATGAAATGAGAAAATTTCCAATGTCCTAGTTCAGCAAACAGGTGTCTATATCAAAGGTTAGGATTGTTCAATCTTCTCTATTCTCTATTTTTCCAATGAAATGAGAAAATATCCATTTCAGTGCAGCCCATTTTTAATATTTCCCAATTCTTTTTCTAACTAGCAAAGTTCAATAATTGGATATTGTACCTGTATGACGCTGATTGCTTGTTTGATTGCCCACCCACACAGAGCCAATGTGACTAGAAATAAGAGCAAAGAGATTGGTTTCACAGACTTCACCAAGACCTGCCATATGATAAACAATAAAATAAATAAATGAAAAAAAGATGAAAAAGATGAGCTAGCAAAGTTCGATAATAGATTCACATGCAAACATAGCAAAGCTACACACGTGAATTGCCATGTCACTTGCTTAGAACAAGTGGGCCACAACATGAAGATCGTTGCGGTAAAAAATCAGATTGATTCATTCACCTTGGCATGCCAAACTGTCAACATTCAAATCAATGGACAGCCAATGTTTTGCATGGAGATGGTGTATTTATAAGACCATGCCGAATCTATTTTCACCTGATCATCAAAAGAACAAATATAACTAAAAAATCATCTAATTTAAAATAAAAAATTGAGACCAATAACAAACTATGCATCTGTATATTGAAGTTTAAATCGGAAGATGGTTTGGAGTCCAACCATAGACTACATCATGTATATGAAAGTACTGAAACTATCTTTTTGTTTATCTATATCGAATTGTCCCAAGTGGAACAGATTTTTTTACAGTTGCTTCAGTCATTGGAATGGGTTTCCATCAATTCCTTAACCTAAGATTTACTGTAGGAAGAAAATTCAATCTGCCAATTCATCTATTTATAAGCTGAGCAAGTTTAAGAACCTCTAACAGGTTGTTTGGTGGACGCCACAATCTCTAATACATAATTGTCATCAACTAAAATGAGAATAACTTATTTTCAGGCGTCTAATAAACAAGCCCTGAAGGATTCTTTAGACCGTTTTTTTTTAACTGTTGTCTATTTTATTTTACTACCTTGAAATTTATAGAAGATAAATATCAAGGTCAATGCCAACAAATGTGTCCCATAAAAATCAGAATTCTTGACAATTTAAACATTTACCATCAATCGTTATGGTCAAGCTTGGAATCTGCATGGAAGTATCACATACAAAATGTGCGAAAGAAAATTCTCCTAGCCAATTTTGGGAATTATAGGGTGCCCAATGTTGTACCACAAAAATCAGACAAATATAAACTCATTTAGCCTTTGGGGAAAAGGAAATAAATGATGAAATAGAAGAAGAAAAAAAGACCAGAAAAAAGTGTACCATGGATGGGTGAAACCATAGAAATCAGAAAATTTCCATCCTAATTCCTATTTAATGATCAGATCAGTGGCTCACAACAGATTGCTACAACAAAAGTGAAAAATGGCCCACATTCATTGGGTAAGATGAAAAAACAACATCCACAAATCAAATGGTTAGCATTATGCAATCAGCACAATTTCAAGGTGATGCCCCATCTATAAAAGGGGGTGTCACATGAAAGCCCCGGATCACTGCACAAACCACTCATGAATGCACTTATGACACACACAAATGCTGAATCCAGATGGCCCATTTTCAATTACAAAACACAAATGCACTGCATGTACCGACATGGCACATTCAAGACCTGGGCTGTCCATAGATTCCCATGGTGAGTGTTCTTCAGCTAGAAAATCCAACGGGTTCATTAATTAGGTGGGCTAGAAAGAAATGCAGTTAGAGAAAAAAATGACAAGCAAGGGTCTATGTTCTATGTTCAATGTTCATGTGTTGCTTACCTAATCTATGCATCGAATTGACTATGCCCGATGAACATCTCAGGCCCCGCACGTGTCCCATTGGCAGATGTGAGGTGCTTGTGTTTTGCACTTGGAGCATCTGTTGTATGGTCATCACCCAAAAATTAGGCAAGGCAGGTCATCAGATGGGCCCCCATTACATGTGGACAGTGATCATTCTCTGTCCAGTTATTCATAGACGTGTGGCCCACCTGATGAATGGACCAGCCTGATTTTTAGGCCACAACACAAAGTGGACCCAACCAAGGATAAACCCAAATTTCACATATATACAGCACATTGGCAGATTTGGTAAGATGGACTTGAAATCCTACTCTCACAAGTAGACATCAAATTTCTCAAATAAGTGGCTTGAATTATGATATCCTATTTTATAATATTGGATAAAATAATGTTTAAACAAAACAATATTAGCACAACAATCACCAGTAAAATGAGCAACAAATGTCTAATTGTGACGAATGGATTGCAAAAGGCTCTGTTTAATGTATCACCACTTTGGCATGGATGTTTTGAAGAAACAAATGTTGAACTCATTTAAATTAATTAAAAAAAAAGTGCTTATCCAGTGGGTTCCACTGTTCTAGGGATGAACCCCATTGTGGATGAAGAATAGCTCGAAAAATAGCACACTGATCAGACAATCTCGACCAACTGATTTCACACTGCTGAACATTTTCTGTTAATAGTTCATTTGTCAGCCACCAATCGGCATATGCCCTATGCGTGATTTTGATGGCTCAGCTTGATTTAAACATTTAGATGAGTTGCCACAATTTAGTTGAGTTGCTAACACAGTGTCTAGCCAAAAAAAAAATTCAAAAACAATTTATTTAGGAGGAATGATCAGATATTCCCCAGCATGTTGCCCACCCATGCATGCATGCACAACTCGAATTAGTAGAGTTGCTAACACATACTTAGTCTAGCCAAAAAAAACAAACTCAAAAACAATTTATTTAGGAGGAATGATCAGATAGCCCCAACAAATTCAAAAACAATTTATTTAGGAATGAGCAGATGCACCCTGGCATGCCATGTGTGTACCACATCAGAGATGGCAGATATTGGCCCCACCATGAACATCAGATAGCAAAAGATTCAGGGTGGACCACTCATCATGCTGGAGACACACCCATACAAAAATTATGGACAGTTTTTAATCAGACCTTCTATTGGCCTGATTCAATGTACAATGTGTGGCCCACTTGATGAGTGGACCAGCCAGATTTTTGCACCAAATGAATTTCATGACCACCATTTCCAAGGCTCAGATGTATCAGAATCGTGACATGAGGTCCTTGACTTACCCTCCACTCCTTATGTATTTTGGACCGAATTACTCAATCGCTTTTTTTTCTTTTTTGGAAAAATAGAAACAAAAACAATTTCATGAAAGTGATTCTGAAAACTGACCTTTGCCACCTGACTCATCATAGAAAGCACCTCATTACGACTCTTCTCACTCAAACACATCGCCATCCTCTCTTTCAAGTCCTCAAAGCTGCAATCATCCTGCAATGAGATCTCCAACGATGGGAACCCTGCCGACGCCGCCCCCAACAATGACGAGGACTCTCCATCACCAGCCGGCGCTGCAGCCCACCAAGAGCAATTCCTCTGACGCTTCAGGCTCCGCCATGGGCTATCAATCCCGATCCTCCTTCCCTGCAAGCTGTCCCTCTTCGCATTAACCACCGACTCAGATCGGGCTTCCTCATCCCAGGCAGCAACATCACAGCCGCACGATCTAGGGTTCTCAAACAAAAAGTTGAGCCAAGCAGTGAGTGATGTATATAACGTCCTGATCGTCTTCTCACGACGGATCTAGACTTTCCGGGAGGACTTTGATTGTTCGATTTCGAATGCTTTGAGATGGCGAGTGGCTTTAGATTTGGAGGCGGACGGGAGGACGGAAGGTCGGCGGCGGCATGGGAGTAGTGGATTTTTTGAGAGAGAGAGAGAGAGAGAGAGAGAGAGGGGGGGAGACAGAGAGAAAAGGGAGGAAGGGCGGGAGATGGTAGAGAGTGAGAGGGAACGAGGGATTTGGGGATTTTTAGGGAACGGGGAATCGGATTGCATGTGGAGTCACTCCGCATACTCTTATCGTGCGAAGTAAACTCAGTTGGGCCCACCTAGAATGTATGTGCTTTATCTATTCCGTCCATATGTTTTTCCAGCTCATTTTAGTGGTTGATCCCAAAATTTAAGCATATCCAAATCTCAAGTGGACCATGCCACGGGAAATAGTGGGAATAATGATTTCCACCGTTGAAACCTTCCCAGGCCCTACAGTGATGTTTATTTGTCATCCAACCAGTTCATAAGATCACATGGATATGGATGAAGGGAAAACAAAAATATCAGCTTGATCCAAAACTTCTATGTCCTCCGAGAATTTTTCAACGGTAGACATTCAGTTCACACATTTCTTGTGGTGTGGTCCACTTTAGATTTTGATATGCTGCATTTCATGGCACCATACCTAAAATTTTCTGTTAAGATAGATGGACGGAGTGGATAAAATACATAAATCACTGTGGGCCCCACAGAGTTTATTCCGCACGCTAGGTGCGGAGTTACTCAATACGCAATCCGCTCCCACGGGACGGGGCGTGAATTAGGTGTTACCCCGGGACAGCTTAGTGGGTGTTACCCCACCGTATGGCCCACATGGATGATATTTTGTATATCCATGCCGTCCATCTGTTTCTACAGCCCATTTTAGGATGATGTTCCAAAAATTATGTAGATCCAAATCTCAAGTGAACCATAACACTAGAAATAGTGTAATTGAATGCCCCGCCATTAAAAATTCCAAAGAGCCCATAATAAGGTTTTTGTAATGTTTATTTACAATCAAAGCTCTTGATAATGTCAATAAAGTTTTGATGAAGGGAAAATATAAAGATCAGATTGATCCAAGACTTTTGTGGCCCAAAAAACGTTTTTAATGGTTATATATCACTGTTTCTAGTGGTATGGTCCACCTAAGATTTGGATCTTCTTAGGATTTTGGATCACATCCTAAAATGATATGAAAAAAGAGATAGACGGTGTTGATATATAAAAACTACAACAAGATGGGCCCCACACGGTTAGGGTAACACCCACTAAGCTGTTCCTGGGGTAACACCTAATTCACACCCCTTGGCTATGGGGCCACTGGCCGGTGCTTTGTGGGCCCCTCCATGATGTATGTGTTTTATCCACGTTGTCAAGCCATTTCTGAAGATTGTTTTAGTGCTTGATCCAATAAATGAGTCAAATCTAAATCTCAGGTGGACCACACCACAGGAAAATAGTATTGATTGAATGTCCACCATTACAAACCTCGTAGGGCCCACTATATTAATTATTTGACATCCAACCTCTTAATTAGGTCATACAGACCTGCATGTAGGTAAAAAACAAATATCAGCTTGTTCCAAAACTTCCGTGGCCCTCAATAAGTTTTAACAGTGGGTGTTCAATTAAAATTGTTTCTTGTGATGTGGTCCACTTGAGATTTGGATCTACCTCAAATTTGGGCTCATACCATAAAATGATCTACGAAAATGTATGGATAGAGTGGATGAAACACATTCATCATGGTGGGGCCCACAGAGCACCGATCACTTGGCATTGACTGGTGACCCTGTCACTAACCAATCCATCTGATATATTTCATGTATATCGAATCCATCCATCTGTTCTTTTATATCATTTTAAGATGCAATAGAAAATATTAGAAAAGATCAAATTCTCAATGACTAGATTAGAGTTTGGGGTCCAATGACTATACATTTATTAGGTTTTCATGAGGTCAACAAGTTACAGCGTAATTTGGACCTAAAAATTTGGCCTAATTTGGAAATCTAATCCATTCACTCTATTATATTCATCAATAACTTTGATTTGACTGGTCACTTGCCCTGATCAAGTTTAAGATGAGAAAGATACTAAATAAATAAAATTGATCAATGATGGGCCATATCTTGTAACCTAACCATTAGATTTGAGTGAAATTTAATCTAAACATCTAAAGTCATTTACTTTTCAATTTGGACCAATCAGATTGTCCAAAATTTGTCTAGCTCTAGACAAATTGATTGTACACATTTAAAGAGTCTTTTATACGGATATGATTCGGGCTTAATTTTGTTTTCAATAATAATTACCACGTTCTAAACATATCTGACCATTCAGATCAAGTTTAGGATGACTTGATCATAGAATTTGATCAATCTCATCATTATAAATTTTCCTTGCAATTAATTAACATCATTATATTAGGGCCTTCATTTTTTGCACCAATGAACATGTATGTATGCATAAACCAATCTGATAACCAGTTAACTGAATGAGTGTAATTTTTCATTTTCAACTATCCAATAAATGTCCACCAATAAATTTGGCCCACTCATTTCAAATTTCTCGCTTTTATTTAAACCACAATTTTTTTCCAACATTTTTTTTCAAAACCGGTAAAATTTCTTTTTTTTTTTATCAAATATTTCAACTTTTATTTCTTTTGAAAATATCATTTTTTTAATCAAACTTCTTAATTTTTTCGAAATACAAAATTTTAATTTCTTTATAAAAATTTCAATTTTTTTACGAACTTATCAATTTTATTCGAACTTCTCAACTTTTTTCAAATGGTCATTTTTTTTTTTTAAATCTCAATTTTTTGAATCTTATTATTTTTCTAAATCTTATCAATTTTAATTTATTTTCAAACCTCTCAACTTTTTTTGTTTGAAAATCACAAATTTCTTTTTTAACTTCACAATTTTCTTTTTCAAAATATTTAATTTTGTGAAAATTTGAAAAGAAATTTCAAACATATTAATTTTATTCAAATTTTTCAATTTTGTTTTTAAAATCTCTTAACATTTTCTTTCAAATTACTAAATCTGTTATTTTAAATATCAAATTTTTTAATTTTTAAAAAATATCAGTTTTTTTCAATATCTCATTTTTCTTAAATTTTATTTTCCGACGGACCTTGTTTGGGGGGCATCTTTTCGGGCTGGGATTAGCGACGGGCCAAATTCGTCGTTAAATAGCGACGGGCTAAGTCCGTCGGAAATTAAAATTTTGCGACGGACTATGTCCGTCGGTAAATCCCGCGACGAAATCCCGCCTTAATTTCGCAAAAGCGACAGAATATTTTAAAATACGACGGATCCGGTCCGTCGTTAAACCAAGAAATTTTTGCGACGGTCAATGTTCGTCGCAAAATCCGTCGCAAAAATGCAATTTTGGCGTAGTGTACTAACAATGGGGTGTGTGAACTAACCCATAAAATTAAAAAATAAAAATAAAATATAAAAAAAGACATTCACATGGAAAACTTTCGTGGAAAAAAATCATGACATAAAACGAAACACATCTCCACTATAATCAAAACCTTAGAGTACACCACTCACCTTATTCGATTATAGGATTACCCAATCTCTCTTTGCAATGCACACCTCTAAGAAACCCTAAATCCCTTGAGAAGATCTCTTCCTAAGCTCTTACAAGTGTAGAAAACCCTCACACCTCGCAAAACCCTTGCCCTTAGAGAGAAAACACTCGTAATAGAGAGAAAATTCTCATCACAAAACCCTAATTCGAATTAGGACTTAAATACCCCGACTTATGCAAGTCCGTGTAACATCGTTGGTCGGACCAACTTTAAACCGATAAAACCCTCTTGTACGCAGTATTGGTCGGACCGACCTCGTGTCGGTCAGACCACTACATGAAAAATGAGATAAAACAATGACTAAAAATCGTTGTTAAAGACAAAAAAAAAAAATTGTCATTTTTTTTGCCGTTACTTTAATCGGAGTCATTTATTTAAACAACAGCTTTAACCGCCGTCAAATTGTCCCTCATATTGCGACAATTTCAATTTACAATGGCTTTAAACACCGTCAAATTGCCGCTCATATTGCAACGGTTTCAATTTGCGACAACTTTAACCATAGTACATTCATGTCACGTCAGACAAATACGATGGTTTTAGCCATCACCCAATAAACAAGCGACAATTGAAATCGTCCTTTTGTGGAAGATTTATAAAAAAATTGTTTGTTGGAGTCTTAGGGCTATGGTTATATGCTCACTTACCTAATAAATAGTTCAAATACACTTCCAATAACATCAAACACCCATCTAATCATGCTCCACATTTCTAATATTAATACATTTTTTGCATGTATAACATTATTACATTCCAAATATCAATCATCCACATTCATTTTCATTCTCTATATTTCTAACATTAATTCATTCTACATATTTCTAATATCAATTATGAACATATATTTTTGTTAAGTTAATATATTTCTGTTCGCTCGCCTCAAGTACAAGGCTACGATGTAGTGATAATTATCGGTAAGACTGAGGTCGATCCACAGGGAATTAGGTAAACAACTCTAGAGTATTCCAGTAACTTTAGTTAAAACAGTTTAGAATTTCAATTGTATGAACTTAAACAAAATAGTAACTTAAACAATAAAATTTGATTAATATGAGAATGGAAACTAAGGCCTGAAGGATCCACTCATAGTAATCTCATGTTAATCCATTCAATTCAAGAATAAAAAAGCAACTAGATTCGAAGTTCTATCTCTCATCTAGTTGGAAGATAAAGCATTGAAGCACATTCAATCCCACTTAAGTTAGAAATTCAAGTTCTAGTCCTATTCAAACATATAGCATGCAAATATGTAACCTTCGGAGTAACAGCCATGCCTATGGACTATGGCTTGATTAAGGGTTACCACAATTCGAATCTAATCAAAACATTCATGATAATCTCAGAGAATTGCAAGGAATCCATGTCCGAAGCACATGAACTCTCATAAAACTTCTAAAAATATCAACTTTATTCAAACTAGAACATTAAAAAATCCAACTTAAATTAAATGTTCTTGAATCAAACTTAATTAAACATGAAATTAACTACAAGCTTCACCTCTCAGCCCTAGCTGAGAAGTTCTAGCTGAACACTGTCATACTACAACTAGAATTGAAAGAAAAACTAAATAAAACATGTAAACTAGAAAAATCGGAGTTATAGACACTTGACAGAGCTTTCCTTCACCTTCTATGACTTTTGATCTCTTCTAGGATGCCTTTAGATCGAATTAGAGGAGTTCATTTATAGCCTTTTAGCCTCAGCATCGCAAAATATTTCGAAATTTGCGTAAATGTACGCAATTGAGCAGAGAAAATTGGACCAAAAATAGAAGTTTCTGGACTTGAGCGCGCGAGCGATTGATCGACTGTGCTGGGCGATTAATCGCTTGTGGTGAGCGATTGATCGCAGATAGCTGGGCGATTGATCACCCAGTTCAAAAAGTGTCTAGAGACTTTAGCAGAAAATCCTACTTTCTGATGGCTTGGGTGATTGATCGCCCGGGCTGAGCAATCAATCGGTGGGACCTCTGTTTGTCCAGCAACATATCTGAAATTCTTGCCCCTTGAGCAATCAATCGGTTTAGGAAACTGATCAATAGCTAGTCCATCCTTCAGTCCAGCAATGTATGCAAAGTGGCTGATCAATCGGCTAGACTAGTGGATCAATTGACCACCTTGGCGATCAATCGGTCAGGCCAACTGATCAATCGGCCAAGGTGAATCTTCTTTTCTTTTCCTCTTTGTTTTGCTTCTTTCCTTCGGTCTTCAATGTGTATTAAGAAGCATCATTAAGCATCATCTTGGTGAAATCCTTCTCTCATTCCTGTAAACACAAAAACATGTATTAGTTTAGACTTTAAATACGTAAACCATGCATAATGTGTGATGATAAGGGTTAGAATATATATAAATTAGAAGCTCAACACCCCCCCCCCCCCCCCCCCCCCCCCCAAAAAAAAAAAAAAAAAAACATTTTGCTAGTCCCGAGCAAAACAAGCATGAAACAATCTACGTTTCTAAAAACTCAACTCTCTCTTGGGATCCATGTTTCTAAAAACTCTAAGATATATAAGTGCAAAATTTAGAAGAACTAAATGATAAGAAATTGAAGTCCTAAATTTTCCAAACTTGGTAAGTGTTTACATAGAATCCCCACCGATTTATTGATAAATAGACGAATTAGAACATGTAAGGTCTAGTGTGTATTGTGCAAATACATCTCATAGCTTTTTAGGATTACCTTCTTCATGACTTAGCCAAACAATGATCCAAAGGTGTACAGATGAACCCATTGCCTATAATAGGAATTTACCTTACTGTCCTTCTGACGGCTTTCACACTACGTCCCATTTTCAGCTTTGGTTACGGGTAGACCATCCCCCGGTTGGTATTAAGTAGCCCTTTTAAAAAATTTCCACCATATTTTCAATCATACTCATATTTTCTTTCCTCATTTCCTTTTCATACACATTAGATAGGATTTTTAGAAATTCATATCTTTCATTATTTTCCCATGGACAAAGATGGACAAAGTACCTCGGCTTGGTTCTTCAATACATCAAATCTAAGTCTAGCTAAACCACAAATCTACATAATCATTTCAAACCATGAAAATCGTGTAATGTGAACTAGGTGTAAAAGTGTTCAAATTTTCTATGAATCATATAAATAGGGAAATTCTCATATAAATCTATTATGTTTAAGTCACTTTAGAGATTTCAAAATCATATCAGTTCTTCTTTCATCCTTTCATAGTCATGACATCTCAAGTGCATAAAAATAAAGTTTTCCAAAAGAATTTTGATGTTTCAAAAATTGAAAAATTTTTACCAATTTTGCTAGAAATGTCCACAAACTACTAGATGAGGAATCTCATCTCATCCCCAACTAAATCTTGCATTGTCCTCAATGTAAAAAGATATGCAATGAGTATGAACGTGAGAGCAATGGTAAAACAAAAGAGACTGAGAACGATAGTACCTAAGAGAGCCGATTATGGAAGTCTACCTCCGGCATCTAAATCTACTAAGCAGTAAACTAAAATAGAAAAACAACTAAACCTAATTTACATAAAGCAATAAAAGATTCCTAACCCATCCTTTTAGAAAGAGAATCTTCATCAGACTAGGAGATCGATTGTCATTATAACATCTAAAAGGACAAAGTTGAGTAGGATCATCAAGTGGTGTAATATATTTTGCAGTAGAACTATCCACCATCCTACTTTAAAAAGCACATTGGTGACATTAACCATTCTAACCCATTGAAAATCCTGCTGAAAAATTTCAGCGGGTTCCTCAATAAAAGTGTCACATGTACTAGGAAAGGGAAATTGCATTAGTAGGAAATCATTGAATATGGATCTCCTTTCCATCTTGTATGGGGAAAAATTCGTCAAATTTGGGTCAGCCCAAAAATGGTGTTCTTCGGTTTGAACAAACCAAAGAGATGTGAAGACTTCAATTGCTTCATCCTCACAAATTTGGATGGTCTCCACATAATTTAATTTCACTGGTGCTTCCATAATTGATTTTTCAGTTTAGCACTCTGTGGAAGGAAGCTTTTTAGGCACTGGAGGGGTCTCCCTCAAAGCATGCACTTGTCCTGAATCATGGGATCATCCCAATTTTCAAAGTAAGCCAAACACTCTTCTAGAGTGTAGGCGACCTCAAGGGAGGAAATTTTTAGATTTGGACCATTTACGTCTTCCTCCTTCTCAGATTTTTGTGTAGGTTGGAGTCGGTCCTCAACTTCTACACTTTCAGAAATTAACCTCTCTGTAGGCAAGTCAAGCACCAATTCTTCCAATTCCTGCATGACAAATTTGTGTAAATCAGAAATTGGTGACTTATCAAATAAATTTTCAGAAATTGATACTTCCAAGGTCTTATTAATGATAGAATTGAATTCATCCTTGGAATGTGTCAAACATTTTCCCAAGCTTTCAAGTAGATTGGGTTGGAAATACTCCCCATCCTCCTTAGATTCTATCATGTTTATTGTTCGCTTCCCCAAGTGTAGGGTTGTGATGTAGTAATAAACTCGGTAAGACCGAGGTCGATCCACAGGGACTATGTAGGATCTCACAAATTCATCCACAAGTGTCTATTGAAGTCTACTAATCAGATTGTTGTATAAAGTTGATGTGAGTAACAAAAGCTAAATTAAATCGAGAGTAATTAATTATAAGAGGGTACTAGGGTTTCAAGGATCCACTTGTAGCAATCCTTGATGTTCAATCCGCTGTGGTTTCTTATTCTCTCAACTAGAATCGACATTCCTGTCTGTCCAGTCGGATGATAGAACTGTTAAACCAAACAGTCTGTAATATGTAAGTTCTATGCATAAGATTCACTCAATCTAGGATGAGCTGAGCATGCTCAATTGCATAGGTCATTCCCCTTTCCTATAGGTCCAGTTCTCAATCATAACCATCCCCAAGTCCTCTCACAAGACAAGGCTAGATTAGAATTTGAACTAGATTCAAATCACCAGCACAGTCCTTACATATTCCAGAAAATCAACTAAAATAGAACTTTGGCCTGAAGTCCCTTTATGAAGAGATTAGTACTAGAGCGCACTCCGATTCCTTGGATTATACAGGTCTATACCGTTGCAAACAAATTAAGAAGATAAGTAATTCATCCAAACATCCATGAGTCATCACAAGACTAAGAAAAATTACTTAAAAACTTGTATAAACTTCAAACCTTAGTTCATAATCATGAATTCCAAACTAAAACCACTTAACTACGAATTAAAACATCTTGGATTCACTACAAGCTTCACCTCTTAGCCCTACCTAAGAGGTTTAGCTGCTCATGATCCAACGAAACATGAAACAACTACAAAAAGCATGAAAATAGCAAAGCAAACCAAAAGGAGTTGTGAAACTCCAATCTTCACTTCCACAGCCTCCAACCTCGCTTGAACCCTTCTAGGATACCCCAGGAACATTCCCTAGGTGTCTTTTTATAGTCTGGAGGCTCCCCATCTTCGGAAGAATCTAGAATTTGCGTAGGAGTTTCGCAGCGCAGAAAATTTCGGACTTAATTTAGAAATTTCTAAGTCAGTATGCATGGCTGACCGGTCAAGACCGGTCGGCCTCAAGTGAAAACACTCCAGCAAGCACCTCCGACCGGTCATGACCGGTCGGGCCTATTCATCCTTGGTCCAGCAAGCATGTCCGACCGGTCATGACCGGTCGGACGCCTTCAGCAATTCTCCAGCAACAATGACCGACCGGTCATGACCGGTCGGTCCTCTTCAGCAGTGCCCAAACATGCATGGCTGACCGGTCACTGACCGGTCAGGCTTCCTTGGCCGACCGGTCACGACCGGTCAGCTTCATTTTCTTCTTATTTTCTTCCTTTCTTTCATCTGCTTTCTTCCTTCTTCACTTCCTTCTAAGCCTCGGTCCTCCTTTGGGTCTTCATCCAAGATCCTAAACATGTTCTTTTCAACTTCAAATGGGTGGAGTTCACTCTCAATCCTGTAGTCACAAAACAAGCATTAGGTTTATCTATAAACCATGCAAACCATGCACAATGAGTGATGAATTGGGGTTAGAATATACACAATTAGGAGCTCAACACACCCCCCAACCAGCATTTTGCTAGTCCCGAGCAAAACATGCGTGAAACTAATCTCATTCTTCAAAACTCAACTTTCTTTCAGAAACCATCCTTCTATACATTCCAAGGTTCATAAGTGTAAGATTCAGAAAGATTAGGCGTCAAAGGTTGGAACCGTAAATCCTCAAAACATAATAAGCATTTATATGAAATTCCCGCTGATTGGTTGATAAACAGAAGGACTTGAACAAATTCAACCTAGTGTGGGTAGTGAAAATTCATCCCACGAGTTTCTAGGATTATCTTCTTCATAGATCAGGTAGACTATAGAATTCAAGGTACATAGAGCCACATCAAGCCAATGACAGGAATTTGCCTTACCGTCCTTCCGACGACTTTCACACTACGTCCCATTTCCGGCTTTGGTTACGGGTAGACCATCCCCCGGTTGGTAGTAGGTAGCCCTAATCGGAATTTTCCACCGTTTTTTCCACATTCCCAATTTCATCCTTCCTTTTCCTTTTTCTTTTTAAATTAGATAGGATTTTTAAAAATCCGTATCTTTCATTATTTTCCCATGGACAAGGATGGACAAAGTACCCCGGCCTGATTTCTCAATACCTTAATTCAAAGTCTAGCTAATCCATAAATCACATAATCCCTTCAACTCATGAAAATCGTGTAATGTGAGCTAGGTGTAAAAGTGTTCAGATTTTCTATCAATAACAAAATAGGGGAGTTCGCATATAAAAACCATTATGCTATAAGGAATTCCAGACATCCAGCCTTATACACTTCATATCTCCTCCTCTTATGCTCATATCAACTCGAATGCATAGAACCGGTGTTTTCCAAAAGAGTTTCAAATTTTTGAAAAATCGAAAAATTTCCACATAATTGCTTAAAATGTTGCAAAACGCTGGATTCATCCAAGCGATCCTACGCCCCCTCACCAAATCTTGCATTGTCCTCAATGTAAAAGATGTGCAATGAGCAAAACATGAGAGCAATTTGAAAATAAAGGGAGTGGGGAATGATGGTACCTGTGAGAGTGAAAAGTGAAATTCTTCCTCCTTCTAACAAACCTATGAAAAAGAAAACAAAAGCAACGAAATCCTAATCCTAACTACTCTATACCTCCATCAGACTAGGAGATCAATCATCCTGATACACAGGATCATTCAGAGGTATGGACATACCTTCTGAAGGGAATTTCTCAAAGAACGGCTTTAATCGCTGCCCATTTGCTTTAAAAATGTTGCCGTTCCTTGGATTCAACAGCTCGACAGTCCCATATGGATAAACAGTTTGCACAATGTAGGGACCGGTCCATTGAGATCTCAATTTTCCCGAAAATAGATGTAAGCGAGAATTATACATGAGGACTTTTTGATTGATCGTGAATGTCTTGCGAAGAATATTCTTATTGGAATGTCTTATCGATAAGTCGAAGTGACCAATCCTTGCGATCGGGATTCACCATTTTCTCTAAAATGTGTTTAATCTCCCTATTGGATATCTCAGCTTGTCCACTAGTTTGTGGGTGATAGGGAGTGCTCACTTTGTGTGTAACGCCATATTTCTTCATTAAGGTTGCAAAAGGGCGATTGCAAAAGTGAGACCCTCCATCACTTATGATGACTCGAGGCGTTCCAAACCGGGAAAGAATATTTTCTTTTAAAAATCGAATGACCATTTTATGGTCATTATTCCGGCAAGGGATGGCCTCGACCCATTTGGAAACATAATCAACGGCAAGCAAGATGTATGAATTTCCAAAAGAAGATGGGAATGGGCCCATGAAATCGATACCCCAACAATCAAAAATTTTGATAATTAAGATGGGATTGAGTGGCATCATATTTCTACGGGATATTCCTCCTAATTTCTGACAAGGTTCACATGCTTTGCAAAACTCATGTGTGTCTTTGAACATGGTGGGCCAATAAAACCCACATTGCAGAATTTTCGCTGTGGTCTTTTTTGCCGAAAAGTGGCCACCACATGCTTGAGAATGATAGAAGGAGATGATACTTTGTTGCTCATCATCTGGGACACATCTCCTTATGATTTGATCGGGACAGTACTTGAATAAGTATGGGTCGTCCCATAGAAATTTTCGCACCTCTGTGAAGAATCTATCATTATCTTGCTTTTTCCAATATGTAGGAATTGCACCTGTAGCAAGATAGTTAGCAATGTCTGCATACCATGGCACTTGGGAAACAGCAAAAAGTTGTTCATCAGGGAACATGTCATTGATTGCAGTCGTTTCAGGGGAATCAGTGAGGACAAGTCGAGAGAGGTGGTCAGCTACTACATTCTCTACTCCTTTCTTATCACGTATTTCTATGTCGAATTCTTGGAGTAGGAGGATCCATCTTAATAACCGTGGTTTAGCATCCTTCTTAGAGAGAAGATACTTAAGCGCGGCATGGTCAGTGAATACAATGATCTTGGATCCAATCAAGTAGGATCTAAACTTCTCCAAGGCAAAAACGACGGCTAAAAGTTCCTTTTCAGTAGTGGTGTAGTTTGCCTGGGCTGAGTTTAGGGTTCTACTTGCATAGTAGATGACACATGGCTTTTTATCTTTTCTTTGGCCTAACACGGCTCCAATAGCATAGTCACTAGCATCGCACATAATCTCAAAAGGAAGACTCCAATTGGGTGGTTGCATTATTGGGGCACATGTCAACATACCTTTAAGGGTGGTAAAGGCCTTTTGACATTCTTCATTCCACTCGAATGAATTTTCCTTTTGAAGTAGGTTACATAAAGGGCGAGAGAGTGAACTGAAGTCCTTTATGAACCTTCTGTAGAATCCTACGTGTCCTAAAAAGGACCGCACATCTCGTATGCTTTTGGGTGGTGGAAGGGTAGAGATAAGATCAATTTTCGCTTTGTCCACCTCAATTCCATTTTGTGACACGATGTGACCAAGTACAATTCCCTTTTGAACCATGAAGTGACACTTCTCCCAATTCAGCACAAGGTTCTTCTCTTCACATCTTTTCAGCACAGATCTCAAGTGCTCAAGGCACTCATCAAAGCTACAACCAAATACAGAAAAATCATCCATGAAGACTTCGAGGATGGTCCCCACCATGTCAGAAAAGATGCTCATCATACAACGCTGAAAGGTGGCAGGGGCATTACATAGTCCAAACGGCATTCGTCGATAGGCGAAAGTGCCGAATGGACATGTGAATGTAGTCTTTTCTTGGTCTTCACGGGCAATTTCTATTTGGTTGTACCCTGAATAGACATCAAGGAAGCAAAAGTGGGAATGACCCGCCAACCGTTCTAAAATCTTATCAACAAACGGTAGGGGAAAGTGGTCTTTCCTCGTGACAGTGTTTAGCTTCCTGTAGTCAATGCACATTCTCCAACCAGTAGTGACTCTAGTTGGCACGAGTTCGTTATTGGCATTGGCTATGATGGTTATTCCGGATTTCTTAGGCACCACTTGAGTTGGGCTTACCCATTGGCTATCAGATATTGGGTAAATGATACCTACATCTAATAGTTTCACCACTTCGGCCTTAACCACATCCTTCATATTTGAATTTAGTCGTCTTTGCGGTTGCCGGGATGTCTTTGCATTTTCCTCAAGGTGTATGCGGTGAGTACAAATCAGTGGGTCTATGCCTTTGAGATCCGCAATTGACCATCCAATGGCACTCTTGTGCTCTAATAGAGTGACTATTAGCCTACTCTCTTGTTCCTCATCCAAGTGGGAGGAAATCACCACTGGATATGTCTCATCTCGACCTAAATAAACATATTTTAGCTCACTTGGCAATGGTTTTAGGTCGAGTTTTGGTGCCTTGATGTTGGATGGGAGAGCCTTGTTCTCATTTACAGGCAAAGGTTCAATTGGGGCCCTCCATCTTTTATTCTCAAGCACCGGCATCACATCTATAATGGCATCCATCTCTTGTGTTGTGTCATCATTCATTTCATGAGGATGGGCCACACATGCCTCCAAAAGGTCGGAAAATAGTGACAAGGGGACTGTATCCTCCGCGAATGATTCAATCATGTTTAACTCGTAGACATCATCATCAACTTCCCGCGGTTGTTTGCATAACTCAAATATGTTAAGCTCAAGGGTCATATTTCCAAAGGACATTTGTACAAGTCCGTTTCTACAATTGATAATGGCGTTTGAGGTAGCTAGAAACGGTCGTCCAAGTATGACGGGAATTTGAGTACCAGTGCCTATCACGGGAAGTGTGTCCAAGACAATAAAATCTACTGGGTAGTAGAATTTATCAACTTGGACTAGAACATCCTCTATCATTCCTCTCGGTATCCGGATGGATCTATCAGCAAGTTGGAGTGTGGTTTTGGTGGGTTTCAATTCACCTAACCCAAGTTGTTCGTAGACCGAGTATGGAATGAGATTCACACTTGCCCCCAAGTCGAGTAGAGCCTGTTTAATCAGGTAGTCTCCTATGATGCATGAGATGGTTGGACTACCTGGATCCTTGTATTTTTGGGGCACCTCTTGTTTGATGATGGCGCTCAAATTCTCAGCCAAAAGAACTTTGTTGTGAACGTTATGTTTCCTTTTGACTGTACATAATTCCTTTAGAAATTTGGCATAAGATGGTATTTGTTTTATTGTATCCAACAGCGGGATGTTGATCTTCACCTGCTTGAAAACTTCCAGAATCTCCAGATTTTTATCTAAAGGTTTAGGTGAAATCAACCTTTGTGGAAATGGAGCAACCGGCTTATATTGTCTTTCCGGTTCTTTCTCTTGTGGAGTATTGTTTGAGTTATCATCCTCTTTGAGAATTTCCGGATCCTTAGGCTTTGGAGCCTTCACCGGATTAGATTTGTCAATTTCTTTCCCACTTCTCAAAGTGGTGATAGCTTGAACATGTTCTGTATGGTGGGAGGATGAGCTTGCATCTTGTATCTCATACTAGGTTCTTGGGTTAGGAAGAGGTTGAGCAGGAAGTGTGCCCTTCTCTCTCCCACTAAGGTGAGCTTCAACTCTAGCCAGAGATGTTTTCAATTTATTAATGGCTTGGTTTGAATTTTGATTGAATTTCAATTGCTCTTGCATGAACCCATCTATTTTTAGAGAATTTGTCTTGTTATACTCATTCTGGACCGATACGAGTGCACCCAACATCTCTTCTAGTGATACTTTTGGAGTGTTGTTTGCATTTGCAGTGGGTCCATTCCTCCAACTGAAGTTGGGATGGTTCTTCTAATTAGGATTAAACGTGTTTGATTTTGGAGCACCATATTGCTGTTGATAACTGTTTATGGCATTTGTTTGTTCTTGTAAGATGCCTTGGACTGCTGAAATTGTGGGACAATCTGGTGTAGCATGTTGATTTCCAGCACAAATTCCACAAACAGTTTCAACCTCAGTGGAGTTGATTGTTTCTCCTTTCCTTAATTCCATGGCTTCGACCTTTCTTGTAAGGCTAGCTAACCGTGCACTTATGCTATCTTCTTCTGATAAGACATACATTCCTCCCTTTTCCTTTTGTTGGCCAGTCTTGGAACTTGTTGGTTTAAATGTGTCCCAAGATTGTGCACTTTGAGCCAATTCTTCCAAATAATCCCATGCTTCATCAGCTTCCTTATTCATGAACTCTCCATTACACATCATCTCTATAAATTGGCGCATGGATGAAGTCAGTCCTTCATAGAAAAAACTTATAATCCGCCAAATTTCATAGCCATGATGTGGGCATGCGTTTAATAGGTCCTTGAACCTCTCCCAACATTGGGAAAAGGTTTCATCTTCCTTTTGGGCAAAGTTCATGATAAGGCGCTTAAGCATGTTCGTTTTGTGAGTAGGGAAGAATTTTTTTATAAATTCTCTGTGCATATCATTCCATGACCCAATTGATCTTGGCCTCAATGCATAAAGCCAACCCTTGGCTTTATCCTTAAGAGTAAAAGGGAAGAATTTAAGTCTTACTACATCTTCAGTCACATTTGCAAAGTGCATGGTGGTGATTACCTCATCAAACTCCCTAAGGTGTTGATAGGCACTTTCACTGTCTAGACCATGGAATTTAGGGAGAAGATTGATCACTCCCGGTTTCAAATCCACGTTCCCTGCATTTAGTGGAAATACTATGCATGAGGGAGTGCTCGTTCTTGCAGGTTGTAAGAAATCACGTAAAGTCCTTGGTCGGGGAACATCCTCAACCACATTCTCCCCAGTTTCAGTTTGATTTTGGTTCGGGTTAGGTTGATTTGCAGCCATATTTTCAGATAAAATTGGAGAATCTAGCTGTCTCCTAGCACGTGGCTCTCTATCAATTCCTTCTACTATCCCCCCTTCACTTATGAGTCGGTTATTGGAATCCCGAGCCCAATGTGGCATGCAAAACCAAAAATAATAAACAAAAAGAAAGAAGAATTCTTTCTCCCTTTTCTTTACTCTTCTCTAAGACCGAAGCACAAGGTGTCTTGCAATGGCTAGGCCAGAAGCAAAGATAGAGACCGATTTCTCCTGGTCAATAGGGGTTCAGAGAACTCCCCACCCACTCTTTGAATCTTTTGAGAAAAAGTGCAAAAAGAAGGAAAAAGAGGAGTAGAGATGAGAAAAGAAATCTCTGAGCACAAGGTGATCCAAGGCGGCTGAGCCGACCAATAGGAATCCAGGTGGCAAAAAGGCCGACCTTTTAGTGATCCAAAAGGAATCTCCACCCACTCTACAAGAGATGAATAGGAATGAATAGGAGAAGGAGAAGAGTAAGGTTTAGAAAGATAGAACCTGATTCGCACTTGAAACTCTTGTATCTTCTTCAGCTTCCTAGAAATCTCTGAAAAAGAATCAAATAAATAAACTAAGTTAGTCTAAAAATCTAAAAAAAAATTCCTAAATAGATACTAATTTCAGAAATTTGTGAAAACCGTCAAGATCCCCGGCAACGGCGCCAAAAACTTGTTCGCTTCCCCAAGTGTAGGGTTGTGATGTAGTAATAAACTCGGTAAGACCGAGGTCGATCCACAGGGACTATGTAGGATCTCACAAATTCATCCACAAGTGTCTATTGAAGTCTACTAATCAGATTGTTGTATAAAGTTGATGTGAGTAACAAAAGCTGAATTAAATCGAGAGTAATTAATTATAAGAGGGTACTAGGGTTTCAAGGATCCACTTGTAGCAATCCTTGATGTTCAATCCGCTGTGGTTTCTTATTCTCTCAACTAGAATCGACATTCCTGTCTGTCCAGTCGGATGATAGAACTGTTAAACCAAACAGTCTGTAATATGTAAGTTCTATGCATAAGATTCACTCAATCTAGGCTGAGCTGAGCATGCTCAATTGCATAGGTCATTCCCCTTTCCTATAGGTCCAGTTCTCAATCATAACCATCCCCAAGTCCTCTCACAAGACAAGGCTAGATTAGGATTTGAACTAGATTCAAATCACCAGCACAGTCCTTACATATTCCAGAAAATCAACTAAAATAGAACTTTGGCCTGAAGTCCCTTTATGAAGAGCTTAGTACTAGAGCGCACTCCGATTCCTCGGATCATACAGGTCTATACCGTTGCAAACAAATTAAGAAGATAAGTAATTCATCCAAACATCCATGAGTCATCACAAGACTAAGAAAAATTACTTAAAAACTTGTATAAACTTCAAACCTTAGTTCATAATCATGAATTCCAAACTAAAACCACTTAACTACGAATTAAAACATCTTGGATTTACTACAAGCTTCACCTCTTAGCCCTACCTAAGAGGTTTAGCTGCTCATGATCCAACGAAACATGAAACAACTACAAAAAGCATGAAAACAGCAAAGCAAACCAAAAGGAGTTGTGAAACTCCAATCTTCACTTCCACAGCCTCCAACCTCGCTTGAACCCTTCTAGGATACCCCAGGAACAATCCCTAGGTGTCTTTTTATAGTCTGGAGGCTCCCCATCTTCGGAAGAATCTAGAATTTGCGTAGGAGTTTCGCAGCGCAGAAAATTTCGGACTTAATTTAATAATTTCTAAGTCAGTATGCATGGCTGACCGGTCAAGACCGGTCGGCCTCAAGTGAAAACACTCCAGCAAGCACCTCCGACCGGTCATGACCGGTCGGGCCTATTCATCCTTGGTCCAGCAAGCATGTCCAACCGGTCATGACCGGTCGGACGCCTTCAGCATTCTCCACCAACAATGACCGACCGGTCATGACCGGTCAGGTCCTCTTCAGTAGTGCCCAAACATGCATGGCTGACCGGTCAGGCTTCCTTGGCCGACCGGTCACGACCGGTCAGCTTCATTTTCTTCTTATTTTCTTCCTTTCTTTCATCTGCTTTCTTCTTTCTTCACTTCCTTCTAAGCCTCGGTCCTCCTTTGGGTCTTCATCCAAGGTCCTAAACATGTTCTTTTCAACTTCAAATGGCTGGAGTTCACTCTCAATCCTGTAGTCACAAAACAAGCATTAGGTTTATCTATAAACCATGCAAACCATGCACAATGAGTGATGAATTGGGGTTAGAATATACACAATTAGGAGCTCAACATTTATCTCATGAGGACCGTCATCATCGCCCCAATCCTCAAATGGATCGAAGTAAAGAACATTTAGAGGATCAAGATTCTGATTTAAAACAAACTCCTCTTCTATAATGGATTCAATGAAGTCTACCTCATGGACATCATCATCATCATCCCTACGCCTTTTGCCCAAGCGAAACACATTCACTTCCAATGTCATGTTCCCAAAAGACAATTGCATCACCCCGTTCCGGCAATTTATTATTACATTTAATGTAGCGAGGAATGGGCGGCCTAGAATTATCGGTATTTGAGTGCTAGCATCCATAACTGGCTGCGTGTCTAAGACGATAAAGTCCATCGGGTAGAAGAATTTGTCAACTTGGACTAATACATCCTCAACTATCTCTCTCGGTACACAGATGAATTCATCAGCGAGTTGCAATGTGGTTTTACTGGGTTTTAATTCACCAATGTCTAATTGCTCATATACTGAGTATGAGATTAAATTTACACTTGCCCCCCAAGTCTAGCAATGCACGTTCAATCTGGTAGTCACCAATGATGCATGAAATTGTGGGACTACCTGGATCTTTGAATTTTTATTATTATTATTATTATTTTTTTTTTTTTGGGGGGGGGGGGGGGGGGGTTTGTCATTTGAGTGAGAATGGCACTCACTTGCTCATTTAGGAGGGCCTTTTGGTGCACATTGTATTTGCGTTTAGTTGTACATAAGTCTTTTAGAAACTAGGCATAAGACGGGATTTGTTTAATAGCGTCAAACAATGGAATATTGATCTTAACTTGTCTAAAAATCTCTAGAATATCATGAGAGTTTGGAAGAGATTTTGAAGTAACCAATCTTGAAGGGAATGGTGCTACGGACTTTTAAACGCGTTCCGTTTCTTGTGGGGCTTAGTTAGATCCATCCTCATTCTCAGAATTTACTGGATCATTAGGCTTGTCGGCCTTCACTGGAATAGATTTATCAATTTATTTACCACTTCTAAGAGTGGTTACGGATTTGGCTTGCTCCACATGTTGGTTGGGAAGATTAGGGATGCTTAATTCATGTACTTACTTTAGATTAGGCTGAGGTTGGGCCGAAAAGGTCCCTTCCCTGGCATTCAAGCATCCCTTAATCTCATCAACTGAGACTTTAAGCTCTTGAAACATTTGTTGCTTCGTTTAGTTTATTTGCGTTTGCCCTTGCATAAACGCCTTAGGGTATCTTCCATTGAGAATTGAGGTGGGACCATGTTTTGCATGTGTAGCCCTCCTTAAGAGTTGGTAGGATTGCCCGTTGGAGCATTCTTCCAACTGAAATTTGGGTGGTTCTTCCAAGTAGAGTTGTACGTGTTACCTACTGGTCGGTTGAAAACCATATGTGGTGTTTGCTTGCTCTTGTAACAACTCTTAAAACACGGGAATTGTAGGATAATCTTATGTAGAGTGTAAATTATTGGCACAAATTCCACATATGTTCTTAATAGCTTCCATGGATCAGAAACTCCACTTTTGCTTAGTTCTATAGCTTCGACTTTTCTTGTGAGGTTGGCTAGCCTTGCACTCACATCTTCCTCATTAACAATGTAAATCCCTCATTTTTCTTTTTGTTGAGGAGGCTTGAGGCTACTAAATCTGTCCGAGGTATCCTATGCTTGGGCACTCTCGGCCAACATGTTTAGGTAACTCCATGCCTCATCTGAATTTTTGCTCATGAACTCACCATTGCACATCATCTCTACAAATTGACGCATATTGAAATTTAATCCATTATAAAAGAAATTGATAATACCCCAACTTTCGTATCCATGATGTGGGCAAGTAAGTAAGAGTTCCTTAAACCGTTCCCAACTTTGAAAGAACGACTCACCCTCTTTTCCCATAAAGTTCATTATAGATCTTCGAAGGGTGTTGGTTTTATGAGCCGGGAAGAACTTTTTCAAGAATTCTTAAGTCATCTCAGTCCATGACCCTATCAAATGCGGTCTAAGAGAATGGAGCCAACTCTTGGCTCTTTCTTTCAATGAGAAAGGAAACAATCTAAGTTTGATGACATCCTCTGAAACATTATTGTATTGGAAGGTAGCAACAACTTCATCAAACTCTTTCAAGTGTAGATATGGGCTATCAGAATCTAACCCATGAAACTTTGGCAAAAGTTGAATTACCGTCAGCTTTATATCAATATTCCCCCCGGTGGTTGGTAAGACCACGCAAGAGGGTGTAGTTATATGGGCCGGTTGTAGGTAGTCCTGTAAAGCTCTCAGTGGGGGAGCATTATGTACCTCATTCTCTCCTACTCCTTCATAATTTGCATTAGTGATTGGAGTAGGGTGGGGAGGATTCCCTTATGGAGTTTGATCCATATTTTTCAAATTTTCACGATGTGCTACAAACTTTGGGACTCGTCTATGCACGGAGAGTGGTCTAACTAAACCACTTTCAAATTGGAGACAATTGTTATGGTTATGTTCCCAACGGGTCATAAACCACACAAACAAAATCTAAACTAATACTGAGTCCTAAAAATTCAGAAATAAATAAAAATTTAAAACTAACAATCTGAAAAAGTGCTAGGTTAGAATGGAAGTACCCGATTCGCTTAAACTAAAGAAGAGTTCCTACAAAACAAAACAACTTGTTAGTCCTAAGAAAAATTAGAAAAACTATCTACTTCTACAGCTACTAAAATAATTTAGAACCGTTTATCTAGATTCCCCGGGAATGGCGCCAAAAACTTGTTTGCTCGCCTCAAGTGCAAGGCTGCGATGTAGTGATAATTCTCAGTAAGATCGAGGTCGATCCACAAGGAATTAGGTAAACAACTCTAAAGTATTCTAGCAACTTTAATTAAAACATTTTAGGATTTCAATTACATGAACTTAAACAAAACAGTAACTTAAACAATAAAATCTGATTAATATGAGAAGGGAAACAAGGCTTGAAGGATCCACTCATAGCAATCTCATGTTAATCCATTCAATCCAAGCATAAAAACACAACTAGATTTGAAGTTCTATCTCTCATCTAGTTGGAAGATAAAGTATTGAAGCACATTTAATCCCACTTAAGTTAGAAATTCAAATTCTAGTCCTGTTCAAACATATAGCATTCAAATATATAGCCTTCGGAGTAATAGCCATGACTATGGACTATGGCTTGCTCAAGGGTTATCACAATTCGAATCTAATCAAAACATTCATGATAATCTCAGAGAATTGCAAGGAATCCATGTCCAAAGCACATGAACTCTCATAAAACTTCTAAACATATCAACTTTATTCAAACTAGAACATTCAAAAATTCAAATTGAAGTAAAGGTACTTGAATCAAACTAAATTAAACATGAAATTAACTACAAGCTTCATCTCTTAACCCTAGCTGAGAGGTTCTTGCTGAGCATTGTCATACTACAACTAGAATTGAAAGAAAAACTAAAGAAAACATGTAAACTAGAAAAACTGGAGTCGCAGACGCTCCATAGAGCTTTCCTTCGCTTCTATGACCTTTGATCTCTTCTAGGATGCCTTTAGATCGAATTAGAGGAGTCCATTTATAGCCTTCTAGCCTCAACATCGCAGAATATTCCAGAATTTGCGTAAACATATGCAATTGCACAGAGAAAATCGAACCGAAAATAAAAGTTTTTGGACTTGGGCACACGGGCGATTGATTGACTGTGCTGGGCGATTGATCACTTGTGGTGAGCGATTGATCTCAGGTGGTTGGGTGATTGATCGCCCGGTCCAAAAAGTGTCTAGAGAATTTACCAGAAAATCTTGATTTCTGATGGCTTGGGCGATTAATCGCCCGAGCTGAGCAATCAATCGAGGGACCTCTTTTTGTCCAGCAACATATCTGGAGATCCTACCTCTTGAGCGATCAATCGGTTTGGGAAATCGATCAATCGTTGGTCCATCCTTCAGTCCAGCAATGTATGCAGAGTGGTTGATCAATCGGCCAGGCTAGTGGATCAATCAACCACCCTGGCGATCAATCAGTCAGGCCAACCGATCAATCGGCTAGGGTGAATCTTCTTTTTTTCTTTTCCTCTTCTTTTTGCTTCTTTCCTTCGGTCTTCAATGTGTATTAAGAAGCATCATTAAGCATTATCTTGGTGAAATCCTTCTCTCATTCCTGTAAACATAAAAACATGTATTAGTTTAGACTTTAAACACGTAGACCATGCATAATGTGTGATGATAAGGGTTAAAGTATGTATAAATTAGAGGCTCAACAATTTCTATAAAAAAAAGAATTAAAATGGCACAAAAATATTTAAAATTAGCTTTGTAGTTGCACCGATCGGCTTCTTATGTACCCAATATAAAAAGTACACAGATTCAATGGATCCCCAGTTAAGTGGATCCCTATGTTTTGATATGTTTGTGAGCTTATTAACAAGTTATATCGATGTGGTGCAGGTATTTTCATTGTTTGGTCTCCAAAGTTCTTAAATAAATATTAGTATACAATTATCGGTATTTCATTATGTCGTCGAAAAAAGATTGAGATGCACTTGAATTTTGTGATTCACCAAAGTTGTGCCATTTTATTATCTTGGGATCAAGCCACTACATAGTTCTTCTCAATTAGCCAAGTTATTAAATGGCCCAACTTTCAAAGCACCGTAGTATTAGTAACAATTATCTCTAGTAATTGTAGATAGAGCTTCAGGATATTTCAATTCATCTTACATTAGTTTTTATTCATTTTACATATTCATTTTACTGCGATGAAAATAGAAAAGACATATAAATTGATAGAAGGTAAATCCCTAAATTGTTATCTACCACAACTAAAGATGATGTTAATATTACGGTACTTCCAAAATTTGGATCATTAAACAACTTGTTTAATCGAGGATGAATGAAAAAAATGAAGCTTATATTACCTTTAGAATAAGTATCTTTAACTGTGCAAATATTTAAAAAACAGATTACAATGCCAAAATCCTTATCTGCAAGAGAAAAAAAAAGATAAAAGTATATTTGTGGTTGTACCAATATGGTCTAATACTTTACCAACGGCTGCCTACGTACCTACACTATAAATTGAAATCAAGTCACTACGTAATTATTTTAATATTCAAATCAGTAATTTTTACGCATAAGCAATAACACAGAGGAAATATTATAGATTGCCTACGTACCCACACTATAATAAAGATCAATAGTATCCATCGCTTTTTGAAAGATTTTTTTAAAAATAATTCATTTGTTGGAGCCATAGGGTTATGGCTATGCCTAGTTATCTAATAAATCATTCAAAAGCACTCCCAATAACATCAAACATCCATCCAATCATATTCCACATTTCTAACATTAATTCTCCACATGTATAACATTATTATATTCCTAATATCAATCATCAACATTCATTTTCGTTCTCTACATTTCTAACATCAATCCATTCTATATATTTTTAATATCAATATGAACATATATTTTTATGAACTTAACATATTTCTAGAAAAAGAATTAAAAAGGCACAAAATATTTAAAATTAAATTTGTGGCTGCACCAATCAATTGTTTACATTCTAATATAAAAAGTAAGCAGCTTCGGTGCATCACCAGTTAAGTGGATCCCTACGTTTTGAAATGTTTGTGAGCTTATTAAAACGTTGGATCGATAGGGTGCCAATATTTTCATTGTCTGGCCCCCAAAGTTCTTAAATAATATTTTCATTGTGTGGTCTAAAAAAGATTGAGATGTTCTTGAATTTTGTGATCCACCAAAGTCGTGCCCTTTCAATGTCTTGGGATCAAGCCACTTAAATTGTGTGGGGTTGTCAAACATGACACCTTAACACACTATATGTTTGCGAAAGCTTGACAAAGCTACTAGAATAATTGTTAAGTCCTGGGGGGGGGGGGGGGGGGGGGGGGGGGGGGGGGGGGGGTGATTAGGACATTTTAAAAAAAAATCATCTATTTAAATTAATCTAACAAATTTAAGCTAAGCAAGAACACTTCGGCTTCCAAGCCTTAGTGGGTCCAATCATATAGACTAACAAATAAATAAGCAATTAAGTTCCTAGTCTAAACACATAGATTAACAAATGATTTAACTAATTAAACAACTAATTTATGCAACATATGTAGACTATATGAGACACAATCATATAAGCTCAAGTCTACACAACTAGTGAAAATATATGTTGTGTGTGAATATGTTATCTAGTGCCTAGCATACACTCCATTCATCATTCATATAATTTATCAAATTAAACAACAATGCATGAATAGAAATGTGCTCAAATACAATCACAAATGCAACGATATATAGTGGTTTGACTTGTCTGCTTCCACTCCCGGTTATCGTTCCCGACACATGAGATAATCAAATTTCACTGTGAGGGTTTTAAATCAGGTTCACCACACAACTTAGGAGTTTTAAATAGGTTCCAACCAACCTTACAATCCTATACAAAGACTGAGTCCTACACAAGAACCTACACGTACGCACTCGTGTTGGTGGACCACATATACACCCGTGTCGGTGGCTCTCCTTGGAGACTTGAATATTTAGGTTCTACTCAAGAGACAAGATCCTACAATCAAAGCTCAATTTAGGCTTAACTCAGAAACCAAGGTCCTACAACCGAATCTCAATTTAGGCCCTACAATCGAGCCAAGGTTCTACAATCGAACCTAACGTACTCTCCCGTTAGAGGCTCTCCACGGAGACTTGATTCGGCCTAACAATAGGGCCTAGGTCCTACAATCAAACCTATCGAGATTGAAAATTCAAACTCCACATTCAATTCCCCATGGGAAGAGAGTGAATGGACTTTACAAGTTGACAACCTTACTTATCAGATTTGAGCATCGTTGATGTGCCGCTTGGGTTGCTTGATCTCTGCTCTCGTATACTTCAATCAGCTCTCCTTTGCTTCCCCGATCTTATTGCCGGTGCGTTGCCAATTCCTTAACTCCCTCCATCTCAATGGCATCGAAGTTTAATAGAAAATTAATGTTTGGGCGGTTTGTTTACAGAGGCTTGCACCTCATATTAGCCTAACTTATTATATTTTTCTAAGTGTTCTAAGGCTAATAAAGATGACCAAGGGTTTTCATATGAGGTCTAATTCATCTAGCGGTTATGTTTGTTTTGGTTCTAAGGATTAGGGTCACCAAGGTATCTCATTTACCTATTCTTCTTCCTCGATGCCTCTTATCCACTTGAATCTTCAGTCTTTAACTTTTCAAGGCTCAATCGATGTTACAACACATGGATTCATATGATTGATAAATAAGGTGCACTAGTATGCTACAAAAGAGGGCACTAACAATTCTCCCTCCTTTATCAATTACATGATAAAAACCTAACCTAGACCTTGCCATCGTCCATACCAATGACAATACAAAAACAACAAGTAAATTGCATGTCAAAGTAAAAGATTACAACTCGAAATGCATTAAGATGTGTAACACTAAGCAACACTCCTCTTGAATTGCTCCCTCATAATCTATCAACCCCTGCAACATAAAACAAACAAACTTGTTTTTGTGGGACTTGATCTTTCTCCCACTTTTTGTCAACAATTGACAAACTAAAATCTCTCCCTTAATGATACATTAATTAAGTAAAGAGAAGTAGAGATTAAAGTGTCTCAGATATAACTATAATCATATACAAACTAGAGAGAGAAAGGGTGCATGAACATTTAAAACATAGAACATGCATCACATGATTAGAATACAAATACCTTTCATTTTGAATTTGGATCACTAAACATTTAAATTTTAACCATCCATTTATAGCCATACATTAGACGGTTGGTATATTTGATCAATGTGATTTTAAAGAATAGCCTCATCCACAATGTGCCCCAAAATTTAGAAGGTCAGGATAGTAGAACATGTGTGCCACATGTAAAGAGGATGAGTCGTCATTATTTTTAAAATTTTGTTTAAGTACCATCCAAGGAGTCCAACCCATTTCTAAAACAATTATTTAATTGCTAAAGTTGTGGTTTGTGAAACCACTTTTAAAGCCCATTTGTATGCACCCTCCAAAGAGTGTCTTGACAACTATATGCCATTTTAAGTGAAACTCCATTCATATGTTTCGATGCACTTCTGGATGCACCCACTTGGCGCTACTTGCCAAAATGGGCACTTAAATGCAGGAGCCGATGAGGTGTTACTCGGGTAACATCATAGCGGGTGTTACCCTTATTAAGTGGGGCCTATCTTAATGAATGTGTTATATATCCACTGTTGTCCGTCTATTTTTTTAGCTCATTTAAGGTCATGATCCCTAAAATTTGGCAAATCTAAATCTTAGGTGGACCACACCACTGGAAACAGTAGTGAATGACCATTAAAAACTTTTGCTAGGCCACAAAACTTTTTTATCAAGATGTTCTTTATATTTTCCCTCCATCCAGGTCTTCTTGACCTTATTAACAGGTTGGATGGAAAGGAGAGATTACGATGGGCCCTATGATGTTTTCAATGGTGGGAATTCAATCACCAATGTTTTGTATGGTGTGGTCCATTTGAGATTTAGATTTGCCTAATTTTTGGACCGCCTCCTAAAATGCGCTGGAAAAAGGGATAAATGGTGTGGATATACATCATATCATTGAGGTGGGCCCCATAATAAGGATAACATCCATTAAGGGGTGCACCCATGTAAGACTTAATAAGCTCCTCTAAAAAATTAGGGGTGTCAAAGGGCCGGGTTGGCCCCCTGGCTTCTAGGCATGGCCCATTCTCATGAGGGTATGGATTGATCATACTTGCCCGAGGGCTGGGCTCAGGTTTAATTTTCACGCCCATTTCTAAGTTAGGCAAAGCTTGGACTATCATACCTAAAAATTTGTTAGCCGGCGATTTTAAAGGTAGATTTTAAATTTCAAATTCTTACATTGGGTGAAGTGTTTCAAATTCTTTCACTAGGTTCCATGTTTGACTGGAGGGTCCACGTTTTATAGGAGGAGGCCATCTTAGGCGAAAGGGTTGTTCACAACCCCAAGTGTAGGGTCGCAATGTAGTAATAACTCAGCGAGACTGAGATCAATCCAAGGTGAATGAATATAGGTTCAATCGCTCAAAAGTGAACTAGGATTTAAAACTAAACTATCTAAACTACTCTGAAATTGATTTCGAAATAGATGAATTCAGTTTTAAAAGGAAAATAATGAAAATAAGTAATGGAGTGCCAAGGATCCACTTATAGCTAATCCTTAATACTAATTCATTCCTCGAGCACATATCACATTTGGAATCGAAGTCCTGTCTCTATCCAATTGGAAGATAAATTCAGTTAAAACACATTCACACAAAACATATTTTAGAAGTTCATAAACTAGTTCTACTTCAAGTATAGAGAACTTGAACTAATGGAACTTCAAGACATCAATCATATCCTTGAATCACAGTAAATCTAAGGTTTCCAACATTCAAATCTCATAAAAGCACTATGATCGATCTCCAAAACTTAAAAGCATCTCGTTTACTTGGCACAAGAGATCTTTAGAATTCTTTAAAACTATCAACTTTATTCAAACTAAAGATCTGAAAAATTCAACTTTTAAAGCTCAAAGTAATTACATGAACGAATTAAAACATTAATAACCACTACAAATTTCACCTCTTAGCTCTATTTAAGAGATTAGCCTAAGAAAAACATGAAAAATTAGAACTAAAAAAGGAAGAAAAACTAGAAGTAAAGAAGCTTGGAGCCTTCTTGCTCCTCACGTCCTTGATACCTAGAAGAGAAGAGACCTCCCGTATTTATAATGCAGACAGGAAGACAATAATAGAGTGATTTTATTTTGCTTGATAAGGGATAACCAGCGGTCAGATTTTCATAAAATTTGTATTGTAGCTTCCCTGATACCTGGACTTCCTTATAGATGGTTTAGATCTCTCTAATTATCTCCTGAGTGGGCCCCCAAATCAAAGCAATGACCACCTCTCCAATTCGCACAATTCATACACATACAGAACCAGTCATTTTCTAATCGACGGTGCAGAATGTACAAAGGTCGGATTGATCTTAAATTTAGAACCTTAAAAGAAAACTTCCTTCTCTACATGATAGATGGATTAGATTATCAAAAACTATTCCAGAATATAGTGTGAAAATTAGAACATTTAGGGGTTTGTTTTAGAATCTGCACATGCAGAATCTTTCAGAACTGTCCATCTTCCTTCAACTTGTATGATCAATCAACACATCCTATTGACATGAAACTTTGTGATATTGCAAATATCAATGTACTCTACAACATGGTCGGCTTAGATTCTTTATATCATTAATAGTGGGCTACCTGGTGAAATTACGTTGGTAGTCTAACACGACACCAACCAAAACGCGTGCGGAAGCTTGGAGCAGCTAGAATTATGACTAAGTCCTAGAGGGGGAAGGGGATTAGGACCTTTTAAAAAAAAATTTGCCTACTTACACAATTTTAATAATTTAAAATAAATAAGCAAGAACACTTCGGCTTCCAAGCCTAAGTGGGTCCAATCACAAGGCTAACATGCAATTAACAATTAAACAACCTAAACTAAACTTGCATAGATTAACAAAAGATTAAACTAATCAAGCACCTAATCTATGCAACCTAAGTAGACTATATGAGAGTGGATCATATAAGCTTAAGTCTACTCTACTTAGTGAAAGTACATCTTGTGTGTGGATGTGCCTATTTAGAGCCTAGCATACATTCTAATTAAGCATTCATAATTAAACAATTAAAACAAAATGCATAATAAGAAATGTGCATAAATACAATCACGAACATAAGCATGTATGGTGGTTCAACTACTTGTCTACTCCACTCCCAGTTCAAGTACTCAACCCCTTTGAGCACACTCATATTCACTAGGAAGTTTAAATCTGGTTCCTCCCAACCAAGGTGTTTTAAATAGAATCCACCTAATCGGTGAGTTTACAGGTTCCTCCCAACCTGCATGTTCATACCCGTGCTGGTGGCTCTCCTTGGAGACTTGTTTAGGCTCGCCAAACGTGCCAAGGAACAACAAATGTCCCTGAATTTTAGGCCTGACAAACGTGTCAAGGAACGGCAAGCATCCTTACATTTTAGGCTTAATTAATAAGTCAAGGATCGGCAAATGACCCTAGAAATTGAGTTTCACAAACAAACGCTGCACTCAATTCCCATAGGAAAAATAGTGGATGGACTCTAAAAATTGACAACTCACTTGTCGGATTTGAACCCCGTTGTAACACCGCTTCGGGTTGCTTCTTCTTGCTCTCCAATGTTTGAATCAAGCTCGCCTTGTTCTCCCCTGATCTTTAATGCCAGTGCTTTGCAAGGTTTCAGCTCCAAGATCAGCTCCCTCACATATGATGGTCCATTGGAGATGCCCAAGGTGCTAGGAGGTGGTATAACCTCTACAAATGGTAGGAAATGGGTTTCCTATAGGGATACACCTATTTGGACTCTTAGGTGGTGTTTAGACAAATGATATATCAATGATCAAGGTGTCTAAGCTCCTAGGAATCAAGAGAGAACAAGTTCATTCAAATTTTGGCATTGAATACCCCAAGCTTATGATAAATCACAAGGAGAATGACTCGCTATGAGTTTGGAATAGAGCCTTTGATGGTCTTTAGCAATGGTGGCTTCTATATCCTCAAAATTCCTCTCTTACCCCAAAAATGAATCCCCCTGGTTTTATAGATTTTCTTCCAATAGTAAAAAAATGGGCAGATTCGTGTATCTCTGATTGATCGAAAAAAGGTCTGATTGATCGGAGACCTGTTCGATTGATCGGAAATCTGTCTAGAGAGTTCTTTGGAACATTTTTTTATTGATCGGAAGGACCTCATCTAATTGATCGGAGACACTGTTTGATTGATCGAAAATCTGTCCAGTGAATTTTTTAAATCCTCTGGATCAAATTTCAATTGATCGGGACCTATATCCGATGGATCGAAGTCCTATTTGAACCATTGTCGGAGATCAATCAGAAACTGTTGTTTGGGCTGCTTTGTTTTCAGTAGCTTCCGCCTCTTTTATTAACCTAATTTATCATTTTTTTTCTAAATGATCTAAGGCTAATAAGGATGACTAAGGGTATACCTAGTTGGTATAAGTCATCTAAGAGGTTTTGAGTGTTTTGATCCAAACGGTTAGGGTCATCAAGGCATCTCTTTTATATGTTTTTCTTCCTTGATGCTTCTGGTCCACTTGAATCTTCGGTCTTCAGCTTGTCAAAGCTCAACCGACATTACAACACATGGACTCACGTGATTGATAAAAATGGTGCACTAGTATGCCACAGAAAAGTGCACTAACATTCTCCCCCTTTGTCAATTACGTCACAAAAAATTAACCTAAGACTCATGTCATGGTCTATACCAATGACATAACCAAAACACAAGTAAATTACATGTCAAATAAAAAAAAATATTACAACTCAAAATACACTAAGACATGTAACTAAGTAAGCTCCTCTTGATTGCTCCCCCAAAACCTATCAATCCCTGAAACACAAAACATAAAATTTATTTTGGTGGGACTTGATCTTTTCTCCCCCTTTTGTCAGCAATTGACAAATCAATCTCTCACCCTTAATGATACATCAATTAAGGTTAAAGTAAGAGAGGTTAATATGTCGTAGTTATAACTATAAAAACATACTAACTAGAGAGAGTATAGGGTGCATGAACATTATAAAACATAGAGCATGCATGGGAACATGATTAACAAGAAAATGTGCTATTCTAAGCATAATTACTCAGGAACTAATGGTCATTTATGATATATATTAGGCACTAAAGCTCAAGGGCTTATAGCCCAATTAACCAACCTCCCCAAAAGTTATATATATCATGACGAAGGCAAAGATTAGCATATAATTAAGCATAAAACTCAAGATGATTAGCTAATCAAAGTAAGTTGATAGTCTAGCAAGCAAATATATAAAAATAAAGCAATGCTAAACTACTAAATTTGGGCTAATGAGGCTTAAATCCTCAAATTTTCCCATACACATAGAAATGAGGCTAAAATCCTTAGTTTTTTTTTCTATAAAAACATTTTCTAGCTATCCTTACTATCTATGTTTAGTTTGATTCGCTTAAGGGTAACTAATTTCTACAACATTCTCATAAAATATTGCATGAGGTGAGGGGTTGGGAGCTCCTTCTCCTAAAAGGGCAAATGGTCGAAATCCTCTCTTAAATTAGGGGGAAGAAAGATAGTATTGGAAGCCATGAGAGATCTCACTATATTTTGGCTCTCATCACTATTGGAGTCATTAGATTTAGATTTTGACTTATCTGTGTCATCCCATGTGGCTACCATGACCTTTTTACCTTTCAGTTTAGGCACTTCCGGATAATCCGGGGCAATATGGCAACGTTGACCGCAACCGTAACATCGGACGGATGAAGATTTTGATGATTTCCCTTTATATTTATCACTCTTCTTGTCCTTCTTGTCACGGCTACTCCCTCTGTTAAATTTAAGGAATCTTTTGAATCTTTTATCAAGATCATCATCCTTATCATCACTATCTTCGGATAACTCACTCTTAATTTTCTTTTTCATATGTGAGTGTTTATGTGAAGATTACAAAGTGATGTCTTTCTTCTTAGAAGAGGCCCTAAAGTGTAGTTCATGACTTTGTAGAGAACCTATAAGTTCATCTACTTTCATGTTGTCTATGTCTCTACACTCCTCTAAGGCCACAACCTTGGTGCTAAATCTTTTTGAAAGGTAAGAAGCGCATAATATTGTATAATTAGCCCTAGATATTAGAGTATTATCATTGTTTTCCCGGTTAATTATCCCTTATTAGATGTATTTTTGTCATTCAGGTGATTAATGGAGGCTGAAGGAAATATGAGCCAATCAGGACGTTTTAGGGCCTAAAAGTGATGAAGATCAAGTGTGAGACAGTCCTGTAGGAAAATGAACTGTAAAGATAAAAGGATGAATCATATGCTACGGTGGATCGCACTACAACCACTCTTTTGGAAATTCAAGTGGTGCATTATTACGATTGAGCAATCACACAGGTTTGGACGGTCAAGATTGGACGTCTAGATGTGGGGTCCGCCACGCATCAAATGACAAGCCAAGGAACTGCAGCTCAGTCGGCTCCACTCACTCATGTGTGATAAGCTAGATCATTTGGACCGTCCACAACACACGTGCAATATCTGGACCATCCAATCCATTGTCCAGTTGAGAGTCCAGCAATGGACGTCTCAATGCTCATAGTCGTCCATTAACCATCGTCCTCCATTCGTCCAGTTGCTGTTTAATGGAGATCCAAATCCGGACCAACTATTAATGGACGTCCGTCCAATATACCACCCACCTTCATCTCATGGCCAGCGTGCATCTATCGTCCATCATATGCAACAATGGACGATCCAGCTTCAACAATTCCAGCAGCACACGTGGGCCAGCAGTGGAGATCATCTCCGCCATCTAAGGCCACCGAGCCTTCATCCGTGTCCAGCTGGAAGGTGGGCCACACAATAGTGCAGCAAACCACATCACCATCCACCCATGTGCAACAGCCACCGTCCATCTCAAGCTCGTCCACAGCATCAATCCAACTACCCACAAGCTGCACCCATCCATCAGCAATTCTATACAGCAGTGGACCCTACATGATCAGCCGTCCATCCACCAATCTGACGGACACCAAGAACTGTCCATTGCCCTTCACACTGGCTGCATCTCAAGGACATCAGCAGGGTGGACCCCATCATGTCCACGTCCGTCAACAGCTGTGACTGGTGGAGATCACATCCATATATAGCACACGTGTGCTACCAGATCAACATGCCAGCACACGACCATCCAATCTTCACAGCAGCAGATGGAGGCCTGATCTCCATCCGTCTATCAGTCCAGCAAAATGGACCCCATCTCACGTGTGGAGTCAGCAAGGAGACTCCATCTCTCACACGTGCTGAACACCCAACCTCTCATCCATTGTCCAAGATACTGGACCGTTTCTAGCCCATCAGGAACGTCTATCCATCTTTCCATCTTCGTCTGGCGAGGAACGTCTCGCCTATTCTCCAGCAATGGACAACCTCCATCACCGTCAATCCCAGCTAAAGACAACCCTCTACTCCAGCAGTTTGATCATCACAATCCATCCATTTCCAGCCTTACACGTTCATTAATCTTCCAGTCCAACAGCTGCCCATTCAGACATCTCCACCTGCGTCAATGAAAGAGGAAAATCAGCACACTTCCCATGACCAGCATCAATCCACCATCCATCATACACAACAAGCAGTGGATGATTCTTCTCACCTGTAATACACAAATGGAAGCTCGGATTGCAACAACAAGCTCAAGGAAGAGGCTTCCATCTTCACAAGCCAAGCCAACAAGAGACTCTCTCTCTCTCTCTCTCTCTCTCTCTCTCTCTCTCTCTCCACACATATGTAAGGCTATCATGCCTACCTCACCACTCTAAGCCTAGCTCCAAGCCCAAACCTAGAGAAAATCACTTCTTGGCTTGGAGTATTTTCCATGCCACATAGGTTTGGAGTGCCACATGGCATCCCAAGCCTCACTCCAAGCCTAAACCTAGAGAAAACTTTGCTTTAGGCTTGGAGTGTCCACCTAGGCTTGATGTATCTCAAAAGTCTATAAAATGAGCTCCTATCCTTCTCATTCTCATCATCCCACAATCCAAGACTTCTCTCTTTTCTTTCTTTCTTTCCTAGTTTTGTAGTGTAGAGTAGTTTTTTTCTTTGTAGAATTTAGCCTTCCATTATAGCATGGTTAGCTAAACATCTAGCTATGGTTAGGGGTGAAGCCTTTGAAGAAATTTGCAAGATTTGGTTCTTTTGGTTCAACATTGTGTTGTGTAAATGTTAGAGTTCTCTTTAGTTGATTGGTTTAGGTTATCCACATCGGCAGCCAATATCGTTGTGCACGGCCCTTGATCCATTGTCAACTCTGCGCACGTTGGATGCTTGGATTCCCATGCACATCAATTAGCTAGTTCATGATCGATGAAGTCATTTGATCCATCGTCGGCTCCTGGCACGATGGATGCTTTGGATTCCCTACGGTCATCGAGCTAGTGCAAGTTAAAGTCATCGATCTATAAAATCCCTTAATCCATTGTAGACTCCGGGCACATTGGATGTTTTAGATTCCCTATGATCGATAAACGAGATCTTAACGGTTGGATCGGTTAATCAAAGGCTCATATCTTGCAAGTATGCATTTGATGCTATGATTTGTGATCTTATCGATTAACCTTTTTGGCAAAGTTGTTGATCTGTATAATTCTTAATCCATTGTCGACTTTCGGGCATAGTGGATGCTTGGGATTCCCTGCGATCAACTAACGAGTACTTTATGATCAAATCAATCGATTCAGATCACCATCTTTTATACACTACGTAAGTGGTTTAACAGTTTCATCTTCTAACTGGAATGAATCTTTATTCGATTCCAGTTGAGTTATAGTTGAACCAATGAATCAAGCTTTGTGAACTTATCCAAGGTAGATCCCTAATGCCTTAGACTCTTTTTTATTTTGGTCTTTCATCACACGCAACTTACTCCACTCTCATGGATAAATCAAATTCCATCTCTCTCACCTAAATTAATTCATCTAAGTGTTCTTAACCTTAATTCCTGTGGTTCAACCTCAGGTCTCACCGAGTATTTTATTACTTCGTTATCAGTACTTGGGTGTGCAATCTTCGGATTGTAGCAGAAGAGCCTAAGTATTTTTCTACAAATCCTTCATTCCGAAACCCTTTCCACCAAGGCAAACATGGAGTTGCAAATATCAGAAAGTTTAATACAAAACTCCATGAAAGTTTCCGTCTCTTCTATCCTAATGATTTCAAGTTTGGTAGTTAAGAGTTGAAGCTTCAAGTGCCTTACTATGCTAGTTCCCTCGTGGGTTACCTCAAATGTATCACATGCTTGTTTTGCAGTTTTACATGTGAGAATGCGCTGAAATTCTTTCGAGGAAACAGCACAGAAAATCGCATTGAGAGCTTTGGCATTTGCCACATATTGAGCTCTCTCATTATCATTCTATATCTCATCATCTTTGAGAATGACAATGATCTTACTGTCAACCTCCACTTGTCCCGTGAGCAAGGAATATCCATTAAGTATACTAACTCACACGGATCGGTCCATAGATTGAAGAAAAATCTTCATCCTAGCCTTCCAATAGGCGTAGTTGGACCGGTCAAAGTATTACGGACGGTTGACAGTAATCCCATCTCGGGTAGTCATGATGCTAGTGCTCTAGTATCGAATCTCACTCTAGACGGTTAAGTCCTTGAAGAGCAACACGCTCTCATACCAATTAAAATTACGTCGGTAGTCTACGACACCAATGGATTCCCGTGCGGAAAGCTTAGAGCAGCTAGAATTATGGCTAAGTCCTAGAGGAGAGGTGATTATGACCTTTTAAAAATTTTTTTGCCTACTTACAGAATTTTAACAATTTAAACTAAGCAAGAATAGTTCAGCTTCCAAGCCTAAGTGGGTCCAATCACAAGGCTAGCATATAATTAATAATTAAACAACCTAGCCTAAACTTGCATAGATTAACAAAAGATTAAACTAATCAAGCATTTAATTTATGCAACCTAAGTAGACTATATGAGAGTGGATCATATAAGCTCAAGTCTACTCTACTTAGTGAAAGTACATCTTATGTGTGGTTGTATCTATTTAGTGTCTAGCATACATTCTAATTAAGCATTTATAATTAAACAATTAAATACAATGCATCAAAAAAATGTGCTCAAATACAATCACAAACACGAGTATGTATAGTGGTTCGACTACTTGTTTACTCTACTCCCGGTTAAGTACTCAACCCCTTTGAGCACACTGACATTCACTAAGGAATTTAAATATGGTTCCTCCCAACCAAGGTGTTTTAAATCGGATCCACCCAACTGAGGAGTTTACAAGTTCCTCCAAACCTACACGTTCACACCCGTATTGGTGGCTCCCCTTGGAGACTTGTTTAGGCCAGCCAAACATGCCAAGAAACTGCCAAACATCCCTGAATTTTAGGCTCGACAAATGTGTCAAGGAACGACAAACATCCCTACGTTTTAGGCTCAACTAATAAGCTAAGGATCAGCAAACAACCCTAGAAATAGAGTTTGACAAACAAATTTTACACTCAATTCCCTATGGGAAAAATAGTGGATGGACTCTAAAAATTGACAACTCACTTGTCGAATTTGAGTCCCGTTATAGCGTCGCTTCAGGTTGCTTCTTCTTGCTCTCCTGTATTTGAATCAGCTCCCCTTGTTCTCCCCTGATCTTTGATGCCGCTGCTTCACCAAGAAATTAGCTCCCTTACATATGATGGTCCATTGGAGATGCCCAAGGTGATACGAGGTGGTGTAACCTCTACAAATGGTAGGAAATGAATTTCCTAAAGGGATACACCTATTTGGACTCTTAGGTGGTGTTTAGACAATGGATATATCATTGATCAATGTGTCTAAAATCCTAGGAATCAAGAGAGAACAAGTTCATTCTCATTTTGGAATTGAATGCCCCAAGCTTATGATGAATCACAAGGAGAATGACTTGCTTTGAGTTTGGAATAGAGCCTCTGATGGTCTTTATCAATGGTGGCTTCTATCTCTTCAAAATTCCCTCTCTTACCCTGAAAATGAATCTTCCTGGTTTTATAGATTTTCTTCCAACGGTAAAAAAAAGGGCAAATTCGGGTATCTCCGATTGATCAAAAAAATGTCCGATTGATCGGAGGTTTGTCTGATTGATCAAAGGCCTGTCCGATTTATTGAAAATTTATCCAGAGAGTTCTTTGGAACAATTTCTGATTGAGCAATTTTGTTTACAGCAGCTTCCACATCTTTTATTAACATAATTTATCATGTTTTTCTATATGATCTAAGGCTAATAAGGATGACTAAGGGTATACCTAATTGGTCCAAGTAATCTAAGAGGTTTTGGGTGTTTTGGTCCAAAGGGTTAGGGTCACCAAGGCATCTCTTTTACCTGTTCTTCTTCCTTGATGCTTCTGGTGCACTTGAATCTTTGGTCTTCAGCTTGCGAAGGCTCAACCGACATTACAACATATGGACTCACGTGATTGACAAAAACAGTGCACTAGTATACCACAGAAAAGTACACTAACATCTGGATTGTTTCCAAGTTAAGTCAGCAGAAATCAGAAAACTTCCAGACAATTCATATTGTTTCAGCTGCCACGGTCAATCCGTAGCTTAGATTAATGCGAAACATATTCGGTTTTTTCGGCGTCAACCTGATCTTCAACACGGACGGAATATATTTCAAAATTCATTAAGGTGGGCCTTATGGGCCAAATTTTCAAAAAAAGAAACAAGTTTCCTATTTTTATTTTCTATTCTAAAACTCCCAAAACGGAAATTCTTTTGTTTCCTTTTCTCTTTGAAACTTCAAACCGGCAACTGCTTGTTCCCTTTTTTTTCTTTCTTTGTTATTTTGATAGTCATGCTTCCTTCAAATCTAGACCGTTCATGTTCTGGTCCACCTTGATGGATCGTTTTAATGTTGGATGTATAGCAGTTTTCCATCTTTGTCTGAATATGAAATTTAGATCAAAATTATTTCAGTTTGGTAGGCCCACCGGTGGCATGTCATATTCACACATGCTCGGATATCTTATCCATTAAAGACCCTGGCCTTGTTTGGGTTTTGCCCGAGGGGAGATGATACGGTTAGAACCGGTAGATCTGGACTGAATATGGCATAGTACAATTGGCAGAGCATCATGGTTCTTATGCATACACATCAAATAATTCTACACTTAGTAGAGTTTATTTTCAATCCCAACTGTCCATCTAGTGTTTTAAATAATGGATGGATAATATTGGAAACAAAAAGCTATACTAAGATCTCAAGTTTAACCAACGGTGAGAATTAAAAGTTATGGATGATATGGTCTAGTATCTTTTATGTGTATGCAAAAGAACATATCATCCATTAGGTAGTCATTGGAGTAATAACAAGAATGCCCTTAAAGGTTGGAAAGTAACGGAGATACAAGTAGTTTATATGATGCCAAGGTTGCATGTAGCGCTTGTTATTCAAGCACTCAGAAATCGTACACATGGCACCAAAAGGCACAACTTCGCACGTGCCATCTAGTCTCACTTGTGCAAGATAAAAAACGCTTATAGGGACTATTAAAGGTTTTACAAATCATGTTACATCGTTCACATTGGGTGGTCTATAAAACGTTTTCTAGCGGACTCCACGGAGCTTGGGTGCTCTACTGACGTGTATAGGTCGAATCCAACCATCATCTAGTCCACCACATCAATTTAGGGTTTGTCGATTGGTGACGATGGAGTAAAAAAAAACATATAAAGTTCTTAAGTGGACCTAACCGATTGACCATGATTGTCCCAACATTATCAATGGCCCTTCTTTATTATTCCTTCTCATGTCAATGGTCTGGATTATACCATCTCAAAGAGACATCTGACACTTTATTTAGGGGAGCCTTTTGTGAATATTACTAATTTGAGGGAAGTATGCTATTAGGCAAGCCACTTGTATTTTTAATGTGACAAAACCAAAATAATGCGTATCCTGGTGATCGCACTGATCGACTGATCAGTGGATATAGGATAAATAGATATAAGCACGAGGCAAGCTCAGCCATGTTCGAGCTAGGCTCGGTCACTGAATAGCCCAGCTCGTGTTTAGCTCAGCTCGGCCATCGAGCTGGACTTTTATGGTCCAGCCGAGTTTGAGCTCGAGCTGAATTCGAGCTGAGAGACGAGATTGGAAACAATTTTTACATGTGTTCAAAAAAATTTCAGAACTTATATATTATATATACTATTTACTATTTACACAATGTTAGAAAAACTTTAACAAAGTTAGAATTGAAGAGACAGATTGAAAAAATATTAAAAACTTTTACTTTCAAGTTTCACCATTCTTGATATTCGTTTGGCGAGCTAGAGCTGCTATCCAAATTTTCGTAAAGAAACTCATTCACCTCTCCTGAATTAGAAGGTGGAGAGGGTGTTCCATCATATTCTCAGATAGACACAATTAGGTTTTTCAAGCCTTCTTTGTGAGCTGATTTATATGGAGTACCCAGCATCCTGTAAAATTCACCAAATCTGGAGAGGAACTTTGATGCGTTGTTACTCTTCTTCTTAGTGCTTTTACTCGATCCTGCTTCATTATCATGATGCCTTGGAGTTGGAAGATATCAACAATGTGTAAAAGCATCTTCCAAATTGCGCTTCAAAGCGAATTGTATTTGCTCTTCTTTCGATAGATCTAATCCTTCCTCCTCCTCCTCCTCTTCTCGATGACTTCTCTCCACTTTTCGTGTATGAAAATGTTCGGCAATCACAACTCTTGTGGAAGGTTTAAGAGTCGAAGGTTTTTTGTTTGAGTCTAGAATGACTTGAAAAAGGAGTTGAACATCTTTTGGGGCTTTAGGGCATGGTTTTGCATTCTACCTCAACATGCTAAGTGTAATCTAAGCTTATTCGTTTTGTTAAAGAACTTTTTTCCACATAAACGACATATAATCTTTATAGTCCCTGAATTTGAAGAGTGAACTAGAGAACCATACTCCCAAATTTCGGTTGATGGGTCAGATGGTACACTTCATGTTTTCAAATTTTAACACATTAGTACTTTTAGCAAAATCATGAAAGAATTAGTAAATACTAAAGAGAGATACTAACAACTTTAAGTGAAAACTGTAAAAACTAAACATAATGAATAAGATAAAATTATTATGGTGATGCAAGATGTTATGATGATTGATGAAACCATAATCAACTTTAACACTTAAAGAAAATTAAAGTACACATCCCATTGTTTATACATTCAAAGATAATAAAACTTTAACATCCTTGATGTTCATGTTGTTCGAGGTACAGTTTCATCTTCACAGTCAGCCTCATCGTCCTCTTTATCTTCAACATCATGACAGCTACCTCTCCAAGTCGGACTCAGCCAATCTTGAGTACAAACTAATGCCTTGATTGTCTTTGGTAAAAGTGAGCTTCAATGCTTGGAAACAACCCTACTTGCTCGTGCTAAAGGCTGATTCTAATGTCACAGTTGAAATGGGAATTAACAATATGTCTCGTGCTATATTTAACAATACTATAAGTTATTTTTTTTCACTTGCTTTTACCTTTCATCATTCCGAAACATTAAAATTTGAATCATAGTGCATTATGATTGGCTATTTGAGATACAAGTCTAGTTATGATTCATTTGTTTGCGTAACTGTATTTTCTTGTACTAAGAAAGTTACTGAATTAATTGATCACCTTGCTAATAGGTTTAATTGAACCAAAAGAACTTGGACCTGTAACTCCTTCATTTAATTTTGTGGTTGTGGGTTCAGTAGAAGAATACAAATTGTACAAATCTTCAATTGCATCATGAACCTTGGAGGTTTCTAATGATGCCTTTCAAATGTTATAAATCTTTAAGAAAATGAACTCCACCAACACCATCTTGCATTGTGGATCAAGAACAACCGCCAAAGACATTATCAAATGACATTCACTCTAATACTTGTCAAACTTTGACTGCATTTTCTCTATCATCTGCCTCAGAAAATTTGGACCATCAATGGCTATTTATTGTAAGACTTTTTTAATCTGACAAACATACGGAAGAAACTGATTTGCTGTAGGATACGTCGTTCTTGAGAAAATATTATGTAGTCATAGAAAATCTTGAGAAACCCATGAACTTCTTTCACCCTGCTCCAATCTTCTTGTCTAGGTGACCAAACATACATTCTCTCATGCACTACAAATTCAGGGAATGCTAATTCCAATTCAATTGCTGAATTCAACATTTCAAAAGTTAAATTCCAGCATGTGCAAACATCCAACTTCAACATTTTTTTGGGGTTTTACATCTAAACGTTGGACAATTTCATTCCATATATATAATCTTGAAGGTGACCCCTTGATGAATTTTACACTTTCCCTGATGTTCTCAATTGCATCATCAATTGTCTTCAGCCCTTTTTGGACAATTAAATTTAAAATATGGACAAAACGTCTAACTTGAAAGATCTTCCCCTCAAAAAATAAATTTTCGGTCAACTTCATTTGGTTGCAGTAAGATTGTAATCAGAATGTCATTGGTAGAGCATTATCTGACGTTATTACGGAGATTTTCTTTTCAATGCACCACTCCTATAGATAACTATATATGTAATCTGAAATCGCATAAACAGAATGAGGAGGAAGGTGACGAAAATTCAGAATTCTCTTACAAAGTTTTCAATCCTCATCAACAAAGTGTGTGGTCAATGACATATAACATTTTCTCTGATTGGACGTTGTTCACCAATCTGAAGTCAGGCTTATTCTAGAGATTGACAGCCAAAACTGATTTCAATTTCATCTTCTCCTTTGAATACATTTTCATGCATTCCCTCTTCATTGTGAATCATAATGCCCTTTCTAGTTTAGGGTTAAGAAATTTATTGTACCCCATAAAAATCTTGCTCTTTATAAACCTAAACGGTTTCTCTTCAACAATCACTAATCTTACAAACCACTCTTTCAGCTTATCTTTATCAAATTGATAAGTGAAAATTGTGCCGAAAGACTCGTCACCTTCTTTCTTGGTAAATGAAAGCAATTATTGGCCGACCAATGGATTTCTCGATCTTTTTACACAGCTCTGCTTATGTTTTTCTAATTGAGTAGTTGCACCCCCAGGATTCTTTGTGTATAGATTTTTGCAATGTTTGCATTTAATTTATTTTTTTACCCAATTCACTAAGACTTCTTCGAAATCATCTCACACCGATGATCTCTTCTTTCCCTTCGCAGATATTGTTGAAGAATCTCCCTCCACAATAAGTGGGGATGTGACCAACGCACCGAGAGTATTTGCAACATCCTCACTAGTCATCTATAAAAATACATACTAAATAATGTCAACTTGTAGACCTCTAATATAAACTTGACATTTGGTGTTGATTTCACCTATACTTGTATATATACAACTCTAACACAGTCGACGCTACGACTTTTCTACCTAAATTAGTTACACATTCAAGATCGAATAAATTATAATGCTTTTATTTTACCGATTTAAATGCCTACGTCGAAATTCCGACAGCATCTCCCATTATCTCTTCAGAATATATTTATCTCTAATTTATTTTCCATTGTCAAGTATCCACACAAAGTGAGGATAAATAACAATAAAAGAAAATGAAAGAAATAGATACGGGGAGAAAATGAGAGATGTAACATTGAACAGGCGCATAAGCATTTAAATTAGCAAAACAAAAATATTACAATCTATCCGATCCTGAACTGTCCAAAAAAGGACAATTTCAGTATTGCTATGCACCAAAGACACACTAGTCTATGCCTGGCCACATAGGAATGGTCAATTGTGCAACTGATTATCTATATACTACAAATGCAAATTGCTAAAGCTACATAGTTAACAAATAACAATTACCTAAAGATTCACATGATTACTAATAATAACAAATAACAATTACGATTCACATGATTACTAACAATTACTATGCACATTAGTAATTATTTACTGATCCACCAAAATTACAAATATTATCAATTAATAACAATGTCAATTATATGCACATAATTCCATGCATTTGGGCCATGTTCAAATAGTCCAAATCGTTCATCTAAATTTCTAATGTAGGACAATTACAATTATCATTAGCTACACAATTAAACTAGCTAATAATTATCTAAGTAGTTAACTTCAATTTACCTAAACAATTGTAACTACAATTTACCAAAATAGTTAATTTAGCTAGATAATTTAATTAACTGAATAATGATAAAATAATTAAATAAATATTACCTTAAAGTTAATTGAAATTTGGGGTAAAATCTGATGGAATGACTGGTCAGATGTCGGGCAGGTGTCGATGGTCGCTGGTCGGACGTCAGGCAGCGATTGTAGCAGTGGCTGAGCAGGGTAGGGTGCTCGGACTGATGCAGTGCCGAGCACGACTAGCCGAATAGACTAGCTACTCGGGGCAGGGTCGGAGGGGTGAGGGTGGTCGATCGGACTGGAGAGAGAGAGAGAGAGAGAGAGAGAGAGAGAGATGAGCGGTGGGTGACTGGGCAACGGTGGGGAGGGAAGGGGGCGCTCGTTCATTCAAAATGGGTTTTGAGAATATATATATATATATATATATATATATATATATATATATATATATATATATATATATATTGAGTCGAATCGAGTGAGCCAAATCGAGCTTCGAACGAGCCTAGCTTCGAGCCGAATCAAGCCGAGCTTGAGCATGCTCATGTGCAGCTCGAAATCTAAAACAAGATGGGAAAAGATGCTCGGCTCTATTCGAACCCTCCCTCCGAATCAAGCCAAATCGAGCTGGAACGAGTGGAATCGAGTGTCCTAAACGAGCCAGCTTGATTCGTGCTAAGCTCTAAGGATAAATGGTTGGGAAGTTGGGAATATCATAAGGGTATTTTTCCTTTAATGTGCTGGATGGAGGGGTGTTCATCTTGGACACATGGCAGGTAGGTAGTGCATCAACACTACCCATCTAGTGGGTTAAATGCCATGGATGACTATTGATGGAAAGTGGCCATCATATGGAGAAAGGTCAAAAGGTGAACAATGAAAAAAAACTAATGGCTTGGATCACCCTTGTGGTAGATTTTCAACCAGGAAAATTGATCGAAAGTACCCACTAAATGCGTAGTCTGGATTCACCGCTAGATCATAATTGGATTGTGGTTACAGTACTTCATCCTAAATGTGGCCCACCATTGGTTGTTCTATAGAAGGATGGTACTCCATGCATTGATCAGAATAACTTGAGATGTATGACGTCTAGCTTAAATTTTTGGGCAAGCATTTAACATATACTGGGGCCACTTTTGAAGATTTACATCGTTCTTCAATCTAAACTGCCTTGGTGAATGATAACATCTTCCAAATGATGGGTTTACTGACCAAATATTAAGGCGCGGTAGGTTAATGATCGCCCTGATCTTTAGCTAGATTTGTTAGCTACTAATACCTCGCAGGCTTGAGAAACAAAAGGAGGAATCCGCCCGAGAATGATCATTAGCTAGTCCGAGAGGATGATTTTCCACATTAGGACTGAGACACAGCCCATACCTCTACGAGAGACAACAATGGGGAATTTTTTACAATGGGTGAAAGTTTAACAAAGCAATACCATATGGAGGTAGTAGTCCCATGGGTCATGAACTTCTTTTCCTATAAAAGAAGCAATGATGGTATCAACAAATCTTCTAACCAAATGACTATCTAAAAGATTAGTCGTGGAAACATCAAAGTGAATGAGTCTGAGCCTAACTGATGAGTTACCAGTGTCGGCAACCCAACCTATACAAATAGAGATCTCATGTGATGAGTTCAATAATGGGTAAACAATAAGACACTAGGAGACTGAGAAGCACTATAGAGAACTTGCCCTTCCTATGGTGTAGGCAGTGTAAACAGCAACGTGAGGGATTATGAGTTTTTGAACTCTTAATGAATTAATGACCATATTTGGTGTGTATCCAGTTGTTGTATACTGCTTGATGGAATTCACCTATATGAGTGTGAAAGTGGTCGCCGCTTTCTATCAGAATAAATAGGCCGTTTCTCTAGAGCTCATGAAAATCCAAGTAAATGTGTATGTCCAAAACCTACCAAACCATAGAACCATCTGTAGAGAAAAAGTTGTGTGAGTGACATATATAGCCGTTTACGCTTTAAGAGTTAGGTTAAAGACTGATATTCAGCTGATTCTTGTAAACCTTTCTTGCTTACTCTAAATGTCGATTAAAGTCAGATAAACATCGACACTATTGCACAATTCTTCTACCTTAACTCAAAATGTCTTGAATTTTGAAACACGTGAGGGATTGTTGTATTTTCAAGTTATTTTAAAAATAAATTAGCTTTTCAAAATTTTCGTCAGGCAAGTCCATGGCCATGGCCATGACCACGTGTGCGTGCGTGCGTGCACAGGCAGATGTGTCTTTTCATAGAAATATGAAGGGTTACATTCCTTCACTTTTTGTTTTGGAAGGTTATGTTTTTTCGATCTCACGAGATGCACCAATTAGGTTTAAACCCAACTGTCACAACCCCTTATGAAAAGGTGTCTCTACACCCCTAAAGATGTCCACTCAAGTCTATATATAAATTTGTCTTCATCTGCTTTTGATATATTAAAGATAAGAAATATGAAAGACAAGAAAAATGTCTGATTTGATTTCAAAATTCAATTTAAGTATTTTCTAGTTCGGCTTAAAACTACAATGGTTCGAGCCCATGTATAGTGAGTGAACCGCTGGGACCGAGTGATAGTCGTTGTATCCTAGATGTTGATTGCTCGAAAATCCCTGTTGCACTTGGGACACAATTCAATGAGAGAAAATTTTATTTCATTGCTGAGTAATTCCAAATCATGCCACGACTTCTCCAAATCAATAAGTTTTCTTATTTTCTCATTTTAATTTTATTTTGTAGATAGTTTTCCAAACCTCAATGTCCAACGGAGCTCTCTTCTTCATGCATCTCTTCCTTATTTAAACATTTCTTTTACCCTTCCAACCCCAAAAGAGAACCGAAAGAAAGGACGATTGCACATGGTTTGATGGAATGGGACGATATTCCCCTCATTTCTAGCCTGATTGGAAGATTAAGTCCACTGTATTATTTATCTGTTTCCAGTGGAAGGTAGACCCTTCCTGTGTTCCTTCTGTTAATCGCCTATTTGCTTGCTCCCAATCCAACGGTTAAAATTGTCGCCTCGAGAAAATAGCTGAGAGTTTTCTATCCAATAGAGGGCCTATCCTATCAACGGCCGAGACCACTGCACAATGGGGATGGAGAGCAGATGTCTAGACAGGTGAGATCAAAATCCCAACTTCAGATTTTTTTTTTTCCAGCAGTGAATGGGCTATGGACCAAAATTTGCAGTGTTTGGATGATTCAAAGCCCTGACTAGTGGCATAAAAAAGAAATCTAAAAGACAATATCAGCAACGGCTATATATTATTAAGAAAGGCCCAGTTATAGTTAACATAGTTGCCATATTTAGTTGGTGGCTGATCAACGGCTGAGAAAACAGGATGCATGGTTCAGATTATCAGACAGATATGACACGTGAATGATACTAAAAATGCTTCCCTCCAAGGTAGGTTATCCACTCCTTACCTTAATGGATTTTTTTATTTATTTATTTTTGTTAAAGTGGCCCCACATCTTGCTATGAGCCGTGATTTGAGGGAATCCTCCAGAGAAATCCAAGAGGAAATGATGCTGGCTTGGGTTGTGGTGCGCATTACTGTCAAGTTTCTTTAAATGGTGGCAACCATTCATGACAGTAGGCAGTAGCATGCAAGTACAGCAAGCAAATCTGTTCAAATCAAGGCCCCTAAAAAGCACAATCAGAAGGCTTTTTTTAGTAAAGAGATGTCGGATCCTTCTACTTCAGCCACAGTCCATTTGGGGAAGAAAGTTGGAAATCGGATTGCGTACTGAGCAACTCAGTACGCCTCTGTTGGGCCCACTGTGAATGTATGTGGTTTGTCCACGCCATTCATCTGTTTTTCCAGCTCATTCAGGGGTTGAGCCTAAAATTGAAGCATATCCAAAGCTCAAGAGGACTATGCCACAAGAAACAGTGGTAATAATGATTTCCACCGTTTAAACCTTCCTAGGGCCCATAGTGATGTTATTTGTCATCCAACTTGTTCATAAGATCACACAGACAGGCATGAATAAAGAAAAAACACAAATATTATCTTGATCCAAAACTTCCATGGCCTCCAAGAACTTTCCAACGGCAGATGTTGAGTTCACACTTTTCTTATGTTGTGGTCTACTTGAGATTTTGATATGGCTCATTTTATGGGAGCCAAGATTAAAATTATCTGTTAAGATGGATAGACTAAGTGGATAGAATACATAAATTATGGTGGGCCTCACAAAGTTTACTAAGTACACTTAGCGTATTGAGTTACTAGCTATGCATTTGAAAGTAAGATGGTTTGGATGGTACAACAGGACCGTTCGACATTTTGGGTCCCCATAAAAAGAATGTGAATTTTATGCCTGAATTAAGTATAAAAATCTTGATCCAGCTAAGTCTTACAGTGTTTTCTGCTCAGCTCAAGCATAGGATCCAAATTCCATAAAAAAATGGGCGCACATGGTTCCAAAAGATCTGGCAATGTTTACAGTCGTTAGGTCATCCCAACAAACAGCACAGATGCTCACGGGCCTTGTCCGGTTGTAGTGAGATGATTGGCTTGTACCGCCAGTGGGGCCCACAAAAAGCTGAGCTGCGTCCCAGCAGACTTCCCACCGTACGCATTTTTTGTTTTTTTTTTAACTTCATCAGCCCCGTGTGATTTTTCAGAAAGCTAACTCCGCCGTACTCGAGTGGCTGTTACCAATTTTAGCACGAGGAGAGTATTCCCCGATGTGGGGCCACCTTCGTGGATCCCAATGTTTTTAGGGTGGGCGGTATCATGGATGGAAGATAACTCGTGAATGCCACCTACTTAATGATCCTAGCGATTGGATCTGGCCCCACCAAATGTGGACCAACGGCAGGAATCATCATATGAAAAATAAAAAAAGACAATAAGGATGGCTAGTGTGTCTCGCCCGCTAGCCCAGCTGGACGCCTAGGTGTTTCAACCGCAGGTATTAGGTTCGAATGCTAAGGAGATACGCTAACCCTACCAAGCGGGTGTGTGGGTGCATCGTGCGACTAACCAAGCAGGTGTGTTGCCCCCCTAACAGGGTAGGTGCGTTGCATGACTTAAACAAAAAAAAAAAAAAAAAAAAAAAAAAAAAAAAAAGGATGGCTAGGATCATCTAACGTTGGAGTTACTGGAGAATGGTCCATCCCATGATGGGGTCCACAAGTTTAGATCAATGGAAGGCGGGCCCCATACTTACAATGGTCGGTCAAAGCCAACGTTTAAAGTTTTGGGGTGCCAAATCGGTCATCGTTAATACGGGCTGCAACGGCGTACATAGGCTCTTTTACATGCAAATCAGACGGTTCAGAATTCTTAACATTGTGATTTTAGAAATATGATCCACCCACAAAGTGTTCTACAGTTATAAACAGTTTGGATGACTGTGTTAAGGATTCACACATGAGAAAGAAGAGTTACAACATTGGTCTAACAACAATCAATGTTTTTCTATAGTTGGAAATTGAAATTTACCCTTTTGCATGGGTCTCACATTTATCAATGGTTTTGACAAAGCATGTAGACATTATCCGATTTATGTCTTTGGGTGGGGCCCACTGTAGGGTGATCCTTCGGCATGAGAAGGGCTCCCTGTCGATGTTTGTCAGATATGCATGGAATTGACTTGAGCATGAGAGCTTCGAAGTGTAGAGATTTGAAGGAAGGATTCAATACAAATTAGTCTTGATTTCCATGCCTTTCTCATATTGTGCACATCTTTTCTTTGTTTTTAGAGTGAACAGTAATAGTGAGCTTCAACCGTAGATTGCAAATAAAATAGCAATTTTGGGTAGGTTTTGTACCCTTGAGCTCATGATTTGATGAATGTAGGTTTTGGAGCATATGGTATCAGAGTCATATGTATAAAATGAATCTTCTTAATATTGGATTGATATATAAGGGCTGCAGTCCGTACAACCATCCTTCAACAAATAATAACTGATTGAATCATTGCCTCTAACCATTTAATTCTAGCAGTGAGTTTGGTATTAGTTCGGTGATATATAGTCGAGCTGTGTGGGCCACACCATGATGTGTTTCCAATATCTACTCTATCAGTCAGATGCACTATTCCATGGTGGCCCACGGGCTTAAAAATAAGGTCAATCCATGAGTTAGGTAGGCCACACCGCAGACAACAGTTGAGAGGGGTAACCTGCCCATTAAAACCTTCATGATCGTTTATTGGGCCCACCGAGATGTGGTTCACAAATCCCGCCCATCCATTGTGTGTGTTCCACTTGGATGAGGGGTTAGAGCAAGTTTCAGCCACATCCAAAACTCAGGTGGGCCCCACCAACTGATTTTACATGTTTTAGGCATGTCTTCACATGGTTTTAGATGGTATGGTCCACCTAAGTTCCATATATGGCTGATTTTTGGGATATGTCATAACCTAAAGGTGACCTATCAAATTCACGGCGTTGACGTCCAACACACATAACAGTGGGACCCACACACCTCAACCTCATGGAAAGTTCCCGTGAGGTCGTACCTCATAGTACCATTTCCCTATATTTATATGTGTGTGTATAGAGAGAGATAGGAATGCTCACAATCTGAGTCATCCATGTAAAATATATATATATATATATATATATATATATATATATATATATATATATATATATATATATATATATAAACATTTTAAAGACTATCACACGTTAAGTGAGCCCACAATCCAAGTCTCTCAAGTGATGCGGCACCACAAAAAAACCCTGGGCCCAACTTTCTACCTAATCCAAAATCTGGTGGGCCATAGTAGAGAGTGGCAAATGGAGGGAGGAATTGTTCCCTTTTGCCATGGCCCACCAAAGTTATGGACCAGGTACAAAGTTGGGCCCTGAGGTTTTTTGAAGTGCTGCATCACATGGATGGCTCAAATTTTGTGCTCACATCACGTGTGATGAGTCCTCAAAAAGTACTCAGCAGTTCTTGTGAAAATTGGTGTGCAGGTGAGCATTCCTCTCTCTCTCTCTCTCTCTCTCTCTCTCTCTCTTATATATATATATATATATATATATATATATTTTTATGTAAATACACCCAAGGTTTTATGTGAGTTCAAGAATAGCTCACTTTTCAAATCGTTATTTTTTAATACACATTTTTTCAATTTTCTAAGTTGAGAATATATGCACTTACACAATTTAAATTTTTTTTTTATACATGTACCTTCTTTATCACTATCTTTGGTAGCTCTTCTTCTACAACTACATGCAGGGAAACTTTCGTGCTTTTTTATTAAGATCCATGATCCATGAATGATGGACGGCCAAGATTGAAAGTAAGGTCTACATGATAGACAATATATATTAAAGGTGGATCATTCATCCTAAGGGTCAACCCTCAATATGAATTTTCATCATGTGGGGCCCAACTTGATATGAGTTTTTTGCCATATGGGGCTCACCATTAATGTTATTGTCCATCATGTGGGGCACACCTTTAATATACACCGTAAATCATGTGAAGCCACCTTCGATGTGGACCATCCATCATGTGGGTTGTCCATCAGGTAGGACATCCCTAGAATGTGAGCCATTAATTATTAAGGGCCAACCATTAATGTGGACCATCCATTATGTGGGAGCCACCTTGATGTCGGTCATCCATCATGTGGAGCTCATCTGAGTATAATATTTTGAAGAAAGAAGGACAACACATTTTTAAAAATGAAAATTTGTAATATTTTTTCATCTCATTTTCTTTCCAAACAAGCTCACTTCAACATGACAAGGAAGAAGAAGAATCTATTTTTCTGAGGTGGGAGTTTTTACTATAAAAAATTTTAAAAAATCATGAAAGGATCGCCAAAGAGTAGTAAGAAAGTATGAAATATCAGTCGAAGTACAATAGTAGAAGAAGAGTTAGCCAGATAGTGGTGATAAAAGATATTAATATAGCTAGGTAAAGAAAATTGTAAAAGGTATTTAGGGGCATTTTCGACCCAAAGCATTTTAGATGTAAAAAATATAAGTATTTGAAAAGTGGTGCTAATGAGGTGCTTCGTATTTAGGTAAAAAGCCCTAAAAATTCATACTTTCACATGTGATCTTCCAATTCTTGTTCCACCGGAGGATCTCATGCATAGGATGTTAGTGTGACAAGCTTCTTCTTTTTTCCCATTCTTTTGGCGGCAACATGCATTGATGGTAAGAATTATTTGCAAATGTATGTAAGATTAACTATTACTTAATTAGTTACATCTTCGAAGGGGAAAAATCAGAAGGTTATCATAGATGTTACCTCATGTGTGTTTAATAACGTGCATGGAAAAGAAGTTATTTGTACTAATGTACTCATTGATTCTCATATATATGACAGCGTGTGCATGTGTTAATGTGAACATTGTTGGATGATTGAACTATAATATCCGAAATTTTGAATTAAATATCTGACTGTTGTCTCATCACACTGTTGCACTCAGCATACACAGACTTGAACCTTCTATTCTTCAACCCGAATGAAGAAGAAAAAATGCTTGTTGAAAATACTTTAATTTCTAGAGATGCCAACTACTTGAAGGAATTATTGAATTCAGATTTTGGCAAGTCTATTTATAAACTTGAACAGATGTGAAAATAGGTTGCTTAAGCACCCTCTGCCAACAGACGTCTCTGTTGGGTTTTATAACCATCATGAAAAGGAAGAAGCCCATTGGGCTGGCATGCAATTGTAGGGTCCAAGGATCTGTTGGATCTAACAGTTGGGATCCAAAGTAGTCATCGGGCTTGATAGATACAACCCAACAGTTGCATCTCTTCATTTCTTTAAAGAAAAAAAATATTTTAAAACTATTTTCGTCTCTTTAGGAGAACACCATCTTATATTTCCATGAGATTTTCTTCTTTCATTTCGATGTGGAGCTAGTGTTCTCACTATAAGACAAAACATAAGTGATGGAGATATTTTCACTAAAAAACAACTTTATTTTATAATATTTTTTTCTTTTTTTTTTAAACAAAATACCATCAGTCCCCCACATATTTCAAAATAAAATACTTTCGTGTTAAATAAGAATAATTGTGCATTATGTCGATGTCTAAAGACTTGAATCAACATTTAGTGTAAACATATTAGGTTTACAGGAATCAGGTGACTAATAGTCTTGAACTAGACCCTTTAAATGTAAACTGTTGAGTATGCCACTCACACAACTTTTCAAAATGGTTGGTTCTATGATTTGGATTGTTTTGACCATGCACCTTTACTTGGATTTTCATGAGTGCTCTAGAAAATTAGCCCAGAATCTCATACGAAGCGGCCTCACTTCGACAATCACATAGGTGAATTTCATCAAGTGTACGCAGCAATTGAATACACCACCACATATATGGCCTATGGATTCATTAAGAGTTCAAAAAACTCAACTTATCTATGTTGTTGCTTGTACTACCTACACCATAGAAGGGGCCCACATTATTGCAGTGTTAAACATCTCCTAATGTCTTGTTGTTTACCCATTTGAAACATATCGCATGGGACATCCATTTGTATAGGTTGGGTTACCGACACCGATAGCTCATATTATTAGGCTTAGCCCCCATTCCATTCGATATATCATGAATCATTTTCTTTCCAAGTCCTTTAGTCAGAGGATCTGCCAAAATTTTCTTTGACCTTACAAATTCAATGACTATGACTCCATCACTTAATAAGTGTCTTACAATGTTATTTCTGAGTCAAATATGTTCACTTTTACCATTATATTTCTTGTTTTTAGCATTAGCTATAGCAGCCTCACAATCATAATGCAATGATATAGTTGTAACTGGTTTTGGCCACAAAGGCACATCAGCTAGTAAATTTCTGATTCATTCGACTTCTGTTCCTGCCTTCTCTAAGGCTATGAACTCAGATTCATAATGGACTGAGTAATATAATACTGTTTTGTGGATTTCCAGGAGACCCCCCCTCACCCCCCCCCCCCCCCCCCCCCCCCTCCCCCCCCCCCCCCCCTGATGTAGGATGGGTCGCTGACTATTTCATGGCCCAGATGGAGCAAAAAAAAGACCGGACGGGGCAGAAAGTGATCCGGACCGTCAGGACCGTGAATCGGTCGTATCTCACAATCCGGAATGAGTTACGGGACGTATAATATATCAATTTGGGGTAGCTCGAGCTACTTTAGTCAACCAACCCGCTACGTCGGGTTGCCCAACCCGGAATCGCGAGAAACGACCGTATCGACGGTCATTAGGCTAGTTTATTTTCATTTTTACTATTTATAGTAAGTTTTAATTTGATCATAACTTTGTATCTGTAGGGTTTTAGAGTTAGTGCCCAACATGAAAAGGGCTTAGAATATTTCGTAGAACAACGTGGTTGAGGCCGTTTGATAACTTTCTATTTTTGGCCGAAAACCAAGAGTTCTAGTAGGATTGAACGACTTCTATAAATAGTAAGTTTACTATTTATAGTAAGTTGCATTTTCTAGGAGTTTTAGTTGGAGTTGGATTTTGATACTTTACCTAGGGTTTAGTTTCCTATTTATATGCATTGTAATTCCGATTTTATTCATTCAATTATCAATAAATCAATTATTTGGAATTTATTTCCTCTTTTTATCTTTTATTTCTTCTCGTGGATTCGAGAACTATCGGTTAGGGAGACGGTGATCGACCTACCACGTCCTCCCTGCGTCACCCCCCCCCCCCCCCCCCCCCCCCCCAAAATGTAAAGACATATTCACTTGTAAATTTAATCTCATAAGAATCAGAAATTCAGTTAGCATTGTTGTATCCTTCCAATACAGTAAGATAACCATAATAATGAATATTAAGTATCTTAATATTATGGATAATGCAATTCAATGATCATTTCCAGGATTATGAGTATATCTACTCAACCTGTTAATTGTATAAGCTATGTCTGGTCTAGTGCAATTCATGAGGTACATTAGACTACCAATAATCTTGGAATATTTGAGTTGTGACACACTATCACCGATATTTTTCTTCAGATGTACTGAATAGTCATAAGGTATACTAATATGATTGCTTTCAAAGTGATTAAAAGTTTTTAATATCTTTTCAATATAATATGATTGTGTTAAAATAATGATATCATCTTTTCTAATCACTTTAATTTCCAAAATGACATTAGCTTCACCTAAATCATTTATATCAAATTGTGATGAAAGAAATTTTTTTAAGGAGTTAATCAAAGTGATATTAGTTCCGAAGATGAGCATGTCATCTACATAAAGATAAATTATAACTCCTTCATTACTCGTGAATTTACTATATACACATCTATCGACATCATTAATCTTGTATCCATTAGATTTTAGTGCATTATCAAATTTCTCATGCCACTGTTTAAGTGCTTATTTTAGACCATACAAGGATCTCATCAATCTACAGACCTTATTTTCTTTACCTTCAATTATGTATCATTTGGGTTGATCTATGTAAATTTCTTTTTTCTAATTCTGTTGAGCCCTGAATTGTATATATTCTAATCCCTTCGTCACACATTATGCATGATTTCTATGTTTAAAGACTCATCTAATGCATGCTTTTTGTGAATGTAGGAATAAGAGAGAAACTTTATAAATTTGATGCTTAAAGACCACTTTAGAACACCATTGAAGAACAAGGAAAAAATGAGAAAAGAAGGAGAGAAGAACTAAGGAGAGGAGAGAAGAGAAGATAGAAGGAAGAAAAACCAGCCTACAGAGTGGTCTGATCCGTCATGACAGGTCGGCCCCACCATGTTGCCTCCTCTGGATGCTGCTAGACCTTTACTGGGTTGGTTCGACGGGTCGGCTAGCCAGGTCCGGCCCGTCATGACCGGTCGGCCACTCATAGCAGCTCAAAAATCTAATTTTTGTTTCTGTCCTCCGAGTTTCCTAGTGCGAGATTACTACATGTTTTCTCGAACCTTCTTACTCGATGGCGAATTTAGGCTATAAAAGGACACCTCCACTGCCTTCTTAAGGCATCTAGCAATGTAGGGAGCAAAGAGATCAAGACTTAGGAGGCGTCTCCTAGAACTAGTTTTTCTTCTCTTTCTTAGTTCTAGTTCTAGTTTGTTTATGTTTTCTTCTAATTAACTCTCAGCTAGAGTTAAGAGGTGAATTTTCTTCGTTTTTAGTCATGCTTTGATTCATTGATTTCGAATTATGTTTTAATTATTGAATAATTCATTATGTTTTAAATAAAGTTGATAGTTTGAGATAATTCATGGAGTTTGTGTGCCACGTACATGAGTTCTTATTGGATTTCATTTCTGAGATTAGTCAGATTAGTATATAGGTTTTATTATTATAGAAGCCTTTGATTTGTTGTGATTTCCGGATATGGTGAATGCTTCTAGTTCTCCATGGATCAAAACAGTTGGATCTCTATTAGAACTTATTGATAAAAAGTTTATGTATCTTATGTATGGAATCTGAGATGGGTGTTATTGCTTGTTGATATTGGTTTAATTAGAGTTCAAATCATTGGTTGTAGTCAAGTCTAATGACAAGATTTGATGAAGGCTGTGGTTGTGATCTCAACTAGATTGGAAAAAGGATTGGCCTATACAATTGAGTGTGCCCAAGGCCTAAGCTTTATTGAGGGAATCAAATCAATGAACACCCATTTGTTTCAGATTGCTTGTGTGCTTTGATTGTTATGTCTTTCGGCTGGATAGAGATAGAACTTCAATTCAGTTGTGCTTAGAATCGAATCATTGAATTAAGCATGATTAAGACTAGAAGTGGATCCGTAATACTCTAGTTTCTCTTAATTCTCAGATTTCTCTGTTTTATGTTTCTACTTAATTCTTGAAACCAATTTCCCAAACCTTCTAGATTTGAGTTGTTAAAATAGTTTGAATTCGTTTACCTTTTTCCTATGGATCGACCTCGGTCTCACCGAGATTATTACTACATTGCAACCTTGCATTTGAGGTGAGCGAACAACTTCCCCATTTAAGAATGTTGTCTTAACATCTATTTAATGTATTAAAAGTTTATATATGGAAGCTACAACTATTAGGACTTTAATGAAGGAAATCCTAGGCATAGGGGAATAGGTATCAAAGTTCTCTATTCCTTCATTTTGTATAAAACCTTTTACTAACCTGGCCTTAAACTTATCAACACAACCATCTGATTTCAGTTTCTTTCTAAAAGCCCATTTACAGCCTATTGTCTTACAACCTTATGGTAAATCTACTAATTCTTAGGTATTATTAGCTATAATGAAATCTAATTTATTTCTTATAACTTCCTTCCAAAAGGATGAATCTGATGAACTAATAGCTTCTAAATATGTCAAGGGATCATCCTCAAGCAAGAAAGTATAAAACTCATCTCCTAGATTACTTTCCTTTCTAGCTCTTACACTTCTCCTGAGTTTTATTACATTTTCTTTTTCAGTTTCCTCAATTTCTATATCCTTGCTAGATGAAGCATGATCTGTAAATTCTAACTCCCTAATTTTTGTGTTTGCAGTTGTTGTTTTCATTGGAAATACATTTTCGAAAAATTTTGCATCTCTTTCCTCAATGATAGTATTAGATTTTAAAATATGATCATTTGGATCTTAATACTAAGAACATATAGGCTGGCACTATTTTCTGCATAACCTATTAATACACAGTCTATTCTCTTAGGGCCTAACTTTCTCTTCTTCGGTTCAGGTAAGCCTACATTGGCAAGACACCCCCACACTTTTAGATATTTATAGTTAGTTGGGTGCTCTTTCCAAAGTTCATATGGAGTTTTTTCAATGACTTTATAAGGTATCCTATTTATAATGTGGCAAGAAGAAATGATAGCCTCTCCCCACATATTGGAAGGTAAACTAGAACTATTCAACATCGCATTCATCATCTCTTTCAAAGTTTTATTCTTTTTTTCTACTATACCATTTGGTTCAGGCATGTAGGGGGTTGTAGTTTCATGAATGATACCATTCTTTTCGTAAAATTCTTTAAATAGTAAAGATTCATATTTACCACTTATATCAGTTTGTAGTCTTTTAATTTTATTATTCTATTAGTTTTCAACTTCTGTCTTGTATTTAATGAAGAAGTCTGAAGCTTCATCTTTATTTCTAAGTATAATTTAATATACTTAAAATAATTGTCTATAAAAGTAATATAATATCTTTTACCATTTTGAGACATGTGGTTTTCGAAATCACCTAAGTCACTATGGATTAGATCTAATACTTTTGATTCTCTAAATACTGATTTAAAAGGTTTCTTATGATATTTCGATTCAACACAAGTTTCGCATTTGTTCATATTTGATTTTGTAAGGTCAGGTATTAGGCTTAATTTTTTTATTCTTCTCAAAATGTCTATATTTACGTGACCTAATCTATCATGCCAAAGATTAATTGACTCAACAATATAAGCAGAATTGGATGTACTTTAATTAATATTGATAGAAGATACATTCAGGAGGAAAAATCCATCACTACAATAACCCTTTTCTACACACACTCCATTTTTAGTCAATATGACCTTTTCATAATCAAACACTATTTTCATGCCAACTTTGTTCAGGAGGGAGCCAGAAACCAAGTTCTTCCTAATGTCAGGCACATGCAAAACATCATTCAGAGCGAGTGTCCTTCCTGACGTGAGTTGTAGGATCACCTTTCGTTTTCCAATGATAGAGGAAGTACAAGCATTGCCCATATAGACTTGTTCATCCCCTACTACCTAGTAGGACACAAACATGTTCTGATCTTTGCAAATATGACGTGTAGCCCCTATGTCCAATATCTAATGCATTGTATTGATTAGAAACACTTTGGAGACTACGACAGCTATCTCATCTCTCACATCGTGTTCTGTCAAGTTGGCCTGAGCACCGGAAGCCTTTTTCTTAAGCCGACATTCTTGAATATGGTGTCCAGGTTTTCGTAGTGAAAGTAATTTCCTTTTCTTTTAGTCGCCTTTCACTTTTTAGTTTTCAGTCAACATTGTTCAATACAATGTCTAGGTTTCCCACAGTGGAAATAAGTTCCTTTCTTGAGCCTACATTGATAAACTTAATGTCTTGTTTTTCCACAGTGAGAACAAGATCCCTTGATCCGTTTATTTTCTTGATTTGTTTCTATTAGATGAGCCTTGGATAACATACCACTTGCAATTTCCTAATTGTCTTGCAGTTTATTTGATTCTTCAATTCGAATATGGACTATGATGCTTTCCAAAGTCACATGATTTTTCTTAAGTTTCATCTTAGACTTATAATCTTTCCAGGAGGGTGACATTTTCTCTATAAGTGCACTTACCAGGAAAGTTTCATCCATTTTCAAGCCCTCAATTTCAAATTCATGAACCAATTTTTCATAGTCATTTATTTGATTCGATATAGGCTTATCATCAGTCATAGCATATTGGAGGAAATTGGAAATCACATGTTAATTTCTTGTCCCCGGCTTCTTCCAATACATACTTCTTTTCTAATGTAGTCCATATATCTCTTGCTTGTGTATATGTAGCATATACATCATATAGTTCATTCGAGAGAGTGTTAAAAATATAATTCTTGCAATTATAATCATCTCTCTTATAATTTTCATTTTGATCATTATATTTGAAAGTATTGGCCAAAACATAAGAAACTTTCAGAGTGTCTAAAGCAAAGTTTAATTTTTGTCTCCACCCTTTGAAATTTTTTCCATTGAAGAGTTCAATTTTGGACAGCTCGGTAGAAGGTTTAACTGTAATGGTGGTCATGAATTCAAAAACAGATTGTACAAATTCGAATTTCAAATAGTACAGTGGTAAAATCAACTTTCAAGATTGTTAGATGATTGAACTGTAATATCTGAAAATTCGAGTTAAATAAAAAGAAAAGAAATAGAAAATATTTTTTCTGAATTTGTTAAGTATGAAAAATAAAATAAACTTATCGAATTTTGGTTGAGGTGTGATTGAACACTTAGCTTGAAGTTGATTTGCCCTCCCCTGGACAGTGTCCGTGATACAAAGGAACCTTGGACAATCAACCTCCAGGATACACTCGACCGTTGTCTCGCCACACTATTGCACTCAGCATACGCAGACCTGAACCTTCTGTTCTTCAACTAGAATGAAGAAGACAAAATGTTTGTTGAAAATACTTTGATTTTCAGATATGCCAACTGCTTGAAAGAATTATTGAATTCAGATTCTGGCAAGTCTATTTATAGACTTGAACATATGTGAAAATAGGTTGCTTAAGCACCCTCTACCAACAGACATCTCTGTTGGGTTTTATAACCATCAAAAGGAAGAAACCTATTGGGCTGGCATACAACTATAGGGTCCAAGGATCTGTTGGGTCTAACAGTTGTGATCCAAAGTAGCCGTTGGGCTTGACATATGCAACCTAATAATTGCATCTCTTCATTTTTTAAAGCAAAAAAATTATTTTAAAACCGTTTTCGTCCCTATAGGAGAACACTATCTTATATCTCCATAAGCTTTTCCTCTTTCATTTTGATGTGGAGCAAGTGTTCTCACTACAAGACAAAACATATGTGATGGAGGTATTTCCACTACAAAACAACTTTATTTTATAATATATTTTTTTCGTTCCTTTTTTTTAAAAAAACAAAATACCAGCAAACATTACATATGCAAGGGTCAATTATTAGAGTCAGCATTGAAATAAAGGCCATTGTGGGTGGTATTTGATCGCACTAGGCACTTTGTGGCCTTAAATATAGCCAATTTCGAGCCATAGGTATGGATAATTTCTTTGTGAAATACGTATCATTTTGAGGGTTGTTAATGGGCCGATCTGGACCATATTCGGCTTTTCAACTGGCCCACTTTGAACTAGGCTTTGGCTCACTTTCGGGCCTAAGGGTCAGGGCCAAGCACAAAACTCAATCTCGTTTATTAATGGGGTGGGAAGCTGACTTTGTATAAAGGTCGGTCAACCCAACCCAGCCTGAGTACAGCCCATCACATTTAAGGTCATTGAAAAGCATTTTTATAATAAAAGCAAGCCATGATGAAATAATTATGCCAATCGGGTGATCCTAAGTTTCCGATCAATAGCATGAAAATTGACAATCAAGATTATCAAAAGAAAAAAAACTAGGTCCAATTATCATCTTGAAACATATAGTAGATGGATCCCACTTTGTACTTCTTATGATTCTAAAGTAACATTTTGATTTGATGATTCTAACCATGTGATTTATGGCTTGTAAACAATAGACAATTGTAAAAAAATTAGCCCCATTCAAAGGGACAGGATCATCCAATCAGTGTAATTCTTGCACCATGGATTTTTTCTAGTTGTACGAATGAATGAATGGTTCAAATCGATGATAGGTTACCCTTAAAAAGTTTAGGGATGTAACACTAGCAACCCCGTCTAAACATAGCCACGACAATTGTCTTTAAACTACATTGGTATGTTGAATGGAAACCTCTAAGTGCCATTAAATTGTCCATTCTTTCAACATAACGGTGGCCCACTTAATGGTGGGACCAAGCTAATGGGCTGGATTAGGCCGGCCTTAGCCATTCATCATTTTCCTGAGCCTCGACCGATCTGGTGTTGTAACACCCCAAGATTTTGGCTCCCGTGTACATTACGACAGCCGAATTCTCAAGGTTATTTAGAATATGTGAGGGTTATATCCCTTACATAATTTTCACACAAACATGCATATTTCATACTATTTGGAAACCATGAGCAAGACGGTGGAACTAAACTTATATATTATTTTATTAACTAAACTAAATCATCAAACCATGTAACCATCATTCAATCAATCACCATGTTCATAACTACGTCCTCCCATTGAGACTTATTACAATTCAAATACTTAATAAATGTTAGAACTATGAAAGACTATGCGGTCTCGTCTTCCACCATCTGCTCCCACGAGCCATCACAATCATCTCCTTGAGGCTCGGGCTCTTGAGGATCGTTACCTACATGTTCTAAATTATTTCCACAAGAACACCGTCAAAAGCGGCATAGTGAAGAACTACTTTAAGGTTAGAATAATAATCGCATAAAAATCATAACAAAACATCAATTACTCTTTCTTAATGCAATGCATGATAATGCATGACCCAGCGTAGGAATCTTTAGACATGCTGCCAGCGGTTTTGGGATACGCAAGCCCATAATTTTTACCGACCACGTGAGAAACGGGACGCTCATAGCCCAAATCTACTCGTGACAATGTATGGGAGAATTAGGATGCTCTAGCCTATTCTCAATTTCATACACCCATATGGAGCCACGTGCATACATGAATTAGCCATTCTTTATTATTATTACCAATTTACACTAAGCCACTTAACGTTTAACCAACCTTTGGTACCACCACATCCTTCCTTATGGTTCATCACGCATCAAAATAGTCGTAACCGACGCATCACATCCCAGGATGGCGGCCCGTACTACTAAGCTTCATAACAACCATGCCCGACTATAGTCTTATGGAGATCCTTAATAACTTTAGGAATAATAATAATAATAATAATAATAATAGTAATAAATGGATTTAACAACCACTTAATCGGGTGATCTTGATACCACCACCACAGATCAGGGTGGCCACTTAATCGGACAAGCTAAAAGCATCGTCTCAGGTTAGGGCAACCTCTTAACCGGGTGTTCCGATATTCATCACCACAGATCAGGGTCCATCCATATATATAAAAGAAATATAACAATATAAGAATCTCCATTAGAAAATCACAACTATTCTTTATACAATATGAAAGGAAAGGTGGTCCCTTTAAAGATGGTTACACAATCTCATATGTCCAAGAAACATTCTATTCCTTACTAGTTCTCTAAGTCCAATGAATGTCCTCATTAACATGAGATGGAAAAAGTATCTAAAAGCGTTCATATATAGCTAAGTAAGGAGAGAACAAAGAAACACATGTACACAAAAACACATAAGAATTATCAACCTACAAAACATGAGATTATTAACCCAATATTAAAGGAGTTCTCACCTTATGATCTTCGGCTTATTAGAGATATAAGATGATGAAATAATAGTAAGATGGTACTCCTCTCTCTCTCTCTCTCTCTCTCTCTCTCTCTCTCTTTCTCTCTCTCCCTCTCTCAAATTCGTAGGTGGGGGTCACCTCTGGCTAAGAGAGGCCCTATATATAGAGGTAGGGTCGGAATTAGGGTTTTAAGGAAGCTACACCATCTTCGGATGAACGGTTGCGGTTTAAAGTAGAAATGCATCATCTTTCGAGCCGTTTTGGAAAGTGTACACAACATGGTTTGAGGAGAGATTCCACATGTTTGTTAAGTCAAGTATGGGCTACAAAATGGTCGTGACGGATTTTGGAATGAGGCCCACTAAGTGATGAACGGTCCACGAGAAGAAAATAGGAAATAATGAGTTTAGAATTAGAAACTGTTGAACGGGCGGTTTATCTGACAATCAAACACCTAGGATGGGTTTAGATGGGTTCAATGAGGCAGGTAAGGTCCACAAACTGAGGGTCCATAGCCGTTTGATAGGGTTTTAGCGCAAGAGGAGGTTCTAGAGAATTCCTACACAAGGTGGGAGAGACTTCCATTTTTGAGGTGATTCTCCACGTTGGTTAGCTAGAAAGGATCATTAAGATCCTCTAGAAGCTTTCCTCAGATCCCATGCGAAGAGGTTTTCCAGATTGGAAGATCGAAGTTTTCAACGTTTGGAAGTGAAGATGAGATCGGGTTGGATTCGTGATGGAATGAGATGAAATTTGGTAGAAGGGGGTTTTGGAGGGTAAGGAAGAAGATGGATGGCTTGGATTTCTGAATTGAGGCCCACATAATGGACGGTGTAAAGGGTAGCGGTGGCAGCGGCATATGCTGCAAAAATCTTGTACCGAGCCTGACGCGGGCCGGTCGGCCCGGTTGGTGGGTTTGGCCATGGTGGGTCCCACTGTGATGTATATATTAAATCCACTCCATCTAGCAAGTGAGCCATGTATTTTTAGGCATTGACACAGAAATTGGGACAAATCCGAGATCAGGTGGCCCACTTATGATTAATTTTCTGATTAGGGCATTTGTCGGATGATTGGAGGGTTGAAATTCGCCGTGTACTGTTAAAATGTGTCCAAACGCTTATACCTAGGGTATTGTGTCTTAATGATCGCTAGAAACTAGCATACTAAAAAACGGCATGTTAACTTAAGTTTAACCAATGGCATTTTTGTAATTGTCGTAAATCTTCAAGTTTAGTGGAATCTAACCCTTCTAAGTTGTTAATGAGATTATTTTAAGCAACTTTAATAAAGGGTACTCCATATGATCTCCTACGGATGTTCCGTTATTCGAATTTTAATATCAATGGCCGGTATTTAATATAAAAAAAAGAAATAAATTTCAGAAAATTTTAAAATAACTACGGTAAATTCGGGGCGTTACAGGTGTGCAGCTTAAATTTCAAACCAAGCCTAGGATAGGTTTAAGGGCCTAGCTCTGACCACACGGAATTGGCCAGCCCAAGTTGGGCTGCATGGCCCACTGCCACCTTTGGCTGCAGGTTTTTATTATAAAATAAGGGCTAAACTCCCTCCACCCTAGATGTAGCATAGTTCTACACAAATAATAGACCTTCCAATTTGGCTACACAATTTTAGATGTTTGGATGGGGAATAACATAAATATAAAATTAAGAAGATAACACCATCCATCTTATCCTTCATCAGAACATGGGCCAGTTGCACGTTTGATAACAATCAATTGGCTAGTTAAAAGTTGGTGACCCATGTGATTCTGGTTAAATTGTGAATCTCATTCTGGGTAGAGGATATATCTAGAGTAGATAGACCATTGTCTTATGATTCATCCATAGTTGAGCCGGCGGTCTTCCCTTAGCTTCTAATATAAACCATTTGTAGAGGAATTCAATATAAAAGGATTTCTAAGCCATCTTCCTATTCAATGTAGGACAAAACCTTTTAACAAGAAAAAAAAAATGATTTTTTTTTTTATATTTTTAATTTTGATTTTTTTTTTCAATAACACCATGATGTCTACAACATCCTGCTAGTTAAGCGGAGCCTCCTCAGCATGAAACTTAGAAGCCCAAAAAATTAGGCTCATTCAATCGCTTTGTAGTCCACATAAATTTAGAAGTATTTAAGTGTATGATGTAGAGCGGGCCGCAAATCTATTCATGTCATAGCTGGACCAAAAGAAGCTTGAATGGAAGCGGATGTAGTCCATCAGATCCAGGCTCAGTCCTACATAAAGCATGACATAATTGGGCCCCAGGTGCATCCGGATAGGGAGAAATTGTCGTTCAAAGTGTGTACCGTAAAACAATCATAACTTTTGATCCAGGTATCGTTACAGAACGCACAACCTATGAATTGTTATTGTATCAGGCCGTTCGGGGTCAACCGAACCCCATAAGCGGGTCACACCGGTTCGTCTCACGAGAAAATACCTCCTTCCATTTCAAAATCACAATTTTAGAAGGAAAAAAACCTACTATTTTTTAATAAGTTCAAATTTGGACGCATCTCTTTCGTTTTAGAGTTTTAGCATATGTAGTCTTCTTAAGAGTTTCTTCTAATAATGTCAGGAATCATCCGACATGATTAGATTATGAATTTCTATTTTTAGTAAAATTTACTATTTGAACTAAGTTCCAATTTTAGTCGAATTAGGACTCCTAACTAGGGTTTTTTCTTTTTTTCTTTTTTTATAAGTGATGTAATTGGAAAGTCGAAACATTATCAATTAATAAAATTTTAAAATTTCCTTCTTATCTTGTGGATATGGCAAGAATAATATTGTGGATTCAAGGTTTTTCATATTAGAGGAAGACAATGATCTTCCTCCTCACTTAATTCATGCCCTTCCCGGCGTCATGTAACATGTGAAATTTGGCACTCTCAAGTGGTTGTCCATTAATTTCGTATGGTGTGGCCCATTTAATGATTATATAGTTTTGATTTTGAGGTTCTCACATCAAGGTGGGGCTTAGATTGTAGGTTGTGCAAAGGCAACAGTATATAATTAGCATGTGAGCTAGCATGTGCAAAGACATAGACAAACAACGTTTTTACATGCAAGGGAATCCCTTGTAAATAAAAGAGACAATGACATATAAATGCCTATATTTCGGTTGAATTCCAAAAACAAGACGCATGCTTTTAAACTCTTTCCTAAAATCGGCTTAAGGTTTACAAATAAGTTAAAAAAAACCACTAATTTTGACTTTGACTAATGGCGGTCACCTAATTCTCTCAATTATCTTCCAAAATGACAATATACCCTCCTTTGCTCCTGCACAAGGGTCGCCAATTCCACTCCAAAGGTGAAGTACACTGTGGGGCCTACAATGATGTGTTTGTTCATCCACGTCTTCCATCCTCATGGATCATGATTTGAGGTCATGAGTACAAACCAGAAAAGATCCAAATCTCAGGAGGCCCCCACAAGAGTTAACAGTGGTAATTAAATCCAACATTAAAAAAAATGTTAGGCCTACCATAGTACTTTTTTTTGTCATCTAACTTGTTCATTAGGTGATATGGACCTAAATTAAGGGGCCAATTATAATTCATTTCTGGCCATCTAACGTGCTTGGCTCCTAAGAAGTTATCAAGGGTAGGCATTCAATCCCTCATGTTTCCTATGGTATGGTCCACCTGAGATTTGGATTTGCCTCACATTAAGGCAATACCCCAAAATGGCCTCAAAAAATGGATGAACGGTATGGATGTACCACATCCATCATGATGGGGCTACAGCTATCGAAACCCGAACAGGGAAGTGATTTTCGTTCCTGCAAAAAGCTTTGGCAGGAAATCCGCTTGGGAACCATGGTCGCGAGGAATCGGATTGTAAGCTTTTATGTACTAAGTAAAGTCAGTTACTGTGTGAATGTGCTCGAAATTAAAGCATATCCAAAGCTCAAGCGGACCATACCACATGAAACAGTGGCAATAATGATTTCCACCGTTGAAACCTTCCTAGGGCCCACAGTGATGTTTATTTATTTTGTCATCCAACCTTTTCATAAGATAACAAACACATGGATGAATGGAAAACACAAGTATCAGCTTGATCAAAAACTTATGTGGCCTCAAAGAATTTTTCAATGGTAGAGGTTCAATTCACAATGTTTCCTGTGGTGTGGTCCACTTGAGCTTTGAAAATGTTTAACTTCTGGTATCAATACATAAATTATCTGTTAAAATGGATGGATGGAGTGGATAAAATAAATAAATCAGAGTGGCCCCACAGAGTTTACTCATTACGCCAAGGATAATGAGTTACTCAGCACCGCAATCCGCTTTCCTAGGGGCGCAGCTTCTGGTCCCCGAGGTGGGTGGAATCCCTCAATGTGGGGCCCACCTTGATTTATATTTCTTACATCCACGCCTTCCTACCTTTTTGACAACTCATCTTTGGGATATGATCCCAAAAATGAAGTAGATCCATATTTCAGTTGGGCCATACCACAGGGAACAGTGGTGATTGAAAACTTCTAATGGGCCAAAAAAGTTTTTTATCAATCTGATATTTGTGTGGGCCTTTCATCTAGTTCTTTTTTACCTTACCACAAGGTTGAATGGAAATAAACATTTGGGTACCCTGAAGAATTTTTTAACAGTGGGGATTCAATCACCATTGTTTCCTGTGATGTGGTCCACCTGAGATTTGAATCTGCCGCATTTTTTGGATCATGCCCTAAAATGAGCTGCAAAAAACGTCAGGACATGAATGTAAGTTACATGAATCATGATGGCCTTACAGTTAGGGATCCACCGAAGCCGCCAATGTAACTAGCCATGTGTGTGAGAGAGCATGGAGGTTTTTTTTCTGGGTTTTTCTTGGAGGGTAAAACCGGCTTTTAAAGAGTACAATACCGGATACTTAACCGATTAAAATGGTAGGCCTTTTTGTGGCTAACCGCTGAAACCCTAAGCGGGTTTTAGGAAACAGTTTAAAAGCAAACTTCTATTTGGAACTCAACAAAAATATAGGCTCCTATATGGTATTGTCTCTAGATAAAAACTAAAAATAAAAAAATAAAATAAAAAACTTATGACCACACGACTTGAGAAGGAAAGTGGCTCAAGGGATAATAAAGGTATTTTGTTTTCTTTCTTTTCTCTTTTTTAAAGGGTAAAACAGGCCTTACCATAAAGCATTGTGGCAAATATTTCCAACATTTGGAAAGTTTTGTGATATTTGCATAAAATTCTTTAAACGATATCATTAAGATAATAACCCAAGATTTTCAAGATTTTTAAATTTTCATGATTACATTGCAATTTAAAAGTTTAAAATTTTTAATTTTAACCATATATTAAAATTTTAAAATAACTTATAATTCATAATAAATATTTTTAATTTGGATAAGGCTTACATGATGATAATGATAACCATGAATAAATATTTTTAATGTTTTATTATCTCATGATATTCATAGAAAAATGTCTAAAACTGAAAATACCAGGAGAAATTGATGTGCCTACAACCAGATTGAAGGCTAGTTTATGCTGTCAACCCGAAAAGAACCACCAAAAAAAAAAAAAAAGTATGCCTATCAAACGACAAAAATATAAAATGCCCGTCAATGATTGAACATTCAAACGAAAAAAAGAAAAGGTGGATGTACTGTCTCTCATGTAAACCTTTATGACTGGACTGTTGAAAGAAAGTAAAATGCTTGCATATCTCGTCCTAGCTACTAACCAAGGTTCAATCTAAAGCAGCGGAAATGACTTAACTAACATAAAATCCAGCCCGTCCGACAAGTAGACCACCACTTCTTTGGTTTTGTTCCGAAAAATCAGGCTCATTGAAACACCTAAGTTGGCCAACCAAAAAATAAATATGGTAAACCTCTAAATTCACGTGGTGTAGCATCCCTGAGTATGGGAATACGGTGATATTTGGTAGAGCTGTACACAAGCCGAGCCTCGGCTCGGTTTGGTCATCAGGCAACCTAGGCTCGAGCTTGGCTCGGCTTAGTCTTTGAGCCCAGGTGGTGGGCTTGGCTTGGTTTGGACAAGCTTTTGAGCCGAATTCGAGCATGTTCGAGCTTCAAGCTTTCGAGTCTGAATTCGAGCATGTCCGAGTTTCAAGCTTGTTCGGAGAGGGAGGAGATGATGCGAATGACCGGAGGGGGTCGTTACTGCTAGTCAGGCCGGGGCTGCAGGAAAGGGATTTTGTTTTTTAGCTTTTTAGGAGTGGGCGGGCAAGTGGAAGCTGGAAGAAAAGAAAAATAAGGGTTAGGAGCTAAGGCGAACGGGCATATATATATACCGACCCTTTTACGAGCTTGATTTCGAGCCGAGCTCAGGGCAAGCTCAGGCTTGGCTCGAATTTCCGACAAGCCCACATATTCGGCTTGGCTTGGCTTGAACTACCCTCTGAATCGAGCCGAACTGAGCTTTTTTGAGCCCAGCTGAGCGAGCTGTTCTAGCTAGCTTGGTTCATGTACAGCTCTAATACTTGGCTTATTCTCTTATCCTGCGGAGATACATGAAGTGAATGGATGAGATGGCATATAAACATAGCGGTAGACCGAGCAGAAAACTAGCAGTCGGTGTTCCATCCCAATTAACCGTCTCCTGCTTTGTGTTGTTGCTTACCTGAGTTATGGATTGTTATGATTTTTGGGTTCGCTGGTTAACATGAGGCACGTAGCTGATGGACGGGTTCATCTCATGAAAGTTTCATGGCTCTCGGTTTGTGAACGTAAAACGGTGGATATACCTAATGAGAAGTATGCCAATACGTTTCTGTTAGATAAGAGGATTCCGTCCGTGCCGTTGATGGGGTCACGGGGAAGCAGATTAGGTGCACCAGGCTTCACCCAATATGCTGCGATCCTGACAATGGGCCCACCTTGATGTATCTATTGTACATCGATGCAGTCCATTCGTTTTCCCTGCTCGTTTTAGGTCATGATCCGAAAAATGAAGCAAATCCAAATCTGAGGTGCACCCACCAGATGAAACAGTTGTGATTGACAATTAAAAACTTCCCGTGGGCCACAAAAGTTTTGGATCATGTTGATATTTGTTTTTCCTTTCATCGAGGTCTATGTGACCTTATCAACAGGTTGGATGGAGAATAAACATTGCGGTGGGCATTAAGGTGGGCCTTAGGAAGTTTTTAACGGTGGACATTCAGTCGCATCAACCTGAGATTTGGATTTGATTCATTTTTTTTAGCTCATGTCCTAAAAAGAGCTGGAAAAACATATGAACCGCATGGATATGTACAATATATACTGTGTTGGGTGAGGCCGGGACGGCACCTAATCCGCTCCTAGGTCAAGGAGGACAAACGCATGCGACAAAAACATATTCTAAATTTGTAGAACCTAGCTGTTTAATTTTTTGTCTTTAGTGGTTTGATGTGCAAGGTTGTTGTATTTTTTAGTTTATTTTCACATATACCACCTACCCCGAGTCGATAGGTCAAACACGTGGCTTCCTTTTCAGTATTTCTAAAAACATGCAGTTCCATTTGCAATTAGTTGAGATACGACCTGTTGATACCTTTTGACATTATAAAAAAATTAAAAAAAAAAAAAAGTACGTCTAGTTAGTTTAAGTAACTCATTGATGCAGTACAGGTAACCCATTGATGTATAGCGGGCGCAGACCTGTTCGTAGCACATATGGGCCGAAAGAAGCCTAAACAGAAGCGGATGTAGTCTATTAAATTCAGGCCAATCCTACATGGGCCATGATTTAATTAGGCTCCAAGTACTTTCGCATCGAGAGAAATTGTTGTTTGAAGTAAAAACAGCCATAATGTTTGATTCGGTATTGTCTCAGGATAACCTATGAATTTTGATTGGAATAGGCCATTCGGAGAAAACCAACTCTTGTAAGCGGGTTGTCTCGCTTTGTTTTGCAAGAAAACGACTCATTCCTATTCGAAATCACAGTTTAAAAAATAAAAATAAAAATAAAAAGTATTGTTTTTAATAAGTTTTAGGTTAGACGTATCTCTTTTATTTTAGAGTTTTAGTATGTAATGTCTTCTTAGAATTTGCTTCTTTAGATATCGGGAATCATATGACAAAATTAAATTAGGAATTACTATTTTTAGTAAATTTTACTATTTCAAAAAAGTTCGAGTTTAGTCACATTTGGACTGCTAATTAAGGTTTGTTGTTTGTTATAAGTGATGTAATCGAAAGTCTTAGGATTATCATCGATGAATAAAAAATTTCAAATTTTATTTTCGTTCTTGTGAATTCGAGAATAGCCTTATAGATTCAAGGTTTTGCACACTTGAGGTAGACGGTGATCTTCCTCATCACACCCTTCCCTACGTCACTCATCTTTTCGTAAATAAGAGAATTTAAAAGAAAAGAAAAGAAAACCTATATACTTAATATAGAATTTAAGTTTTGGTCCCTTGTTCAAAAGGTTTTCAACAAGGAAAGGAGTAGTAGCTCAGGTGGGGCCAACCTTGATGTTTATGTGAAATCTACCCCAACCACCAAGTGAGTCACTCCATGCTAGGCCTAAGGCCAAAATATCAGCCTCCAATACGTAAAAAAGGTAAATTTGCGACGGATGTTGCGACGGATATTGACCGTCGGAACAATTGCCTGGTTTAACGACGGGCCTCATTCGTCGTATTCAAAAATATTCCATCACTTGCGAAATTAAGGCGGGATTTCGTCGCGGGATTTACCGACGGACACAGTTCGTCGCCAAATTATAATTTCCGACGGACTTAGCCCGTCCCTATTTAACTGACGGATTTGGTTCGTCGCTAATCCCAGCTCGAGAAAATCCCCGAAATAAGGTCCGTCAGAAAATAAAATTTAAGAAAAATGAGATACTGAAAAAAACTGATATTTTTAAAAAATTAAAAATTTTGATATTTAAAATAATAGATTTAGTAATTTGAAAGAAAAAGTTAAGAGATTTTAAAAACAAAATTGAGAAATTTGAATAAAATTAATATGTTTGAAATTTCTTTTCAAATTTTCACAAAATTAAACTATTTGAAAAAGAAAATTGTGAAGTTAAAAAAAAATTTGTGATTTTCAAACAAAAAAAGTTGAGAGGTTTAAAAATAAATTAACAATTTTTTAGTAAAATTGAGATTTAGAAAAATAATAAGATTCGAAAAATTGAGATTTAAAAAAAAAATGGCCATTTGAAAAAAGTTGAGAAGTTCGAATAAAATTGATAAGTTTGTAAAAAAATTGAAATTTTTATAAAGAAATTAAGATTTTGTATTTCGAAAAAATTAAGAAGTTCGATTAAAAAAAATGATATTTTGAAAAGAAATTGAGAAGCTTTAAAAAATTGACATTTTGAAAAGTTAGAGAAGTTTGAAATAAAATTGAAATTTTGAAGAAAAAAATGTGATGTAAAAAAATGGAGATTTTGATAAAAAAAATTTAATTTGAAAATAAAAATTAACAAGTTTTAAAAAAATTTGTGATTTCGAAAAAAAAGGTTGAGAAGTTAAAAAGAAATCGACAATGTTTGATAAAAATTCAGATTTAAAAAAAAAAAAAGAATTGAGATTTAAAAAATAATTAGGATTAAAAAAAAAAAGTAACATTTTTAGACAAAAAGGGTTATTTTGAAAAAAAAATTGAGACGTTTGAATAAAATTGATAAACTTGAAAAAATTAATTTTTGAAAAGAAATTATATTTTTATAAAATTGACATTTTGGAAAAGAAATTGGCATAAAGAAATTAGTGTTTTAAAAAAAAGAATTAGTATTTTTTAAATGTTCAGAAGTTTGAATAAAACTGATAAGTTTGAAAAAGTTCGAAAAAAATTAGATTTGAAAAGGAAATGAAGATTTGAGATTTAAAATAAAATTGAGATTTCGTATTTTGAAAAAAAATAAAAGTTGAGATATTTGATAAAAAAAAAAAAGAGATTTTATCAGTTTTGAAAAAAAAAGTTGGAAAAAAATTGTGGTTTAAATAAAAGCGAGAAATTTGAAATGAGTGGGCCAAATTTATTGGTGGACATTTATTGGATAGTTGAAAATGAAAAATTACACTCATTCAGTTAACTGGTTATCAGATTGGTTTATGCATACATACATGTTCATTGGTGCAAAAAATGAAGGCCCTAATATAATGATGTTAATTAATTGCAAGGAAAATTTATAATGATGAGATTGATCAAATTCTATGATCAAGTCATCCTAAACTTGATCTGAATGGTTAGATATGTTTAGAACGTGGTAATTATTATTGAAAACAAAATTAAGCCCGAATCATATCCGTATAAAAGACTCTTTAAATGTGCACAATCAGTTTGTCTAGAGCTAGACAAATTTTGGACAATCTGATTGGTCCAAATTGAAAAGTAAATGACTTTAGATGTTTAGATTAAATTTCACTCAAATCTAATGGTTAGGTTACAAGATATGGCCCATCATTGATCAATTTTATCTATTTAGTATCTTTCTCATCTTAAACTTGATCAGGGCAAGTGACCAGTCAAATCAAAGTTATTGATGAATATAATAGAGTGAATGGATTAGATTTCCAAATTAGGCCAAATTTTTAGGTCAAAATTGCGCTGCAACTTGTTGACCTCGTGAAAACCTAATAAATGTATAGTCATTGGACCCCAAACTCTAATCTAGCCATTGAGAATTTGATCTTTCTAATATTTGCTATTGCATCCTAAAATGATATAAAAGAACAGATGGTTGGATTAGATATACATAAAATATATCAACTTGGGGTCATACCGTTGGGATAACGGATGCGGATTGGTTAGTGACTTGCCACCAGTCAATGCCAAGTGATCGGTGCTCTGTGGGCCCCACCATGATGAATGTGTTTCATCCACTCTATCCATACATTTTCGTAGATCATTTTATGGTATGAGCCCAAATTTGAGGTAGATCCAAATCTCAAGTGGACCACATCACAAGAAACAATTTTAATTGAACACCCACTGTTAAAAACTTATTGGGGGCCACGGAAGTTTTGGAACAAGCTGATATTTGTTTTTTACCTACATCCAGGTCTGTATGACCTAATCAAGAGGTTGGATGTCAAATAATTAATATAGTGGGCCCTACGAGGTTTTTAATGGTGGACATTCAATCAATACTATTTTCCTGTGGTGTGGTCCACCTGAGATTTAGATTTGACTCATTTATTGGATCAAGCACTAAAACAATCTTCAGAAATGGCTAGACAGCGTGGATAAAACACATACGTCATGGAGGGGCCCACAAAGCACCGGCCAGTGGCCCCATAGCCAAGGGGTGCGAATTAGGTGTTACCCCAGGAACAGCTTAGTGGGTGTTACCCTAACCGTGTGGGGCCCATCTTGTTGTAGTTTTTATATATCACCACCGGCTATCTCTTTTTTCGTATCATTTTAGGATGTGATCCAAAATCCTAAGAAGATCCAAATCTTAGGTGGACCATATCACTAGAAACAGTGATGTATAACCATTAAAAACGTTTTGTGGGCCACAAAAGCTTTAGATCAATCTGATCTTTATATTTTCCCTTCATCAAGACTTTATTGACATTATCAAGAGCTTGGATTGCAAATAAACATTACAAAAACCTTACGATGGGCTCTTTGGAATTTTTAATGGTGGGGCACTCAATCACACTATTTCTAGTGTTATGGTCCACTTGAAATTTGGATCTACATAATTTTTGGAAAGTCATCCTAAAATGGGCTGTAGAAACAGATGGACGGCATGGATATACAAAATATCATCCATGTGGGCCATACGGTGGGGGTAACACCCACTCAGCTGTTCCCGGGTAACACGTAATTCACGCCGTCCCCTAGAGCAGATTGCGTACTAAGTAACTCCGCACGTGCGGAGTAAACTCTGTGGGGCCCACAGTGATTTACGTATTTTATCCACTCCGTCCATCCATCTTAACAGAAAATTTTAGGTATGGTGACAAAAAATGAAGCATATTAAAATCTAAAGTGGACCACACCACAAGAAATGTGTGAACTGAATGTCTACCATTGAAAAATTATTAGAGGACACTGAAGTTTTGGATCAAGCTGATATTTGTGTTTTCCCTTCATCCATATCCATGTGATCTTATGAACAGGTTGGATGACAAATAAACATCACTGTAGGGCCTGGGAAGGTTTCAACGGTGGAAATCATTATTCCCACTGTTTCCCGTGGCATGGTCCACTTGAGATTTTGGATATGCTTAAATTTTGGGCTCAACCAGTAAAATGAGCTGGAAAAACATATGGACGGAATAGATAAAGCAGATGCATTCTAGGTGGGCCCAACTGAGTTTACTTCGCATGATAAGAGCGTGCAATCCTAATTCCCCATCCCCTTACCCTAAAAAACCCCCCAAATCCCTCATTCCCTCCTTCTCTCAATCGTCTCCCGCCCCTCCTGCCTCTCTCTCTCTCTCTCTCTCTCTCTCTCTCTCCAAAAATCCACTACTCCCATCCCGCTCTCGTGGCCATTGCAGCTTCCAAGCTTCCAGGCCTCCCATCCCGGCTCCCATTGTTTTTTTCAGCTTCCAAGCTCAAGGGCCGTTGCCTGCTGGTATGAAATCTCTCTCTCTCTCTCTCTCTCTCTCTCTCTCTCTCTCCAACATTGAATGTTGAAACCCTAATTAGGGTTTTGCAATCCGTAATCAGGGTTTTGCAATCCCTAATTGGGTGGATCAGTCGGTTTGTCTTTGGGTGGATCAGCCGGTTTGTCATCGGGTGGAGCCGGTTTGTCTTTAGGTGGATTAGCCGGTTTGTCTTTGGGTGCTGGGGGCGGTTTTGGGATCTCGTAGCCTTTAATGATTTTGCATCCGACCTTGCAATAGAGCTTCTTGATGAGCTTCTCAGGATCGAACGGACCAGATATGATCAACTTCTTTTGCTTCTCGTCAAAACTCTGGCTCTGGATTTCTCGAGTTCTCAAAACATCCGACCTTCACCTGATGAGCTGCTATGATCCCACATATACGCCACCTTGGCTGCATGTGTCGCAGATCAACTCTTCATTCTCTCAATGGCACTTGCACTTTTCATTTTCACCTCTTCTACCAGTATACACCCATCTTTCTACATTTGGTATATAATAGTATAAATACCATTTATTTTAAAACCTAGAGTAGAAATACTGCCATAGAGCTGATAACTTTTTATTGTTCAAATGGACCACATGGCTCGCTATATGGACCACTGATTTGAATCTCGGACTTTAAGCCTACCCTTTCCAATGAGGTATCTGGTCCAAGCTAGTCCAACCATCGACACAACTGAGTTGACTCATCTCTAAGGAGAAAATTTTGATACTCTGCTTGACTGGGTGGTTGATGCACAGGCATAAAAAATGTCATCATGGCAAACATGTCAATTAGATTGAACTGTCCAAATTATGCGTCCAAATCTAGAAAACACACACACACACACACACACACACCACCGTTAGTACACCCACCCCCACTCTTAGTCACACCACAATGTCGACAGAATAGATAAAGCACATGCATTCTAGGTGGGCCCAAATGACGAGAAAATCTTGGCCGTCTCTCCCTTAAATGGGCCTTAATTTATTTATTAATAGACTGAACATGGTCAAGCATATATGGTTAATCATATAATTCACCAAATGTGGTCATGCACTATGTGGCCCAAGCTCTATGGGGCCAACTGTGATGTATGTGTTTTATCCACACCATCCATCCATTTTGTCAGCTCTTTTTAGGGCATGAGTGGAAAAATGGTGCCAATACAAAGCTCAAATGGACCACACCATAGAAAACAGTGGGGATTGAACTCTAGTCGAATTGCAATCAAGTGGACCTGATCATCGATGGCCTATCTTTTCATGCCTACCGTGTCCATTTTGTGTTACAGTCGGTATGGTCCGTCTGATAATTGGATATAATTCTTTTTTGGGGTACTTCCCTAAAATCATCTTGAAAAACGGATGGATGACGTGGATTAGGAATTCATACGTCAAGGTGGTCCCCACAGAAGGGCTGCACCTTGATAATTTTTCAGATATCCACACTATCCAACAGTTTTTCCTACCCATTTTATGACATGGTCCAAAAATTTAAGAAGATCCAAAACTCAGGTGGACCACACAACAGAAAACAGTGGCGATTGAATGCACACCATTAAAATATTCGTAAGGCCTATAGTAATATTTATTTTCCATCCAACCCATTGATAAGGTCAACTAGACTTGGATAGAGAGAACGTATAAAGATATGATTGATCTAAAACTTTTGTGGTCAACAAAAAAAAAATCAATAGTCATTCGCCATTATTTTCAATGGTGTAGTACACTGACATTTGGATCTGCTTAAGTTTTAGTACCATGCCATAAAATGAGCTGGAAAAACAGATGGAAAACTGTAGCCACCTGAGTATTGCAACATGTGGGTAGGTCACTATGTTTTCCTTGGATGGGTGGCTAATTTAGTTAGTTACATAGACGTACTCATTCCGGACCTAACTTATACACAACAGATGGCTTCCATGACCCCATGCAAGAATTGGATGACGGCAGAAAAGGTGGCCCCTGAATACTTGAGAGGTGTTGCAACATTCCTAGAGTTCGCAAAACAGAATTCAGATGGTGTTGATTGGTACTGTTGTCCTTGTGTCAAATGTTGTAATGTGCATGGGAAGAAGCCATTAAAAACAGTTTGCGATCATTTGGTTTTACATGGCATAGATAAAACATACACGACCTTATTTCTCCATGGGGAACAATGTCCCAATGAAGGTGCGAGTACATCTGCCGATAATCGTAACGAAGATATGTTGCCCAGAATGGAAGATTTGGTGAATGATGCTTTTGGTCGCTTTCAACCCGATGACTTAGATGCATGTATGAACGAGGTTAATAATGAAGATGGTCCTCAACCTCAAGATGACTTAGACGATGATTCCCGTTACAAGAAATTAATGGAGGATGCAAAACAACCCTTATACCCATCATGTAAACCCGAGCATCTGTGACAGTGGAGTTGATGAGCATGAAGTCTAGGTATCAGTGATCAGACAATAGCTTTACAGAGTTATTAAACTTGCTCAAGAAAATCTTGCCAAGCGAGAACTCTTTGCCGGATAGTATGTATAATGCGAAGAGATTGATCGGTTCGTTGGGTATGAACTATGAGACAATACATGCATGTCGTAACGATTGTATTCTATACTGGAAGGAGCACGCTACAAAGGATAGATGTCCAAAATGTAGAACAAGCAGATAGAAATTTGATGGAGTTAAAAGGTCAACTGCCCCAAAGGTACCGTGTAAAGTATTAAGGTATTTCCCATTAACCGCGAGGTTAAAAAGACTTTATAGTGTACCGTGGATTGCAGAGAACATGATATGGCATTCGAAGTCGGTTGGAGATCAATGTCACATGCGTCATCCTGTTGATTCATCTATGTGGAAGAATGTAGATGGAAGTTCGATGATTTTGCTGCGGAGCCACGTAACATTTGGTTGGGGCTTGCAACGGATGGATTCAATCCTTTTGGGAATTTGAGCAACTCACATAGTTGCTGGCCTGTTATGATTGTTATGTACAATCTTCCACCTCATTTATGCATGCGGAAGGAGTTTACAATGTTAACACTTTTGATCCCCGGAAAAAAAGGTCCAGGACATGACATTGACGTCTACTTGCAGCCGTTGATTGCAGAGTTGATTGAATTGTGGAATGGATCTGTAACATATGACTCGCATAGCAAGAACATGTTCACAATGAGGGCAATTTTGTTATGGGCAATACACGATTTTCCGGCATATGGACATCTTTCTGGTTGTAGGACAGGAGGAAAGTATGCATGCCCTGTTTGTAGTGAGGATTCAGACTCAGTCTGGCTTGAACATGGAAAGAAGTTCGCTTATATGGGACATAGAAGATTCCTACCACTTACTCATGACTTCAGGACGAAAACAACTAAATTCAATGGGAAGGAGGACACAAGGAAGATTCCAAAGCGTATGAAAGGTTCTGATGTACTACGTAAAATGAATAATATTCAAAAAGAGTTCGAAAAGCAAGTGGGAAAGAGTAGGAAGAAGTCCAAGGATGATGAGCACAACATTACTGCTTGGTTGAAGAGATCAATCCTTTTTTATTTTCCATACTGGGAGCATTTACCCATTCGCCACAATCTGGATGTGATGCATGTTGAGAAAAACGTCACTGAGAATCTCATCGCAACGATCATGGACACAAAGGATAGACCAAGGATGGTTTACAAGCCCGCAAGGATCTTCAGGCTATGAATATAAGAAGGTCATTGTGGCCTAAAGAAAGGAACAGCAGGGTGTTCTTACCCAAAGCTCGTTTCACTTTGTCCCGATCTGAAAAGACTTATTGTGTCGAACCTTGATCGATTTGAAAGTTCCGAAAGGGTATAGTGCAAATTGAACACATCGTGTTAGTATGGAGGATAACCAACTTAAGGCCCTTAAGTCGCATGATTATCACATTGTGATGCAGCAATTGCTACCGGTATTGTTGATGCACTCGTTTTTAGGGAAAGATAAACCACTGTGCTCCGCCATTTGCGAATTGTCAAGATTCTTCAACGTCATATGTTTGAAAGTTATTAATCGTGAGGAGCTTCAATATATGAAAGAAAAAATAGTGGTAACATTATGTGTATTCGAAAAATACTTTCCTCCATCTTTTTTTGTTCCCATGACACACCTAGTTGTGCACTTGGTGGAGGAGGCACAACTTTGTGGACCCGTTAGATATAGGTGGATGTACCCTTTTGAGAGGTAACATAAACTATCAGCATTGAATTAAATTTTGTTACAATAGCCTTTTTCTATCGATATCTTATTTTAACACTTATCAGGATGATGAGAACATACAACAAAAAGTATGTGATGAATCAAACTTATCCAGAGGGTTGTATTGCGGAACACTATATACTAGAGGAATCTATGATGTACTGTATGGACTACATGCCCGAGAAGAAGCTAGGAAGCCATAAGCAAGTACGAAAGATATTCTATGATGAGGGTAATGAGAATGTCGATAACTTTCAAATCAACAAGAAAGCAAAAATCCATCTTCTTATTACGGTGCAGTATCAACAAGCACGCAGGTGGGTTTTACAACATCACGCTAAAAATGCTCAGTGGGAGGGGTAAGTTAATGAAATTGTTTTCTTCTATCCTTAATGTTTTTTAAAATGGCTTAATATAAATAATAAAATTATTTATATTCTTTGGTATGTGACTTGTAGGAAGTACAATGCATACCTTCAGTCTCAAGCACGTAGGGGACAAAATCGAAGGGGCAATCCGTCAGCAGAAAAACAAATGGACTATAACGCGTGGTTAAGGGATCAACTAGAGAATGAAGAAATGTCACAATTTAAGAGAATAGCTATTGGTCCTAGCTTTAAAGCCACATCGTATAGTACATACTCAGTAAATGGATATGTTTTTAGCACAATAGACTCCGAAAAGAACTCTACAACATAAAACAGCGGGGTCTCTATGAAAGCATTGACTAGGTTCAGGTCGAGTGCCAGGGATAGGAACATTGTAGAATAGGAAGCCACCTACTATGGCATCATTAGACAAATTCTCGAATTAGACTACTTTGAATTCAAGGTAACATTATTCTACTGTGATTGGGTGCATATTGAAGATAAAACAAATGGATGTTATGTAGATCCCGAGACGAATTTGATATTCGTCAATTTAGGAAGCTTCAGAAGGAACATCAAGGAAGATGATGAGTCGTTTATTCATGCATCTCAGGCAGCTCAGGTCTTCTACTGCAAGGATCTAACAAGAGATGACTGGCATGTTGTTTTAGATGTTCCAAAGCGGCTGACCAAGGATGCATATGCATTTGAAGATCCGCTAGTATTTGAGGCTAGGTTAATGGCAGGTTCTTCAAGCACTTCATTAACAGATGATTTAAATGAAGAAGATGAAGATCTACAAGAAGGGTCATGTGTAGAAAATGAAGCAAGTACCTCACGTCATCGAAAGCGGAGAAGAAATTGATCAGTTTCATATATTATTTTAAGTGTCAGGTTGGAAGTAATGTGAATTCCATTTACTATATGAGATTGTGATGTTTTTGCTTTTTTACTTTTAGCTTTCATATTTACAAAAGCATGCTTTCGAACTTAGTATTGAAGTCACGGGTGCAATAACACTCTTGTACATCCAAGTGTGCTGCATGATATCTAATCCATCAATCAATTTAGTCCACTTTGTACATGTTTTTCCAAAAAAAAATATATATATATAATTCAACTAGCAAGTGGGCCCTAATATTATTTTGCAAACAATAACACATATTAACCTAGTATTGTGCATGCATAACAATTTCTACTGGTATTGTTGATGCATAATGTAGATATACTATTTTCAAGTAAGTCATTTTACTTTCGTTAGTTGGTTCAGAAGCATTCTTTCATTATTAAAATTCGTATAATATATAACAACAGCTTAAATGACTAATATTTTGAATTTTTTTTGTAGGAATCATGTTCAATGCAGGAACTTCTTCAACTTCTGCCCCAGGAAGCAACACAAGGAAGCATGTCGAAATCATTTATGCTGGGCAATCTATTGGACCAAACGGAACTTCTTTCTCCTCATTTTTAGGGAATATGACCAGGACACATTGTCCAATTACATATAATGATTGGCGTGCTGTACCTGATACAATTAAGGAGAATGTTTGGTCTATCATTGTGGTAAGCATTGAAATATTTGAAGGTTACTTTCTAATTTTTATAATGTACTTACTATTGATCTGTTGTCGATAATGAAATATATAGGGCACATATGACATTGATAGTAAGCACAAAAAAGATATAATAAAGAGAGTAAATGGAATGTGGAGGGACTGGAAGCATGAATTGCGAAAGACTTATGATAAGTTTGATCAGGATGGAGAAAGAAAAAGAAATTGTCCCAATGGTGTGAAACAAGAAGAATGGGACAAATTCGTTGATTCAGAATCTACAGTAGATGCAAAGAATCGTCGTCAAAAGGGAAAGTATTCCAGAAAAGAGTTAAAGTACCCTCAACTGTCTGGTAGACGGGGATCTGCCAGGACAAAAGAGTTGATGGTAATTTGTAACATAGTTTCATTGTCTTTAAAATCAATTTAAAATCAATTTTCTTTATAATCACTTTAACATGATTTGCCTTCTCAAATTACAGCGAAATGAAAATCCAAATGCTGTTATCACTAGAACAGACTTGTTTCTGGCCACACATACTAGATCCGATGGGTCTTACCCCACACAAGAACTGAGTGACGCAACTGGAAAATTGAGAGAGATAATTGCGAGCTACCCGGCTAGTATAAGGATGGATTTAAATAATGACCCAGTTGCACAGGTTTTTCCCTCATCTTCATCACTTTTACATACACAGTTTTTTATATCCTTTCTCTTACTAATATACATGCATCACAATTCATGATGGATTATCATCTAGGTTTGTGGTCGTGATAGAAAGGGATGTGTGAGGGGGTTGGGCAATATTTCAAAAACCACTATTATTGCTTCAACCCCCTACGTGGAAGAAATTCGAGCCAAGAAGAATGAAATTGATGACGTTAAAGCATCAATGACTGAATTGAAAAAGGAGATGGCAGAGCAACGGAACAAGAATGAGAACATGTATAAAAACATGGAACAATAGATCATTGAACTTAAGCAGCAAATTCTTAGCAATGCTCCATTGACAATGCAATGCTCCCTTGGCACTGCAGCATCGTAGGTACTGCAATTTTTGTGACAAATTTGCATCATTTATTCGTTATTTAAGATAAATGTAACATCATTAGTTACTCCATGAAAATGATAAAATTATTTGTTGTAGGCCAATCTTCGATCCGACGAGGCTTCGAGTCTTCGAGGAGACTCAGCCCCTACTCAGCGTATGGAACAAATTTATTCATTGACAAATATGCGTCGTCGAGTTGTTGGGCGTGGACGGATAATTATAGATTATGAGACCAATATCCCTTCAGAATGCGTGAAGATCATTTTAGATGCGGTCGATGATCCTAGTGCGGATGTCTTTGATGAAGTTGGTGACAGAACATTGGGGGATTGCGATCTGGGTGAAGTTCTCATTTGGCCTAGAGTCTTGACGAGGCCATGTTAAACCCTTCTTAATTCCTAAACAAGCTAGTTTATTTTGGAGGAATTGTGGCAAACTTGATATTATTTTGGATTGTTTGACTAAAACTTTATGTTGGATTATTTTAATGCTTTTGGATGGTGACTTATTTTGGATTATTTTAGTGATTTTTGGTATGTAGTCGTTTGTACTAGATGTATGGTGCAACCAGAAATACTTTTCTTTAACTTCTTGCAGTGTGAATCTTCATTCAAAGTTGTTTTCGAAAAATATACAAAGGAAAAGACACTCATCGAGTCCTATTAAAAGGTAAAATAAGTTAGCTTTTTCCATTCCGACTTGTTGATTTCTTTTGGTATTTTATTTTCTTGAGATCTTCTTCTTATTCTTACAATATAAATGTTTGATTCAACATCGGTATGAACTATTTGACTGGACCTTTGAAGACTTTAGATGGCTTATCTATTGACTCAGTAAAATGTTCTGATTTAAATATTAAAAGAACTACGTAGTGGCTTGATCCCAAATCACTTTTTTGGGTACGTAGGCAGCCGTTCGAACTAGTCTGTATCGGTGCAGCCACATTTTTTTTCTTTCTTTTTCTCATCTTGCAGTGTAACAACAGAGGGGATGATATAGCAAAAAAAAGACCATGCTGTAATTACACTGGAAAGTAATATTTTCAGCCCTCTACCTAATTTTCTCATAGTTGTATGGTCTCACAGTAGTAAAAGATACAACAGACACTGATGGAGCCTGTCTTGAAATCTATAGGTATTTGCATAGTAATAAGCTGACATGATCCATTCACCCCGAGTTGGGCAATATGACAAATCTTCACTATTTGTAAGGAAATGTTATTTTGTTATTTACCTGTGTGGAAGTTGGGAAAAAGAGTTAAGTTGACGGTGGCAAATCGGTGCATGTGCAGGGAGCTGAATGATAATCAGTTGTCTGGGCATATTCCCCCTGAACTTGGGAGGCTTGCAGACTTGTTTGACCTGTACGACTTGTTTAGAGCTTCCTATAGTTGTTTTACCTTGGCTCAATTGTGTTTGTCTCATTTATCTGCTCTCAGGGACTGTTAAAATCTGTTATCCAGGTAACTAAGTGATGCAACTCTTTTGCAGGAATGTTGCTAACAACAATCTTGAAGGGCCAATCCCTGAAAATTTAAGCTCATGCGTGAATCTTAATAACCTATAAGCAGTTAATTTTTCTCCAGTTGCTTGGTTTTATGATTAATTTATGTACTGCAAATCATCATTTTAACATGGGTTTACTTGCAGCAATGTGTATGGGAATAGACTGAATGGAACCATTCCACGTGCATTCCAAAAGCTTGAGAGCATGACAAACTTGTGAGTCCGATCCTGTCTCATTGGAATTTACATTTTCATTATATTTTCCTGCAAGTAGCTCCACACACACACACACACACACACACACACACACACACTCTGTGTGTGTGTTTGGTCCAACTAACGAGTTTTCTCAATCGGCTCATACATCAAGAGACCAACATATGGACGACTACAAATAGCCTTCCTCAGGTTAAGATGACAAAATTCTAAGACATTGGGAACCCTCATCTAATTGCTCGTACAAACACACGTGTGAGTTAAGATGACTCATGCCGGCCCAGGCATGCACCCAAACTACATGAAGCAGTGGGGATTGAACACCTATTGCCGAAAACTTCTCGAGGGCCACAAAACTTTTGAATCTAACTAATATTTATGTTTTCCTTTCATCAGGTCTATCTGACCATGTGAACAGGTTGGATGGCAAATAACCAGCACGGCAGGCCTCAAGAAGCTTCCGTCCACCAAGAAAATTACTTCAACATATTATTCATCTGTAAAATCCAACCCTTCCAATATGGTGGATCCACCGTGAGAATCATCTATTTTAAAAATTAGCCACATATACTGATCAGGTGGGCCACACCGTAGAAAACAATTTTTACCCATTAATAAATAGAAAAAAATACAAGAAAGAGATACTCAATCAGTTGATGTAGCTGAATTTTACCTAGGGCATTGTCACAGGCATCTCAGGTGGACCACACCGCAGGAAGTTTTTAATGATGGGCGTTGAATCACCTCTGTTTTTCTATGGTGTGGTCCACCTGAGATTTGGATCTGCTTCACTTTTTGACTCATGCCCCTAAAATAATGATCCAAAATGGATAGACGGCCTGGATAAAACAATACATTATAGTGGGGCCCAAGGAGCACCGTCACTTAAAACCGACCCAATCTCCCATACCCCATCATCTCTAGCCACCTGTCCCTTGACCCTGATTGACTTTAGAACGTTTACGCTTATAAATTGAATCACATTCTCCTGCTGTAGAAGACACGGGAAAACTAAAACAATTTCCATGGATTGGGCATTGGTTTTGTGGCTGTGGGCTTTGCTTTGTGTTCAGTACCATAGTCATGGATGCCTTAGATGCTTGAAGAAGGAGAGGATTTCTCTCTTGGAGCTTAAAGCTTCCATCAATTACCCGAATGGGTCTTCTCCTCCTACATGGGAGGATGGGACTGACTGTTGTAGTTGGGAAAGAATCAAATGCAACAATGTGACAGGCGGCCGAGTGACTGAAATTTCTCTCAACCAAACGAGATGAAGTTGGGAGATGTATCTGAATGCTAACTTCTTTCCTTTGTGACTGCGGAGACCTCGATTTGTCTGGATTACGGTGGTTTTGCGGAAAGTATTACATCTTCTTTCTTCCTTCCTTGATGATTTTGAAACATCTGTCATGGCCGGTAATTATTGCAACATCCCATGGAGCTCAGTTCGTTTGCTCTTTGCCTTTTCGTAATTATTCTTGATGGTCTTACTATCTAACTTTATTGATAATCGGCTACATAGGAAGCCAAATGATTTGAGTTGTGAATTTTTTTATCTAATTAAGGAGGAAATGATGGAAGTTAACTATGTTACCTTGAACTTGAAGCTAAGTAACATGAATACAAATGCTAACAGGGGAATCGAAATTTAATAATTAAAATTCGATGTGATAGTCACTACAAGAAAATGGATTTTTACCGACGAAAGTATTCCCGACGAAATAATTTTCGTTGGGAAAAACCATTTTTCCCGACGAAATGGAAAAATCGTCGGTAAAAATCTCCCTCCTCCACCAAATTCATTGCCGCCATACACTTTTACCGACGAAATTATAATTTCGTCGGTAAAAAGTTTATTGCCGACGAAGATACCTGTCGCTAAAAAAGAAAACAGCAAATTTTACTTTTACCGACGAAAAGTTTTGTCGGTAAAAGTTTTTGAAAAGGAGTTTTACCGATGAAATAAAACTTTTACCGACGAAAATTTTCGTCGGTAAAAGTGGTCTTTTTAACTTACCCGTTCGCCCTCTTTTCTCATTCGGTCTCTCTCTCTCTCTCTCTCTCTCTCTGCTCTGTCTCTCTCTCTCTCTCTCTCTCTCTCTCTCTCTCTCTCGCCCTCTTTTACTGCCGATCACCGGCCGTCCTTCGCCGGCCGCCACCCGACCACCGACCCCCAGCCACGCCGCCGTACACCGTCAGCCACGCCGCCCGCGTGAGCACGCTCCTCCACCAGCCACCGTACGCCGCCGTCTCTACCGGTAAGCGTTTCCCCCCCCCTTCCTCCTTCCTCCATTCCTCTCTCTCTCTCTCTCTCTCTCTCTCTCTCTCTCCTCGTTGTTCATTGTGGGGCCCATGTGGGTCCCACCGTTGCTGTAGGTCCCACCGTTCCAGTGCATGTGGGTCCCACCGTTGCTGTCCATTGCATGTGGATCCCACCGTTGCTGTCCATTGCATGTGGGTCCCACCGTCGCTATCGCTGTCCATTGCATGTGCATGGGGTCCGCCTTAGCTGTCCACGATTTGGTGGGGCCCACTGATTTAGTAAATCCCTAATTAGGGATTTTGAAATTAAAATCCCCTAATTAGGGATTTCAAAATTAAAATCCCCTAATTCCTTCCTTAATTAGGGATTTTAATGTGTGATTTACAAATTAATAAAAATCATGATATACAATAAATGTGGGGCCCACCGTCGCTGTCCACTGCTCGTGGGGCCCACAGTGATTTACGTATTTTATCCACTCCGTCCATCCATCTTAGCAGAAAATTTTAGGTATGGTGCCCAAAAATGAAGCATATCAAATCTAAAGTGGACCACACCACAAATGTGAACTGAATGTGTATCATTGAAAAATTCTTGGAGGACACAGAAGTTTTGGATGAAGCTGATATTTGTGTTTTCCCTCATCCATATCCATGTGATCTTATGAACAGGTTGGATGACAAATAAAGATCACTGTAGGGCCTGGGAATGGTGGAAATCATTATTCCCACTGTTTCCCATGGCATGGTCCACTTGAGAGTTGGATATGCTTAAATTTTGGGCTCAACCACTAAAATGAGGTGGAAAAACATAAGGATGGAATAGATAAATCACATACATTCTAGGTGGGCCCAACTGAGTTTACTCTACACTCCGCACGCACTCCGATTCCCATGGTGGGCCGCCCATACTTATTTGTTCACAAAATAGTCATTAGGTATTTGATTAAACTTGATTCATGGTGTTGATGATTCTGCCATTTTCATGTGCTTGTGTATCTAGAATTGATGGAGCAAACCCGGATGTGCGTCGGAGCTATCCGTGGTTGATTTATGTGGATATGTATGTTGTGGATGTATTTGGCTTATTATTAATAATTATTTTTTGTCCACAAATGGTAGTATAATAGAATCAGTTAGCCCATTTGGAGATTTCTATATTGCCGAGCATAAATAAAGTGTGTTTTGGAGGTATAGAAATCTGCCAAATTGTCCTGTTGGACAGTCCAAGGTTGGATAGATTGGAATGTTATCGTTGTTTTACATTTACATGCGTAGGGTCATTAGTTTCGTGCAGTAACTCTCCTATTCTCTCTGGATATGTTTCTTATGTTTAATTCCATTGTCAATTTAATCCACACAATGTGTGGATAGTTGACGTGGAAATGAAATGTAAGATAAATATATCTGGAGAGATAGGGGGAGATGCTGTCGAAATTTAGGCTTGGGCATGTAAATGGAAATAATGATAGCATTTCAATCTATCCATCCTTGGATGGGCGACTGATTTTATTATATTATCATTTAGTGGCAAATTAGATGACGAACATGATACTTGTGATTAAGAGTAGTTGATTGATGTTGATGTTGAGCGGGGGTCCCTGGAAGGTGGGAACCGCTGTTATAACCATGCTGAAGCTGTCCTGTTCCTATGGACAACAATATGGGTGGCCTGGCCATTTGGACAGGCCCGTGTTTATGTATTAGCTCAAAATTAATGGAGCAGACCCGGATGTGCGTCGGAGCTATCCGGGTGTTGAGCGGGGGTCCCTGGAAGGTGGGAACCGCTGTTGTGACCATGATGAAGCTGTCCATTTCCTATGGACAGCAATATGGGTGGCCTGGCCATTTGGACAGGCCCGTGTTTATGTATTACCCCGTGTTAATATATTATTTTGATTGGCATTTATTATAAGTCTTTTTTCCTTTCGATTGCGCAGCGGGATTCCGTCACCGGCCAGGAGCCTGGACCAGTAGACCTCTACAGAGGGACTCACTGTCGGCAGGCGACGGGATCTTGGGTTCATCCTAGAGCCAGTGAGCATTGGGTAAAAATCTTTACTTTGTTAAATTTAATTGCGCATTGATTGATAATAATGTCATTCATGTCATTTTTTATGAAATTTCATATCTTTTCATTACAGGCGGCGATGGACACCATACGCAGTCAGCCCACTCCCGATGGTAGTCAGCGGAGTGAGCCAGAAATCCTGAGCGAGGTGCTTGGCACCCGTTCTGGATATGTGCGTGGGCTTGGCCATGGTGCTAAGCTCATGGCACAAACTAGAGCTGGCTCCAGCCGATCCGTAGCTGGTGAGAGCGGTCAACGCCGAGCTGACATCGCAGAGAGAGAGGTTCAGCAGCTACGGGTCGTCGTCGATGGGATTCGGGAGCAGCTGGAGAGGCAGAGGGAGGAGGAGGAGAGGCGACGGGAGGAGCAGGAGAGGAGGATCGACGAGTTGCGGCAGGAGCATGAGCGACGAATGCAGGAGATGTTTCAGGCTCTCGCTGCACGCCTTGGCGCCGATGCCCCGCCACCTCCCCCACCTCCGCCTTCATCTTCCTGATTATTTTTTTTAATATACGACTTTTAACTTGTATATATTTGTGTGTGGATGAATATTGTTTGTTTGTGGATGTGGAATGGATTATTTGTGTATGGATGATGTACTTTTTGTTTGTTTGTATGTTTGTGGATGTGAGTAGGATTCAAAATGTATAGGTTTTTTTACAGGTGTATATCAGGAATTTTCCTGAATTTTTGAAAACAAATAAAACCGAGACAGGAAAAACTTTTACCGACGAAATATTTCGTCGGTAAAAGAAAGGAAAACGTTTTTACCGACGAAATATTTCGTCGGTAAAAAGTTCTTAGGTGCTTTTACCGACGAATTATTCCGTCGGTAAAAGTTTTATCATGTTTTTACCTACGCATTATTTCGTCGGCAAAAAGTTTTTTGTTTCTTTTACCGACGAAATATTTTGTCGGTAAAAGTTTTAACGTGTTTTTACCTACGCATTATTTCGTCGGTAAAAGTTTTTTCACTGACGTATCATTTTCAATGCCGACAAAATTCATATGTTTGGCCAACGAATAATTTCGTCGGTAATGGTTCAATTATTACCTACGAAAAAATTATTTCGTCGGTAAAAACCTTTACCGACGGCCTTTCTGCGACGATGTTAGCCGCGAAAAATTTCGTCGGGAAAAACATTTCCCGACGAAACTTTACTGATTACCGACGAAATCATTCGTCGGTAAAAATGGAATTTTTTGTAGTGAGTGCAGCCAAATACACTCAACAGTGCCATTTTGGATTTAGACCGAGATGTGAAGGTATATACATGCATCTCTAAGGGTGCATTTGGAGCACTTATTAATGTACTGCAGTTATTAGTGTAATGAAGTGGAAATAGCCAGATTGAAAACTCGTTAGCATTCATATCCGGGATTTCTTGGTTCTGAGCTGTAATTCTATTAATTTCAATTTGGACTTGAAAAAACAATCCAAAGCCAATAACTTGGTATAAGGCTTCAATGACGATGATGATGACTAGAAAAAACAAAAAAGAGTTGTTGAGATATGAGGCCATCTTCTAGGGAAGCATTTTTAACCTTTGTAATTATTCGCTCTATCTGTTTGATGCTTAGCACAAGATGTTGTAATTATTCCTCTTCGGCATGTTGCGTTTGAGGAAATTTATTTATTTTTCTAATGAAATATTAAGAATGGTTGAGATTTTTCCTTGTTCTAAGAAGGCCTTAAACACATGACGTCACCCGCATGCAGGTTTCAAAAGATGGTCCAGATTGAGCAAGCTAGAGCACCTTGACCTGAGTGATAACTCCTTGAACGAAAGCATTCTGCCGTATTTGGGTGCACTCTCATCCCTCAAGAGCCTTGATCTAAGTCACAATAATTTTGAAGGACGCTTCACCTCTGAAGGTAAGTCAATCAATTGTAAAGAAATTAAACCCAGATTTATAGCATCAGTTTAGATCAATATTTTGAACTTGATTGAGTGATCATGCCTCAAGTCACATGTCCAAACTTGCAATCTGGAGGTTTTGGATTTGAAATATTATTAATTAACGGTGTTAGACTGTGTATTTGTCTAGCAGGCTTGGAAGAACCAGTGACGATTTTTTCTAGTCAGCTGGGAGTGGAGTACTTCAGATGTTTAGTTCAAGTAATGTGAATCTCTCTGCAAGTGTACGTGGGTTTTCAATTCGAACAAGTGAGGCCCATAGTTTGTGATCCATGACTCATCCACATCCTCTGTGTGTGTGTGTGTGTGTGTGCACGCGTGTGAAAGTATATCTTAAATGATAAATCGATATACATCTCTTAGATGGTATTTCATATATGTACGGTCACAAATCAAGATCAATCATCATCCCTGATTGTGAATAAATGATATTATGTTATGATCTATGATCTGATTTTATGATTCGATTATTCAACTTTTTGAGAACATTGATCATAGAAATTCTCATTTGAGTTCAGAAATGCTCTATGCTAGCCTTTTCCTCAATTGTGATTGTCTTTTGCCCACTAGATGTTAAATCCAGACCGTTCATCATTTAGTGCGGCTCATTTGAGTCTTGGATCCAGATCATTTTAGGAGCTTTGTATTCTATAGGAGGGAGAGCTGAAGACAAAGTATGGAGGACTTCAACCCAAGTTACCTCCAATCCAAGTAACTATTGTTTCTCTTGCTTGTAAATTGGTTTCAGTGATGCTGAATACATTTATATGCTTATCAATTTTGGATTTCTATTTTTATTTTCAGATCAGTCCACGCTCTTACTTTGACTCTGCTGACTAAAAATTTCTCTGCTTGCTGGCTTTGTTTGTGAATGCTCTATCCAAAGAGGATCAAATGGAATTGCCTCCAGGTTTCCGATTTCATACCAGTACTGAAGCTTCATCATGCATATATAATAGTTATCAAGCTTGTCACCTAGCATTTCTTACGAGTAGGTGGTGCTTCATTGTCTTTTGTTGTTGTTTTTCATTTTTTGTTCTTACATTATAATACTGATACTCTTTATGTTTTATATTCTGGATTTTGCAAGTGGGCCAGTTGATGGATTTGCTAACGTATGAGGTGGAAGTAGCTATAAAGGAAAGATTAGAAATGAAGGCTAGCTTCACGTATGGTCAAGAGATTGGTTTCAATATTGGGAACAAAATAAAGCCTCGTTGCTCATTCTATGGAGAATGGTTCACTTCAATGTATAGATTTGTAACAAATAGTAATATTATTTTTCACTAGAAATGTAAGGACTTTAAGTTTCATATATGATATAATTATGATTTGTTAGCTTTTAATTTTTTTTGTGTTTTAAATAATTTGGATGACTATCAGGTGCAATAGATTCAAAAATAAATTCAAACATTATAGGAGTGCGTTCAGAAAATTTAGCGACGGATCAAACCCGTCGCTAAAATTCCTAAATAAATGCAATCACGCTGTCGCCCATAAATTTAACGACGGACCGATATCAGTCGCTAAATCCGTCGCTTTACATAATTTAGCGACGAGCGTAATTCGTCGTTTAAAAGCGACGGACATAATTCGTCGTTTAAAATTTGCCACAGTAAACTGCGACGGACCGCGACGAACCAAGTCCGTCGCTAATATAATTTGCAACGGACTTGGTTCGTCGCAAAAATGCGATTTTGGCGTAGTGCTTGTCCATTATTAGGTAGACCGCACAATTGGAAACAATATAGGATAGTGATTACTTTTCAAACTATTTCTATTGGTGTGGCCTAGCTGAATGATGAATGGGTCTTAATTTTTCCCCTAGGATTAGATTTTGGTGTGTGGACTAATGGTTAGAGTGGGATTCCATTTAACTATCATGGTGGTGCTTGTAAAAATCAATAGTGGATGTCTCTTCACCAACCTTTTCCTTTGGCATGGCCACCTAAATCACCGGTTAACCTGATTTTTTTTTACCCTAGGCCTAACTTGGGATCACACTTTTATTAGTCAAAGTGGATCTCACACATGCGATGCTAGCCTGTCAAAAATCAAAGGTGTATGCCCAACAAAATTTTCAATTTTGTTAACGACATGGGAGAGGGAAGCTGACCCCTTGGTTTTTTATGGAGCCCATTGTGACGTATATGTGAAATCTACTCCGAGCAGTAGATATGAGATCCCATGTTAGGGCCAGGCGAAAAAAATCAGGCATAATAATGATTTAGGTGGGCCACAGCAAAGGAAATGGTTAGAAGAGAGGCATCCACCCTTGACTTTTATAGGGCCCACCATGATGATTATATGAAATCCACTCCAACCATTAGATGCTACATTAAAATTTAGGCCTAAAGCACAAAAGGAAGGCCCATCTGTAATTCAAGTAGTTCATATCAAGCTGGAAAGCAGTTTGGAGGGTGATTGTTTCCCTATATATTATTTTCTAATCATGTGTAAACATGAATCATGAATGGAGTTGAATTTAGGCCCTTGCCCTGACAAGGGTTCACACGCTTGATGGTCGAGGTGGATTTCTTATAAACATTACGATGGGCCCATCCGATCAGCAAGCAACCCCAAATATAGTTTTAAAAAAAAAAAAAAAAACACTACCAGAAGGCACTGTACCAAAATGTAAATTCTATATTAAAGTAGATATTTTTTATATAAAAATCCAATGCATGTTTTTGCCCTAACTATGGACAAGGTATTGCATATCTAATGGTTGATGTAGATCTCACATAGACATCAGCTTGGGCCCACCAAAAAGCAAAGGTGGGATACCTTAAAATTCACTTTAAAAATCTGTTGGAAGGGTTGCAAGAGGGACGCCACTCTTGATTTTTTTTTTTCCGGTCCGTTGTGAAGTATGTTTGAATTCCACTCTAACTATTAAATGTGTGATTCCATGTTAGGACCATGGTCAAAACATCGGGCTAACCTGTGATTCAAGCAGGTCACACCAAAGGAAATAATTGTAAGAGACGTCCACTCTTGATTTATATAATGCCCATCATGACGATTATTTGAAATCCACTCCATCCATTAGAAGCCACACCAAAATTTACACCAAGGCCTAAACATCAAGCCCATCTGTGATTCAAATGGGCCACATGAAAGGAAAGAGTTTGAAGGGTGAGGGTTGCCCTATATGCTATGCTTGGTGGTCATGTTGGATTTCGCATAAACATAATGGTGGGGCTAACTAGGGCTGTCAACTGGCTGGAGCTGGGGTAGGTCTCGACCCAGATTTTGAATTGTTTCGACCGGGCCGTCGGGCCAGCCCTAATCAAAATTAAGATTTTTCATGCCCGAGCCCTGCTCATTGACACCCCTAGGGCCAACCCAAGCCACCAATGATTATTACTTATTGGTAGCTTATTGAGTACCTTTATGAGAAGGCACGGAATGTAAATTCTATTTTAGATAGGTAGTTCTTTGTTAAATGCGCCACATTTGCAGTACCGAAGAGATTCATCGAGGGGCTTTCCATGGGCCACGTTTGCAAGATCCAAGTAATTCAAGTACTATCCAAGAATTTAGATCATCTGATATGAGCGGTTTGTATCTCATACCAAACATCTGACTGTCCGGATCATCTAACACAGATGATCCACGTTATAACCGGTTCAAACCATGCATGTGCCAACTCAGCATCTATGAGCAGTCAAGTACCATCTGAGATCTGACTATCCAGATTATCTGACAATAACGGCTCCGATCTTTCTTGCATTTGCCAAGTATGAAGGAAGGCCCTGATCTGTAACAGTACGTTGGCACATGCAAGGCAGGAAATCATTTCCTCTTCTTTGAAAATCGAAGGGATAAAACTGTCATTTTCACAGTTACGTCGTGATTCTGTAGCTTGGCTACGTAATTACTGGGTTGTTTTTACCGTACATGGATAGTAAAAGGGATCACTTAGAAATACTAAAAAGAGTGGGGTATTTGGTGTATACCCAAATGAAATGGTGTTATATGTAAATCTATAGACAGCGAAGTGAAGGGTCAGGATTCTTCCAATACCTGGATTTTTCATTGGATGGGCAAATCCTTGTTGGGTTCCGCGATCGTTGAACAATGCGCCACATGGTAGAAACTAAAAACGCATATTGCTCTTGGTCATCATTCCGCTGGGATCATTGGATATGGTAGCACATGCCAGTCAGCTGGGACAGTCGACATGAGAGGCCTGTTTTGGATACCACCAATAAGTAGCTTTTTTAACTTATATAAGTTAATAAATTACTCTTTTTCTTTAATTTAATTTGGTTATTAAACTTAAATAAGTAGCTTATTTCCTTTAGTTTATATTTTTATTTTATTTTTCAATTTCAAAAAAAGTATAAAATACTGTTTTAAAGGCATACCAAACATGCTTATTTTATAATGTGGTGTTATAAAAACATACAATTACTTATTAAGTAAAAACAAAGATAAGCTACATGAGTAGCTTATATAAATTACCGGAGATTTTGGAGATCACCCACGGAAGTGAAGAAGCCCATTCCAAATGCCCAAGTATCAGTTCTCAGCTCAGGACAAGCCAAGGTGAGGCGACGACGACCTCTATGGACTTCGACAATTGTGACAAGCAGAGCAAGGACATAGCCCGATCGTCGGCTAAAGTCGAGGACCAAGGACTTGCCAATAACACTCCATTTAGGAGATTTACGCTACCGAAGACCTCATCTCGCCCAAGGTAAGCCTACAGTCCAAAACATACCTCAACTAAGAGAGTTTGAACGCCGGATGCCAAGCTCCCCAAATGGAATCGGCCGACCACCTAAAGGCGATCCGAGATACCCGCAGAGATCCGGATATTCTGATATCTCCGAGATTTACCCCAATTCCTAGCAGGGATCTTATTAAAATTAGGACTCTACTGAAGCATCATAGAAGGATCCTACTCTCCAGAATTGCCAGGATCTTCACCTTCAAGGTACGAAAATCCTTAGCTAGCCTTGAACCCTAATTCCACTGATCTTGAACCTAACTTAGGCATTGGAGAGTCCCACGCCGCCTGGCGACACCTCCCCCTACCTAATTTTTCTTGTCTCTACAGGTTCAGTGATCCAGAGGAGCTCTCACATGCGGCTAATAGGCTATGTGGCTGATCCTAGCCATCCCTATCAGTTGTCCAAATTTGGGAACAACACTTACCATATAGGGGCCTTAGATGGCTAATATCTGAAATCCTCACATTGGGCTTCTGATCATCCTTAATGAAGGTCAAGGTTCGGACAATGTGGATTGATGTAATCCTTGTCCACGTGAAACCAGTTAAAGTATATGGCGTTATGGTTGTTAACGCTAAAGTACATCACCAGATGTTGATCAGGACCAACTTGAATCTCCATCACCTAAACTGTGATTGAGAATGAATGGGCTAGATTATTGAACCTGCAGTTACTGCAAAAGTCAAGACGACCACCGAGGGTGCCGGATAATGGCCCTCCGATGCTTAAGTCAGTGATTAAAGAGAAAGCTTGAGGTGGCTAAGTATAATTGCGTGTTTCGTCATGCGTACCTTGATCCGTAGCATGTAGGGCTTTTATAATGTTTAACCTTACCGTATAAGGCTAGGATTCTAATTGCGTAGGGATATGATTTTTATGTAGATGGGTCGTGATTACGACCAGATACATTGATTGTTTTTTAAACGGCCACGAGATTCTTTGCGTTCGGCGGATATCTCGCTTGGTAACTTCTGGAAGGCGTATCTCATATCTTGCAGGAGACGTCCTCTGAATTACATGCATTCAGGGAGTAGCACTCGATCAGTCTGAGTGCTTCAATAAAATAGCTACGTTATAGTACTTTTGATATATCCAAAATGACTATCGAAAGCGAGGCCCTTCTGGTGCGTTCAACAGATGGGCCAACGGTTGGTTTCAAAGGTGGTCGGTTGAGGTGGTCAGTTGTTGTTGTAGGCGTTCAGTTGAGGATATGAGAGCGCTTTGGCTCTGCTGAACTTTAAGCAGAATCGAACACCGATCATTGGTTGACACTCGATTATTGGTGGGCATTGAGCACTCGTTCTGGAGCTTGCATTTGGCTTTAACGGAAGGACTGTGTATTGTCGAAGGTGAGTGTTTCTGAATGCTTTGCCATTGCATGCTGAGCGCTTAGCCGTGGCTTGAATGCCGACTGTTATGATAACAATACCGACTGTAGTTGGAGTCATAGCCATTGAAGAGTATCGACCCTCGGGATTGGCAATTGTACCCCTGATTATGGCCTGAGTTATAGGCCACATAATCGACGGTTGTTGATCTCGTGGCGGAATCCCCATAACAATGGTAAATGGTAGCACACGAGGCTTATACACAGGTACTCGGAAATTGTAGACAAGATATGCATGAACTTGAATCAAAAGAACTCAATTGTAGAAATTACAGCTTCTAAGTCATGAACCTAGAATTACATTGGCTGAACAATCGTAACTTCTGATCAGTGGAGACTTTTTTGTGAAAATAGGACCATTGGATATTTTTCATTTTTGACTTCCAATGAATATCCATCAATTCGATAGCTGGATTACTGCATAAGCTTAATTTCAATTCACAACGCATCTAAACCGCAGCCCAGAATTTTGATGGTAGTTTGAATTGTTGGAATTTTGGTTATGTAATTTCTAAGTGCCGGCGTATCATAGTATCAGTATTGAAAATTTGTTCTCTCATTAAAGTACTGATGAGGAACGCCTTGCTCTCTCGTTAAAGTTTGTATGTTCACGAGGCACATGTGAGAGACCTAATCCTTTCATCAGAAGATCCCTAGATGGGCTTTGGAGTCTCAAAAATCACACGACCTAGACAGAAATAGTGCAACGCCAATTCCTATTAACCCTTCGTTCGTCCTATCCACATGCGGCCCACCTGATTACCATATCAGCCTGAATTTGATACATTGCCCTGCGAAAGGATGCTAGGTGGCACCCACTGTGATGTTTGTGAGAAATCCATCCCGTCCATTCATTTTATTAGCTCATTTTTAGGATGTATCAAAAAATGAGGTGGATCTAAAACTCAAGTGGGCCACACAAGAGGAAAATTTGGGGAAAGAAATTACTACTGTTGAAACTTTCTTGGGTTCCATCTTAATGTTTATATGCTAAACTGTTTATAAGGTCATTTCCACTAGGATGAAGTGAAGAAACAAAAATAAAAAGCTTAGCCTGATGCAAAATTTCTGTGACTATACCAATATTTCAATGGTGGTCATTGAATCCCCAATGTTTCCTCTCGTGTGGTTTACTTGAGTTTTGGATGTGCCTCATTTTTTTTTTTGTTATAAAATGAGCTTGCAAAATGAATGAATATGGTAGATTTCTCACAAACATCACGGTGGGCCCCACCTAGCATCCAGCGCAAGAATTTATTGCCACTGGCTTTGGCAGGAATCGGCATCCACTGCTGCACTGCCTCTTAGCTATCACCTCTACACATACCTTGTTGCCACGTAGGATACCTAATCCGCTCCCTTGATTGGGAATGGATTAGGTGAGACCCCGGATCCACCGATGTGGGTGGGACCTCTGGCTGTGGGGCTCAGAGTGATGTATGTGCCATATGTCCACACCGTCCAACCACTTTGAAAGCTAATTTTAGGGATAATCTTGGGACTCAAATTTTAGGTGCAGTCGTGATTGAATCCCACCAATAAAAACTTCATAGATTCCACTGGAATGTTTATTTACCATCCAACATGTTGATAAAGTCACAAACACAGTAGACAGAGAACACACAAATATCATCTTGATCCAAAGCTTTTGTGGCCGGCCCACAGGATGTTTTTAATGGTCATTCACCACTGTTTCCTGTACTATGGTCCATCTGAGATTTGAAACTGCTTCATTTCTTGGGTCATGCCCTAAAATGAGCTTTCAATACGGATGGATGGCATTGATGTAGTCACATACATCACAGTGGGCCCCACAGTTAGGGGTCCCACCTACCTCGGTGGATGGCTTCACCTAATCCGCTCCCAAGTTGATTCTGGAGGAGTCATCTTAGGACATCATGACTTTTGTCGTATTGATATGAAGACATAAAGGTTGCTCCTACCGAAGCTCTAAAAAGAATCGCTATCTTTTCCACACCTGTTCTTTGTTTGGATGCTATTGGCGTTTACACGAGGAATCCTCTCACGGCTACTTGCATCATCACTGGGACTCGTTTCTGGATGCATTGTCAGTCGTCGAGACGCAGCTATGGAATAACGGGTTGAGGAAGGCGACTTGCTCTTACTCTGGTGGAGACTTTTGCGGTCCACATGGCTTAGTTATCAACAATCTGGACCGTAGAAATTGCTTCCTTAACTGTTAATGCAGCATAAGGCAAAATAAATAAATAAAAGAGATAAAAAAGAAAAAGTAACACTGAGTCACGACCATCTTCAAAGCTACTCTCTACTCTCGTTTTTCCTAAGCTGCTCTGTTATTTTATTTCTAAAATCATACGGTTGTGCTCCCGACGTCCCTCAAAGGACTGCCATCGCATGCTGATGAGTCTCCTAATGAGTGCACGTTTCCCTCCAGATGGCCTCCTCGAAAATTCGCCTGACGCGCCTCTCTTTCTTTTTTCTTTTATGTTTCAATCAGGTATAAAATACAAAATTTAGAGCATGCACGTGGGTTTGATGGTCGCCGATTGGATAGTAACCCTAACACCACCGACTTGATGAAAGCCGATTGCATAGTAATTGAACCACATGTCGCTGAGAGGAGCCCACTCAACCTAACAACACAATCTCCTTTTGGGTTTGATGGACGATCTTACTCTCCAACTTTTTTAGAAGTGAAAGATCTTATCAATCTAATTTTAAGGTTTATTACTAAAGTAAAGTCACGGTCTATCTTAATTAGGTAACTAGACAGCCTTTTAAAACCTTTTTTCCTTCGTTACATCTGATCATAGCTTTGAGAAAAGCCATCGACGACAATGACTCTACTTTTTATTCGTGTTGTTTTTTTTCTTCTTCTTTTTTTTCTAAAAAAAAAAAAAAAAAAAAAAAAAAAAAAAAAAAAAAAAAAGACAGGTAAATGATGTAGAACGGGTTGCTAATTATTTCATGGCCCAGATGGAGCAAAAGAAGACTGGTCGGGGTCGAAAGTGATCCGGACCGTTAGGACCATAAATCGGTCGTATCTCACAAACCGGAATGAGTTACGGGACGTATAATATATCAATTTGGGGTAGCTCGAGCTACTTTAGCTAACCAACCCCACTATGTTGGGTTGCCCAAGCCGGAATCGCGAGAATCGACCGTATCGACGGTCATTAGGCTAGTTTATTTTCAGTTTTACTATTTATAGTAAGTTTTAATTCGATCATAACTTTGCATCTGTAGGGTTTTAGAGTTAGTGCCCAACATGAAAAGGGCTTAGAATATTTCGTAGAACAACGTGGTTGAGGCCGTTTGATAACTTTCTATTTTTGGCCGAAAACCAAGAGTTCTAGTAGGATTGAACGACTTCTATAAATAGTAAGTTTACTATTTATAGTAAGTTACGTTTTCTAGGAGTTTAAGTTGGAGTTGGAGTCTGATACTTTGCATAGGGTTTAGTTTCCTATTTATATGCATTGTAATTTCGTTTTTATTTCACTCAATCTTCAATAAACAATTATTTGGAATTAAATTCCTCTTTTTTATCTTTTCTTTCTTCTCGTGGATTCGAGAAACTATCGGTTAGGGAGACAGTGATCGACCTACCACGTCCTCCCTACGTCAGTAAAAGAATTACTAGTAAATTATCTTCAATATCCTTTTTTTTCTTCTTCTTTAGAAAATAAGAAGAGAATGAAAATAAAAATATCAAGTAAATAAACAACTTATCTTCTTCTCTCATTCTCCTTCTTCTTTTTTCTGAAAAAAGATAAATAAATTGGAAAAAATATACCTACAATATTTTCTTCTTCTTCTCTAAAGAATTAAAAAAGATGAAATAAAAATATCAAATAAATAAAACAACTTACCTTATTCATTTCGTTCTTCTTCCTCCTCATTTTTTTGAAAAAAAAAAAAGACAACAAATAAGAAAATTAATTAATAAATAGAAAAAAAAAGTCTTAATCTTCTCAAATAAAAAAAACAATGAATGAAAATAAAATATTAAAAAAATAAATTAGCATACCTTTGCCTTCTCATTCTTCTTCTTTTTCTGGAAACTAAGACTCTTGTTGTGGGTGATTCCAACCTGGTCCTGCACACAACAAGAAAGCCATCAAGCCAGAAGGCCCAAGTAAAAGTCGTCAGTTCTGCTGCCGCAAGTCAGAGCCTGAGAAGAGCTTAATAGAACCCGCAAGTTAGAGCTACATCCTGCGAGTTGAGGTAAGACGATTGATGGTCCAACAAGACCAATGGCTCAAGCAGGGAGGTCATTCAGGACGACTTGCTCAGGGAAGACCTGCCCAAGGATGACATACCCGAGGTCATTCATACGGGACGACCTGCACGAGGAAGACTTGCCCAAGGTCATTCACACAGGACGATTTGCCTGAGGTCGTTCACACAGGACGACCTACCCAAGGTCATTTACACAGTACAAATAAGCGATCAAAACCACCGAGTAGAGGTGGAGTGAAGCCGAGCTCATAGATCAATTGACTCTGAGTAGTAGCAGAGTCCAACCAGGGAAAACATCTACAGGGGACACCTAGTCCCACCCGCACTAAAAGATCAAGATAAGTCGACTATCTCTTCAAGCTAAGGAGAGCCAAGCAACAACATCTGCAAAAGCCAAGGCTAAGAGTAAAGTGCATCCACATGTCCTGGGACCTCTAAGGAGCAGAAGATCCAAGAAGGTATCTATGGATGATCTACCCTTTGGGCTGAGGAGTAGCGACTAACGGTTTGAGCAAGGAGACCGTCTAAAAAGGCCGAGCAAGCCTCCAATTCAGCTCGTTACCGAGCTGAGCCATCAGAGCATAGAGCTCGGCATGAGAGGACTCACCCTCTGAGGAAGATCTACAATATGAGAAAAAGGCCTAAAGGGAGGAGCTCGGATGCCAAGCTCCACATTCCGAGTAGACTGGAATCGATCGACCACCTCCTAGAGTCGGTTTGAGATATTCGAGTGGATTCAAATATTCCAAGATGTACTTCTATTCTTAGAAAGACCTCCTTGACATGATCAGGAGAGATCTTCCCCTACTAGGATTCTACCGATGTGTCCTAAGAGAATTTAACTCTCCAGAAGCTTCCCTCACATCCTATAAATATGAGGTAATCTCGACCTTCAAGGTAGGAAATATCTTAGCCTTCAAGCCCCTATTCTGTCAAATCCAAAACCTGACTTAGGCATCGGCGAGTTCCTAGCTGCACTGTGGCACCCCCCCTACCTACCTACCTTCTCTTGCTCTTACAGGTTCAACGAACCTAGGAGGGTTTCCAACATCCTGTATTCAAGGAGATTTAGGGGGCAAAAGGCTTTGTGGCCGATCTCAGCCATCCACATCAGTTGTCCAAATCCGTGTGATAACAGTTGGCACCGTCTGTGCTAACCAACAAAGCTGTGTTCTCACCGTTTCTAAGCTCGGCACACGATTCTAACTCTTCCTCTCCCTACCTAATGGCGAAGAAGAAAGGGAATGCCTCTGCTGCAGTTGAGACCTCCCACTAGACTTTATCCAGGAAGGAGCAAGCTCCACAACCGCCTTCTCTACCCAACTAGTTCCACTTTGAGCCGCCGTTGTAGGTAGCAAGTCAGCAAAAGTCATGAAACCAAAAGAGCAGAATTTGTTCCTTTGAAGAAAAACTCGGCATCCTGGCCAAGCAAGTGCACCTCTACAGATCTGATAGAGGGGTGGCAGCCATTGCCGGCTAGCCCCAAAGAGGTGGTGACGACCGAGAAGTCCCGCCTTAACCACCCTGAACCATTACCCCCAAGGCAACGCAAGGGGCATAACCGACCAGAGGAAGACCAGAGGACACAATGAATTCAACCTGTGCCCTACACTAGGCGTCAGCCTCATAAGCGAAAAGCCCCGAAAGACGTGGGAGAGAGCGAGGTCCCTTGGGGGCAAAAATCAGAGAGATTTGGGACCCGCTAGGTAATATCCAATGAGTATACTGAGCTAATTCCTCGGCATCTGTTGTTGCCCTCCTTGAGTAGATCGAGCCTCCCTTCACTGACAACATCATACGAGGCCACTCTACCATGCCAACCTAACACAATTGGTAAGCTTACAAGGCCACCCTACCATGCCGATCTATCACAATTGGCAAGCCTACGAGGCCACCCTACCATGACGACCTAACATAGTTGACCAGCCTACGAGGCCACCCTACCATACTGACCTATCACAGTTGGCAAGCCTATGAGGCCACTCTACCATGCTGACCTAAAACAGTTGGCAAGCCTACGAGGCCACCCTACCATGCTGACCTAACACAGTCGGCCAGCCTACGAGGCCACTCTACTGACGCAATACAGTTAGAAAGCCTACAAGGACACTTTACTATGCCAACCTATCATAGTTGGCAAGCTTACAATGCCACTCTTCCATGCCGACCTATTATAGTTGGAAAGCCTATGAGGCCACTCTACCATGCTAACCTATCACAGTTGGCAAGCTTATGAGGCCACACTACTATGCCGAACTAACATAGTTGGCAAGCCTACGAGGCCACCCAACCATGCTGACCTAACATAGTTGGCAAACCTGACTCACTCCCATGATTGAGGCAACAAACACAAAAAATTGCCAAGAAAATCACCTCAACTCCTCGAACATAGCAGATAAGTTTCCGGTCGCAAGAGTGGGGGGTAACCAGTATAAAAATAATATAAAAAGAGGCTACAAAATTGAAGGGACGGTTGAGGAGGCTAGCTGCTCGACCAGAAGGACCTGAGAGTGAAGATGAGACCGTCTAAGCAGGTTAGAGCCCTTCTGCTTGACGACGTCCCCAACAACGCCTTCCTTGTCAGTAAGTCGGGACTCCTACTGCTTAGCAAAGTCCATCCACGAATGGTATAGCTCAGAAAAGCACCTTTGAACTTCATCTGCTTTCGAACTCATCCAATTAGCGGAGTCCAAGCACCAGTGCAAAATTCAAGGGTTTCCACACGACCAAACCAGTTGAAGATCTTACTTACATGCCCAAAAAGTTGACCTCAGAAGGGGGGGGGGGGGGGGGGGGGGGGGGGGGGGGTGGCAACTGTTGTGGGTGATTCCGACCTGGTCCTGCACACGGGAAGAAAGCCCACTAGCCAGAAGGCCCAAATAAAAGTCCTCAGCTCTGCCCCCGCAAGTCAAAGCCGATTAGAGCTTAATAGAGCCTGCAAGTCAGAGCTATATCCTATGAGCCGAGCTGAATAGATCTCGCAAGTTAGAGCTACATCCTATAAGCTAAGGTTTGACGATCGATGGAGAAACAAGACCAATGGCCTTAAAAGGGAGATCATTCACACAACATGACCTGCCCGGGGATGACCTGTCTGAGGATGATCCACACAAGGTCAGTCATACAGGAGGACCTACCCGAGGTCATTCGCACAGGATAACCTGCCTGAGGTCATTCACATAAGACGACCTGCCCAAGGTCATTTACGAAGGATGACCTGCCCAAGGAAGACCTATCCAAGGTCATTCACACAAGACAACCTGCCCAAGGTTATTCACATAGTATAAGTAAGCGGCTGAAACCATCGAGTAGAGGTGGAGTGAGGCCAAGCTCATGGATCAACTGACTCCAAGCAGTAGCGAAGTCCAACCAGGGGAAACATCTATAGGGGACACATAGTCTCGCTAGCACCAAGAGCAGATAAGCCGACTAGCTCTTCAAGCTACGGAGAGTGAAGCGACAGCATCTGTAAAAGCCAAGGCTAAGAGTAAAGCGCATCCACATGTCCTCGAACCTCTGATGAGCAGAAGAGTCAAGAAGGTATCTACGGATGCTCTGCCCTTTGGGCTGAGGAGCAGCTGTAATAACCGACCCAGCCTATAAGAACGTTCAACTGATCATTTGCTCAACCGTTAGGAAGGTTAGGTTCATCTTCCAAATTAAACCTCTGCAACGCCCACGTGTACAACCTGGATACATGGACTGACTTGGAATAGTGCCTAGAAATCATGCCCTGGGTAACAAGACCGCGAACACCCAAAACTTATATCATGACAACCGTCCCAATGAGATGAATCCGATGATATTTTCCACACGCGGATACGCGACCTCAAACACAAGATATAGCGTGAAGAATTCCATATTGTCCATGTGCAAATATTCATGAAAAAGTAAAAGAATGACATCATACCTAGAACTATTATATTAGGATTAGTTTAAGGCACATATAACCTAAGCTTTATGGTAAGCATTCTTCATGTCTCACCACAAGTCACTTTATTAACAACAATAATGATAAAATCAACTTTATGAACCAAATGTCAAAGCTTTCCCATGATTCAAGGATAGCCATGCCATCTAACACATCTTATTTAAGTTAAAAACATTCATAAGATGGTATGGATCACACTTAAGGGAGATCAAGCTAGTTTAACTAACAACTAATAAAAGTGAAACTTCAAAAGTCAAAAGGTTTCCTTAAATTAAGAAGGTCATCCCACCTTTCAATATTCTAGAAATGCCTAATTACATCTAGAAGGCCTTTAAGACCTCTAATCAAGCCTTAAAGCATGTTACATAAAGTTAAACCTTCATTAATAAAGTATGTGTTGAGAAGTCAACAACATAATCCCTCAAAATAAGGAAAATGTGTCCACATGGCAATTACTCTTCTAGAAAAGTATGGGAGCAATAAATGGTAGACCAAAAAGTCTCTAATTATGTAATTAATAGGGGACAATCACCCCATAAAATAAGGAGGACAATCCACGTCATGGCTTATGGAATTAATCAAAGCTAATTAACCCATGTCTATATAAAGAGTTCATGTATGAATTTTGAGCACTTGGTGCCCACACCTTCTAGCTTCCTAAGGCATTTCTCTATCCTACTTAAGACCTTAAAACCACTTTCTAATCAACCCAAAACAACCCCTCAACTCCAAGTAAAGTAGACACTACAATCAAGTAAATCCAATCACTTAAGGGAGATCCAATTCTCTAGCAATGTAAGTGCTCTCCCTTTATCTCGTCTTTTCTAATGTTGTGTTGATTACATTCATTTGATCATGAAGGTGTAGGTCTTGTTGATGGTGGACCCCACGGTGGAGAGATACGAACCATACAATGGTTTGGGTATTGAAGAAAACACAAATATTAGCTTGATCTAAAATACATGGGAAACCATTGATTGTGGGCTCCACCATGACCATTATTAGCCATCCAGTTAGTCCATAAGGTCTCCAAGACCTGAATGAAGGAACCACACATATTTGAGCATGAATCGGATCGTGGACCCACTATGATGGTTATTTGCAATCTAACACGTCCAATGGGTGGACCCCACTGACCTTGTAGGAGCAAAAAAAGGGGGGGGGGGGGGGGGGGGGGGGGTAGGACTCCCACTTTGGACAAGGACGTCCAGAGAAGGGACGTTTTTGCCCCGTTTTTTTTTTTACAAAGGGTTGTGGGGCCCACCTTGGGTCTCACCATGACATATGCATTTTATCCATGTCGTCCATCTATTCGCATAGACTATTTTAGGGGCCGAGCCCAAAATTTAGGCTAGTCCAGGCCTTGAGTAGGCTACACCATTAGAAACACTGGTGCCCATGCACTTACCATTCAAACCTCATAGGGTCCACTATAAACACAACTGACAAAACAAAAGAGAGAAAAAATAATAATAATAACAAGATAGAAAAATACACATATAATAATAATAAAATAATATTCATAACAATGAGAGGAGAGTCCTCTCTGGATGTTGTAGAGTCTTGAGAGAGACGTCTCTCTCTTGTGTTGGACGGATGGGCTGTGGATCGCACATTGGTACCACTATGATGAATATACTTCATCCAAGCCATCCATTTATTTTGACAAATCATGTTAAGTTGTGGGCCCAAAACTGAGGCCGTTTCTAAATTCTAAGTGGGCCAGGTATGGGAGTCAATGCCAACCATTGAAAGCTTCTCAGTGAGGCTAATATGCTTTTGGCCATTAAATAGTGGTGAACCCACTAAAATCAAAATAAAATAAAATAATAGTATAGTATAATACACACACACACACACACACACACACACACACACACACACACACACACACACACACACACACACACATGTATGAGAAAGGATAGCCACCTCTCTGGATAGGAACGTCCAGAGAGAGACGTTCCTCCTTCCCTTACCTTCGAAAGGGTTGTGGGCCCCACCGTGGATACACCATGATGTATTTGATAGATCCACATCTTCCACCTATCATTCCAGCCCATTTTAGTTAGTGATACGAAGAATTGGTCAGATTTAAAAAATTCAGATGGACCACACCGTTCAAATAGTGGATATTGAACATCTACTATTAAAACCTCCTTAGGACCACTGTAATGTTTTTTTTATATACTTAATCTGAGTCTGGACCCACTGTGACGCATATGCATGACCAGGTTGTCTATTTGGTTGACGCCTATGATCGGTCAACCCCTTCATTTCAGCATATTATTTTTAGAGTTAAATTTATAAGCAAAGAAATTCTAAACCATGGGTGGGCCACACCACTCATGATCGATCACCCTAAAAATCCTCTAGGGCAGTTAACTGTCCAAACGACCCTAACAGATTTATGGGGCTTACCATAAACACTATTTAGGTATATGGTAAAGCCCAAAATGTCCCTGGGGTGCCACACTTATGAAACAGTAAGCATAGTCGCATTGAAGGTAGAAAGTTAACAGAGTACACGCTGGCAACATTATGTAGCAATTGGCTATCCAGGTACGTAGTCCCTTAGTAGTTTGGTATCTTATACAGTAGCATGCCTTGAGTTCTTGATTAGCCTTGAGTCACTTATCTTGTAGCATTACCATGCATACCATAGCATGATACATATGGTGAGAATTAATATCTTTACTTTTTACTACACTACAGCTTGACCGTAGTACATATCCTATAGTTGGGTAATAAAACGTATGAAGGTATTGATTTACGGGACACCAGAAGTGTGAAAATAGTAGGGGATGATGTGTCCCTTGGGTTGAAAATCCCTAAACCGTGATGGTACCTAGGGATGCCTCACCTTTGGGTCGAGTGGATAAATGGGTCATGGATTTGACTCCCACTCATAAGGCCAGGTTGAGAAGGGGTAGTCCGACCCACCATAGGGCTGAGGAGGCAACAGGGGACTAGTCTGACCCGCCGGCGAGGAGAAGCACGAATGAGGTCCGTTACTGACGTGCGCAGTGGAGGTTTGAAAACCACTGGCGGGTAGCGAGGTCGATTGCTGGTGTCTGGTGCATGGGCATCGACCCCGGTGGATCCCGAGTTTTATTTGTACAGTGATCCTTGATTAGCCGATGATTTTTATGAGTTGTGTGGGTGAGTATGTGGTGAGATGACTATCTCTGGAGAATTCTACGTCTGTCATGCGATCTTCTATTGCATCTCACGCATGGTTCCATTTTATCATTCATTGCATCATTTTGTATGTTAGTTTCTCTCATGATAATTGTCATCATTATACCTTTCATATTAGCCATCTCATATGTTTATTATTATAACATGTGCTTGTTAAGCCACAAGACTTATTTGCCTTTTAAACATTCCAGGAAATGAGATTAAGGAAGAAAAAATGGTAGTGAGCATAAGCTAGGCGACATGACGGAAGACTTATTCAACTTTTGGTTTCTTTTAGATTATATATTGCCACGTACAACCAAACAATGTAGTTTTGGACTTTTATAGTATGCAGTTTACATGTGTACAGATATTACTTGTCTCTGATATTCCTTCTATGTTGAGAATGAATGGTAAGATATATCTAATATATCACTCGGTTGGACATCGAGCTTGGGACTTAGCGGCGGACGCCAAGTGCCAATCTCGAAGTTCGGCCGGTCACGTGCCAGATCCAGTGGGTATAGCACTTGTACAGGGCTACCGGGTCTGGGCGTGACAAAAGTTGGTATCAGAGCATGAGATAATGGATTACCTATGGACAAGTTAAGTTTTAGGAGGGAGTTAGGGGCCTAAAACTTAAAACTCGCTAAGAAACTTAAAAACACTCAATTTCCCCATAATAAACTGAGAAAATTTTACAATTAGAGTTTCACGATACAAAGTTAGTAGGTTAAGTAATTCTTACTACTTGACCTTTAAGCGACCATCTTAAGTTGTAGCTAACCTAGGCATCATCTTTCTATTGTAGATCATGGAGCCTAAGAAGACTGGTAAAGCTAAGGTAGTAGTAGGGAATGAGTCGTCTGAGGAGCCCCAGCCCCAGGCACCAATTGCTCCTGGGGATAATGCTTCAATTCAAGAAATCTTGATTTCCATGGCATCTTTGATGGAGCGTCAAGAGAGGAGGTCTACAAAGGAATCCTCTATGTCGGAGCAGTCAGCCTTAGTTCGAGAGTTCCAAGCCCTACGACCCCCGCGATTCGGAGGGCAACTAGAGCCACTTAAGCCGACCGATGGAGGACTCAGATTGTTAAGATCTTAAATGTTATGAGGTGTCCTAATTCTTAGAGAGTGTCACTTGCCACCTTCACACTTGAAGGAGAAGCAAAGTTATGGTGGCAGTCGGTCAAGAGGGAAGCCGGGCTGAGAATGGTTTGGAATTGGAACGCGTTTAAGGATAAGTTCGACCAAAAGTATTTTCCTGAGAGTATACGAGAGAAGATGGTGTCTAAATTTATATCTTTGTAGCAAAGAGATTTTTCTGTGGCCCAGTACGAGGCCAGATTCGTCGAGTTGTCCCGTTTCGCATCTTATTTGATTTCGAGCCCAAGTATGAAGGCTCAAAAATTTGAGAAGGGACTTCGGCCTAGCTTAAGGAGTAGGGTAGTACCTTTGCCACTCTCTATTTTTGAGGAAGTGGTGGACAGAGCCAAGATCATAGAAGCAAATTTTGTAGAGATGAATAAGACTCGTAACCAGCCACCCCAAAGACAGGATAATGGAAACAAGAGGAAGGGAGGACCAAATCAGCAATCTCATTCGCAGAAGAGGACTGTTAGGCAAGGATCAATATCTCAGGGACCCCAGTAAGATTCACAGCGATTGATGTTCCAGGGAACGTGTTTCAGATGTGGTGGAGTAGGCCATCAGGTTAGGTCGTGCCCTAATCTGCCAGATGTCACTATAGAGCGACATGATAAATCTTCCTACAGACAACCGCCACAGGGACGTCCTCAACAGAGAGCTTTTCAGCAGCAACAGACTCAACAATAGCATCCTCAACAGCAAACTCAACATATCGACCGCAGCATCAGCCTCAGCAGCGCCAGCAATAGCTGCCGCAGAACCAAGATCACCCTCAACAATACCAAAGACTGCCCCAGAGACCACAGGCAGGATCTATAGCAAATGCCCAACCTCGTGTGTTTGCTCTTCAACAGGCGGATACCCAGTCATCAACAACGATGCTCAAGGGTACGATTGTTCTCTTCTCATCCTTTGCACGCACCTTATTCGATACGGGCGCCTCCCATTCATTTATTTCATCATCATTCATAAACATGTTGGGGTTAGAGCCGGAGAGGGTAGTTGATGAGCTATTCGTAGTCACGCCGCTAGGAGGGCATTCTACCCTAGGCCTCATATGCAAGGGTTTCCCAATGGTGATTGGAGATCACACCCTACCTGCTAATTTGTTCGTTATGAAGATGTCGGCGCCAGATGTTACTTTAGGCATGGACTGGATGGCCGCGTATCATGCCTCATTGGATTGTTTCAAGAAGACAGCCACCTTCTCTATACCTGGCCAGCCGCAGTTCCATTTTAGGATTTTACAAAAGGAGGAGCAGACAAGAGCCTCCTTAGCTTGCCTATTAAAAGGAGAGGCAGTCCTAAAGATTGAGAAGATTCTGATTGTATGTGAGTATCCCAACGTCTTTCAAGACATTCCGGGTCTACCCCCTCAAAGGGTGGTAGAGTTTTGTATTGACCTGATGCCAGGTACTGCGCCTATCTCAAAGGCGTTGTATGTTCACTCACCTCAAGTGCAAGGCTTCGATGTAGTAATAAATCTCTGTAAGATCGAGGTCGATCCACAGGGAATTAGAAAACAACTTCTAAGCTATTCCAGCAACTAGGATTGTAATAATTGAGAGATTCAATTGAGAGGATTATATTAAAACAGTAACTTAAGAAAAATAATAATTAAGGAACTAAGGCTTTCAGGATCCACTTGTAACAATCCCATGTTAATCAAATCAATCCAAGCATAAACATAACTAGATTTGAAGTTCTATCTCTCATCTAGTTGGAAGATAAAGCATTAAACACATTCAATCCCACTTAAGTTGAACTTCCAAGTTCTAGTCCCATTCAACCACATATAACATTCGAAATCATAGCCTTCGGAGTAGCAAGCATGCCTATGGACTATGGCATGCTCAAGGGTTACCATAATTCGAATCTAATCAAGCAAAACATGATAATCTCAAAGAATTGCAAGGAATCCATGTCCGAAGCACATGAACTCTCATAAAACTTCTAAAAATATCAACTTTATATGAACTAGAACATTCAAAATTCGAACTTGAAGTGAAACTACTTGAATTAACTGAATTAAACATGAAATTGGCTACAAGCTTCACCTCTCAGCCTTAGCTGAGAGACTCTAGCCGAGCGTTGTCATACTACAACTAGAACTCAATGAAAAAGACATAAAAAGCATAAAAATCCGGAGTTAGGAGGGTTACAAACGCTCCACGACGGCTTCCTTCACTCCCCACGAAGTTCCTCAGCTTCTATGATGCCCTAAGGAGAGACCCTAGGTGTCCTTTTATAGTGGGGAGGCTTTATCGCGTCAGAATCTTCCAGAATTGCATAGTACTTACGCACTGCGCAGAAAATCTTAGATCCCAAATTGGAAAGCTTTTGTTTACGCATGACCGACTGGTCGTGACCGGTCGGACTGGGCTAGGCCGACCGGTCTTGACCGGTCGAACTGGATGGATTGAGAGTCCAGGGAGTACAGGGAGGTGGCTGACTCGTTGGCCGACCGATCTTGACCGGTCAGACCAATCTGGTCCTTTGTCCAGCAGCCTTCAGAGGAGGACAGCAAGGTGGCCGACCAGTCTTAACCGGTCTGGCTCCCTTGGCCGACCGATCGAACCTCTTCTTTCTTCCTTTCTTTCTTCTCTTTTCTCCCTCTTTCTTCTTCCTAATTTGGTCCACCTTGGGCCTTCATTCAAAGGCTCCTAAATCCACTCTTTTTGCCTCTAATTGTGTGAAGTCGCTCTCATTCCTACAATCACAAAACATGCATTAGATGGGCCTTTTAAACATGCAAACCATGCATATAATGTGATGTAATGGGCTATATCATGTATAAATTGGAGGTTCAACACACCCCCCAACCAGCTTTTTGCTAGTCCCGAGTAAAACATGCGTGAAACAAGTTCAAACCTCTAAAAACCAACTCTCCTTCAGAAACTATGTTTCTATCCATTCCAAGACATACGAGTGTAAAATTCAGAAAAATGAGGTGATAGAAGTTGAATCCTTAAACTCTCAAAACATAATAATTGTCCATATGAAATTCCCGCTGATTGATTGATAAATAGAAGAACTCGAACAAATTCGACCTAGTGTGCATAGTGAAAGTTCATCTCATGAGTTTCTGGGATTATCTTCTTCATAGATCAAGTAAATCATGGATCTCAAGGTGCACAGAGCAACAACAAGCCTATGACAAGAATTTGCCTTACCGTCCTTCCGACGGCTTTCACACTACGTCCCATTTTCGGCTTTGGTTATGGGTAGACCATCCCTCGGTTGGTAAATAGGTAGCCCTTTTCAAAATTTTCAACCATTTTCTCCATCATTCCCAATTTTCATCCTTCCTTTTCCTTTTTCTTTTACATTAGATAGGATTTTTAGAAATCCATATCTTTCATTATTTTTCCATGGACAAAGATGGACAAAGTACCCCGACTTGGTTCCTCAACACCTCAAATCTAAGTCTAGCCAATCCACAAATCACATAATCCCTTCAAACCATGAAAATCGTGTAATGTGAACTAGGTGTAAGAGTGTTCAAATTTTCTACCAATCACATAAACAAGGGAATTCACATATAAAACCATTATATTAAGAGAAGCTCAAGACTTGCAACATCACTCACTTCGTATCTCCTCTTCTTATACTTGTATCATCTTGAATGCATAGAAATAAGGTTTTTTAAAAGAGTTTTGAATTTTTAGAAAATTTGAAAAGAAATTCACATATGATGCTCGAAATGTTGCAAACTGTTAGATGAGGAATCTCATCTCACCCCCCAACCAAATCTTGCATTATCCTCAATGTAAAAAGATATGCAATAAGCATGAACATGAGAACAATATTACCTGAGAGAGTCGATCATAGAAGTCTGCAACTCCGACAAACTAAATCCACTAAAACAGTAAAACTAAACCTGATCTACATAAAACAATAAAAGATACCTAACCCGTCCTTTTAGAAAGAGGATCTCCATCAGACTAGGAGATCGATTATCATTATAACATCCAAAAGGACAAAGTTGAGCAAGATCATCAAGTGGTGTAACAAATTATTCAGAAGAACTATCACCATCTTGCTTTGAAAAGTACATTGGTTACATTAATCATTCTAACCCATTGAAAATCCTGCTAAAAGGTTTCAGTAGGTTTCTCAATAAAATTGTCACATGTACTAGGAAAGGAGAATTGCATTGGTTGGCAATAATTGAATATGGATCTCCTTTCCTTCTTGTCTAGGCAAAAATCGTTCAAGTATGGGTCATCCCAGAAGTGTTCTTCGGTTTGAACAAACCAAAGAGATTTAGAGACTTCAATCGCTTCATCCTCAAACATTGAGATGGTCTCCACATAATCATTTATTATCTGTGCTTCCACAATCAATTCTTCAGTTTGGCACTCTATGGAAGGAAGCTTTTTAGGCACAGGAGGGGTCTCTCTCAAAGCATGTACTGTCCTAAATCATGTGATCATCCCAATCTTCAAAGTAAGTTAAGCACTCCTCGAGTGTGGAGGAGACCTCGGGAGAGGAAGTTTTTAGATTTGGACCCTTTACGTCTTCCTCCTTCTCAGAATTTTGTGTAAGTTGGAGTAGGTCCTCAACCTCTGCACTTTCAGAAATTGGCCTCTCTGTATGCAAGTCAAGCACCAATTCTTCCAATTCCTGCATAACAAATTTGTATAAATCAAAAATCGGTGACTTGTCAAATAAATTTTCAGAAATTGGCACTTCCAGGGTCTTATTAAAAATAGAATTAAATTCATCCTTAGAATGTGTCAAACATGTCCCCAAGATTTTGGGTAGATTGGGTTGGAAATACTCCCCATCCTCCTTAGATTCTATCATGTTTATCTCATGAGTACCGTCATCATCGCCCCAATCCTCAAAGGGATCGAAGCAAAGAACATTTAGAGGATTAAAATTCTAATTTAAAGTGAACTCCTCTTCCACGATTGATTCAATCATATCAACCTCGTGGACATCATCATCATCCCTATGCCTTTTGCCCAAGTGCAACACATTGACCTCCAACATCATGTTTCCAAAGGACAATTGCATTACCCCATTCCGGCAATTTATAATTGCGTTTGATGTAGCAAGGAAGGGGCGGCCTAGAATCGTCGATATTTGGGTGCTAGCATTCATAACCGGTTGCGTGTCCAAGACGATGAAATCTACCGGGTAGTAGAATTTATCAACTTGGACTAGTACATCCTCAACTATCCCTCTCGGTACACGGATGGATCTATCAGTGAGTTGCAACATAGTTTTGATGGGTCTTAATTCACCAAGGCCTAGTTACTCATATACCGAGTATGGGATTAAATTTACACTTGCCCCCAAGTCTAGTAATGCACGCTCAATCCGGTAGTCTCCAATGATACATGAGATTGTGGGACTACCGGGATCTTTGAATTTTTTTTTTTGGGGGGGGGGGGGGGGGGGGGGTCTGGTCTTATGAGTGAGAATGGCACTCACTTGCTCATTTAAGAAGGCCTTTTATTGCACATTATATTTGCGTTTGGTTGTGCATAAGTCCTTTAGAAACTTGGCATAAGAGGGGATTTGTTTGATGGCATCAAGTAAGGGAATGTTGATTTTGACTTGTCTGAAAATCTCTAAAATATCATGAGAGTTTGAGAGAGATTTTGGAGCAACCAATCTCGAAGGGAATGGTGCTACGGGTTTATAAACGCGTTCCGTTTCTTGTGGGGCTAAGTTAGACCCGTCCTCGTCCTCATCCTCAGAATTTACCGGATCATTAGGCTTGTCGGCCTTCATCGGAATAGATTTATCAATTTGTTTACCACTTCTAAGAGTGGTGACGGATTTGGCTTGCTCCATATGTTGGTTGGAGAGATTAGGAATGCTCACTTCATGTACTTGCTTTGGATTGGGCTGAGGTTGGGCCGGAAAGGTCCCTTCCCTAGCATTCAAGTGTCCCTTAATCTCATTAACCGAGACTATAAGCTCTTGGAACATTTGCTGATTTGTTTGATTAATTTGTGTTTGCCCTTGCATAAACGCTTTTAAGGTGTCCTCCATTGAGAATTGAGGTGGGGCCATATTTTGCATGGGTGGCCCTCCTTGAGAGTTGGCAGGATTGCCCATGGGAGCATTCTTCCAACTGAAATTTGGGTGGTTCTTCCAAGTAGAATTGTACGTATTACCCACCGGTCCATTAAAAGGTCGTTGATAACCATATGTGGCATTTACATGTTCATGTAACACCTCTTGAAACGCAGGAATTGTAGGACAATCTTGCGTAGCGTGTAAATTGGTGAAACAAATCTCACACATGGTCTCAATAGCTTCATTGGACTTTGAAACTCCACTCTTACTAAGTTCCATGGCCTTAATCTTCTTGTGAGGCTGGTTAACCTTGCATTCACATCATCTTCCTCATTAAGGATATAAATCCCTCATTTCTCTTTGTCTTGAGTAGGCTTGGGGTTATTTGATTTATTCGAGGTATCCCATGATTGGGCATTCTCAGCCAACATATCCAAATAACTCCAAGCTTCATCTGGATTTTTGCTAATAAACTTGTCGTTGCACATCATCTCTACAAATTGACGCATATTGGAACTTAATCCATCGTTGAAGAAGTTTATGATTCACCAACTTTTGTAGTCGTGATATGGGCAAGTAAGTAGGAGGTCCTTAAACCTTTCCCAACATTGGAAGAATGATTCACTCTCTTTAGCCGAAAAATTATTATGGCTCTTCGCAGGGTGTTCGTTTTATGAGCCAGGAAGAACTTTTTCAAGAATTCTCGGGTCATCTCGTTCCATGACCCTATTGAATGTGGTTTAAGAGAGTGAAGCCAAGTCTTGGCTCTTTCTTTCAATGAGAAGGAAAAAAGTTTAAGTTTAATTGCATCTTCAGAGACATTAGTGTATTGCAAGGTAGCTACCACTTCTTCGAATTCCTTTAAGTGCAAATATGGGCTTTCAGAGTCTAGCCCATGGAACTTTGGTATAAGTTGAATCACACACGGCTTTATATCGATGTTTCCCCCGGTTGGTGGTAAGACCACACATGAGGGTGTAGTTGCACGGGCCGGTTGTAGGTAGTCCCGTAATGATCTCATTGGAGGAACGTCATGTACCTCATTCTCTCCTACTCCCTCTTGATTTTTGTTTGTAGTTGGAGTAGGGGGGAGGATTCCTTAAAGGTGTTTGATCCATACTCCCCAAACTATCACAATGCTTTTGGTATTTTCAGACTTGTCTATGGACTGACATGGTCCAACTAGACCACCTTCGGATTGGAGACGATTGGAGTGGTCACATTCCCAACGGAACATAAACCACTCAACTAAAAACTAAACTAATCATAAGTCCTAAAATCTGAAATTAATCTAAACATTGAAATTTTGCAAAAAGCGCTAAGTTAGAAGGATATTACCCGATTCGCTTGAACTAGAGAAGAAATCCTACAAAGCAAAACAATGTGTTAGTTCTAGAAAATCAGAAAAACCTATCTACTTCTACTTCTACAGCCACTAAAACAATTTAGAACCGTTATCTAAATTCCCCGATAGCGGCGCCAAAAACTTGTTCGCTCGCCTCAAGTACAAGGCTGCAATGTAGTAATAAATCTCGGTAAGACCGAGGTTGATCCACATGGAATTAGAAAACAACTTCTAAGCTATTCCAGCAACTAGGATTGCAATAATTGAGAGATTCAATTGAGAGGATTATATTAAAACAGTAACTTAAGAAAAACAGTAATTAAGGAATTAAGGCTTCTAAGGATCCATTTGTAACAATCTCATGTTAATCCAATCAATCCAAGCACAAACACAACTAGATTTGAAGTTCTATCTCTCATATAGTTGAAAGATAAAGCATTAAACACATTTAATCCCACTTAAGTTGAACTTCCAAGTTTTAGTCCCATTCAACCACATATAGCATTCGAAATCATAGCCTTCGGAGTAGCAGCCATGCCTACGGACTATGGTATGCTCAAGGGTTACCATAATTTGAATCTAATTAAACAAAACATGATAATCTCAGAGAATTACAAGGAATCCATGTCCGAAGCACATGAACTCTCATAAAACTTCTAAAAATATCAACTTTATATGAACTAGAACATTTAAAATTCGAACTTGAAGTGAAACTACTTGAATTAACTGAATTAAACATGAAATTGGCTACAAGCTTCACCTCTCAGCCTTAGCTGAGAGACTCTAGCCGAGCGTTGTCATACTACAACTAGAACTCAATGAAAAAGATATAAAAAGCATAAAAACCCGGAGTTGGGAGGGTTACAAACCCTCCACGACGGCTTCTTTCACTCCCCACGAAGTTCCTCAGCTTCTATGATGCCTTAGGAAGAGACCCTAGGTGTCCTTTTATAGTGGGGAGGCTCTACCGCGTCGAAATCTTTCAGAATTGCGTAGCACTTACGCACTGCGCAGAAAATCTCGGATCCCGAATTAGAAAGCTTCTGTTTATGCATGACCGATCGATCGTGACCGGTCGGACTGGGCTGGCCTACCGTTCTTGACCGGTAGGACTGGATGGATTGAGAGTCTAGGGAGTACAGGGAGGTGCTGACCCGTTGGCCGACCGGTATTGACCAGTCGGACCAATCTGGTCCTTTGTCTAGCAGGCTTCAGAGGAGGACAGCAGGGTGGTTAATCGGTCTTGATCGGTCTGGCTCCCTTGGCCGACCGGTCATAACCGTTCGGACCTCTTCTTTCTTTCTTTCTTTCTTTCTTTCTTCTCTTTTCTCCCTCTTTCTTCTTCGTTCTTTGGTCCACCTTGGGCCTTCATTTAAAGGCTCATAAATCCACTCTTGTTTGCCTCCAATTGGGTGAAGTCGCTCTCATTCCTACAATCACAAAACACGCATTAGATGGGCCTTTTAAACATGCAAACCATGCATATAATGTGATGTAATGGGCTATATCATGTATATATTGGAGGTTCAACATTGCAAGTAATGGCACCTATGGAGTTGGAAGAATTGAAGAAGCAGCTTGACACTACAAGAAAAGGGATTTTTACCGACGAAAGTATTACCGACGAAATGATTTTCGTTGGGAAAAACCACTTTTCCCGACGAAATCAAAATCTCGTCGATAAAAATCTCCCGCCACCGCCCAAATGGTTGCCGCCATACACTTTTACAGATGAAATAAGAATTTCGTCGGTAAAAAGTTTATTGCCGACGAAGTAAGCCGCCGCTAAAAATAAAAACAAAAACTATGACTTTTACCAACGAAATTGTTCGTCGGTAAAAGACATTATTGCCGACGGTTTCTTGTCGTCGGTAATAATAAGCCAAGTTCCCGCCAAAGAGTGAGAAGACTTTTACCGACGAAAAGTTTCGTCGGTAAAAGTTTTTGAACTGACTTTTACCGATGAAAAATTTCGTCGGTAAAAGTCTTTTAATTATACTTCAGCGCGATCGGCCCTCATTTCTCCCTCTCTCCCTCTCTCTCTCTCTCTCTCGATCTTCCGGCCTTCAGCGTCCTTCTCTCTTGTCGCCAACCGCCGACCACCGTCCGTCGTCCGGCGTCCGGTCACCGGCGTCCCACCATCTCAGCCATCCACCCATCTCAGCCGTCCATCTCACCGGCGTCCCATCGCTGCTCGCCAACACACTCCGCCGGCTGCCTTCGTACTCCGCCGCCACGTCCGGTAAGAATTTATCCCTTCCTTCTTCCTCCATTTCCTCTCTCTCTCTCTCTTCATTGTTGATTGTGGGGCCCACTGCAAAAATCCAATGCATGTGGGTCCCACCATCGCTGTCCAATACATGTGGGTCCCACCGTTGCTGTTGCATGTGGGTCCCACCGTCGCTGTCCACCGTCCATTGCATGTGGGGTCCACCTTAGCTGTCCACTATTTGGTGGGGCCCACTGATTTAGTAAATCCTTAATTAGGGATTTCGAAATTAAAATCCCTAATTAGGGATTTTAAATTTTAATTTTCAAATTTGTGATTTATAAATTAAAAAAAAAATGAAATACCTAATTGTGGGGCCCACCGTCTCTGTCCACTGGCTGTGGAGGGCCCACCATCGCTGTCCACTAGCTGTGGGGCCCACGTTGCTGTCCACTGGCTGTGGGGCCCACTGTCGCTGTCCACTGGCTGTGGGGCCCACCCTCGCTGTCCACTGGCTGTGGGGCCCACCCTCGCTGTCCATTGTGAGGGCTGAACGTATTTTATCCACTCCATCCATCCATCATAGCAGGAAATTTTAGGTATGGTGCCCAAATATGAAGCATATCAAAACCTAAAGTGGACCACACCACAAGTGTGAACTGAATGTCTATAATTGAAAAATTCTTGGAGGACACGGAAGTTTTGGATTAAGCTGATGTTTGTGTTTTCCCTTCATCCATATCCATGTGATCTTATGAACAGGTTGGATGACAAATAAAGATCACTGTAGGGCCTGGGAATGGTGGAAATCATTATTCCCACTGTTTCCCATGGCATGGTCCACTTGAGATTTGGAAATGCTTAAATTTTGGTATGCTTACCAATAAAATGAGGTGGAAAAACATAAGGACGGAATAGATAAATTGCATACATTCTAGGTGGGCCCAACTGACTTTACTCTACACGATCATGCGGATGCAATCCGATTCCCATGGTGGGCCCCATACATACTTATTTGTTCAGAAAATAGTCATTAGTTATTTGATTAGACTTGATTCATGGTGTTGATGATTCTGTCATTTTCATGTGCTTGTGTATGTTGTGGATGGATTTATTAATAGTTAATTTTTGTCCACAAATGGTAGTATAATAGAATCAGTTAGCCCATTTGGAGATTTCTATATTGCCGAGCATAGATAAAGTGTGTTTTGGAGGTATAGAAATCTGCCAAATTGTCCTGTTGGACAGTCCAAGGTTGGATAGATTGGAATGTTATCATTGTTTGTTATTTACATGCTCTGTCATTAGTTTCATGCGGTAACTCTCCTATTCTCTCTGGATATGTTTCTTATGTTTAATTCCATTGTCAATTTAATCCACACAATGTGTGGATAGTTGACGTGGAAATGAAATGTAAGATAAATATATCTAGAGAGATAGGGGGAGATGCTGTCGAAATTTAGGCTTGGGCATTTAAATGGAAATAATGATAGCATTTCAATCTATCCATCCTTGGATGGGCGACTGATTTTATTATATTATCATTTAGTGGCAAATTAGATGACGAACATGATACTTGTGATTAAGAGTAGTTGATTGATGTTGATGTTGAGCGGGGGTCCCTGGAAGGTGGGAACCGCGGTTTAGACCATGATGATGAAGCTGTCTTGTTCCTATGGACAGCAATATGGGTGGCCTGGCCATTTGGACAGGCCCGTGTTTATGTATTAGCTCGAAATTAATGGAGCAGACCCGGATGTGCGTCGGAGCTATCCGGGTGTTGAGCGGGGGTCCTTGGAAGGTGGGAACCGCTGTTATGACCATGATAATGAAGCTGTCCATTTCCTATGGACAGCAATATGGGTGGCCTGGCCATTTGGACATGCCCGTGTTTATGTATTAGCTTGAAATTAATGGAGCAGACCTGGATGTGCGTCAGAGCTATCCGGGTGTTGAGCGGGGGTCCCTGGAAGGTGGGAACCGCTGTTATGACCATGAGGAAGCTGTCCATTTCCTATGGACAGCAATATGGGTGGCCTGGCCATTGTACAGGCCCGCTTTGTGTGGAGCAGACCCGGATGTGCGTCGGAGCTATCCTTGAGTTGCTTGAGTCTCCAAGACCTACACCCTAAACCCGAAACCATAAACCTCAAACTAAAACCTATAAGCTACGGCTAAACCGAAACCTAAACTCAATTCATTTAATGGCCCGTTTGGCACCATGGATTTGAGGAGAAGTGGATTCCATGATATGAATTGGAGTCAATTCCAGTTCTTACCAATTCCAGATTTTCTGTTTGGCAGTCAAGATTCGGAGAGAAATCAAACATGAAGGAATGGACGGTGTAAATTTTAATCCCACCGTATGCCCACCATATTAGCCTCGATTTTTAAATCCATGCCATTCATTTATTTTTACAAATCATTTTATGTCAAGATCCAAAAAATAAAGCAAATCCACATCTAAAGTGAACCATAAAACAAGAAAAAATGGAGAGTGAAACCTTTATGATGCACAAAAGTTTTGGATTAAACTGAAATTTGTATGGTCCCTTCATCCAGGTCTTTGTGACCTTATCAACAAGTTGGATGGAAAATATACATCAGGTTGGGTCCCATAGTTAGGGACACATTACGGTGGGTCCCACGTTGGGAAGGATTTCTCTTCAAATCTCACCTTTTTTGGGGGATTTGAAAAAGGGCTAAAAGTGCCTTTTTGAGTTCTCCTGGATTCCTCTCAAATCCACTTCTCATCAAATCCATGGTGCCAAACAGAATAAAGCAACCAGTTTCTCCTCCTTTCTCCTCCTTTCTCCTAGAATCCATGGTGCCAAACGGGCCATAACTCTAAACCTAGACCCAAACTCGAAAACCTAACCCTAATCCCGATCCCAAACCCGAAACTATAAACCAATGCGTAGACCTAATCCTAATCTCAAATCACCTAACCTAAACCTACACCAATTCCTAACCTAAACCTTGGTTTGAACTCGAGAACCTTTTCCTAAACCCGATCCCTAAACTCATGTCACCTAAACTAAACCTACACCTATTCCTAAATCAATTCACCTACCCTAAACCTAGACCCAAACTCGAAAACCAAACCCGAAACCCGATCCCGAACCCGAAAATCTTAACTTATGCCCTAAACCTAATCCTAAACTCATGTCACCTAAACTAAACCTACACCTATTCCTAAATCCATTCACATACCCTAAACCTAGACCCAAACACAAAAACCAAACCCAAAACCCGATCCCGAACCCGAAAATCTCAACCTATGCCCTAAACCTAATCCTAATCTCAAATCACCTAACCTAAACCTACACCAATTCCTAAATACCTTCACCTAACCTAAACCTTGACCCAAACACGAGAACCTTTCCCTAAACCCGATCCCGAACCCAAAAATCTAAACCTATACCCGAAACCTAATCCTAAACTCATGTCACCTAAACTAAACCTACACCTATTCCTAAATCCATTCACCTACCCTAAACCTAGACCCAAACTCGAAAACCAAACCCGAAACCCGATCCCGAACCCGAAAATCTCAACTTATGCCCTAAACCTAATCCTAAACTCATGTCACCTAAACTAAACCTACACCTATTCCTAAATCCATTCACATACCCTAAACCTAGACCCAAACTCGAAAACCAAACCCGAAACCCGATCCCGAACCCGAAAATCTCAACTTATGCCCTAAACCTAATCCTAAACTCATGTCACCTAAACTAAACCTACACCTATTCCTAAATCCATTCACATACCCTAAACCTAGACCCAAACACGAAAACCAAACCCGAAATCCGATCCCGAACCCGAAAATCTCAACCTATGCCCTAAACCTAATCCTAATCTCAAATCACCTAACTCAAACCTACACCTATTCCTAAATCCATTCACCTAGCCTAAACCTAGACCCAAACTCGAAAACCAAACCCGAAACCCAATCCCGAACCCGAAAATCTCAACTTATGCCCTAAACCTAATCCTAAACTCATGTCACCTAAACTAAACCTACACCTATTCCTAAATCCATTCACATACCCTAAACCTAAACCCAAACACGAAAACCAAACTCGAAACCCGATCCCGAACCCGAAAATCTCAACCTATGCCCTAAACCTAATCCTCATCTCAAATCACCTAAACTAAACCTACACCTATTCCTAAATCCATTCACCTACCCTAAACCTAGACCCAAACTCGAAAACCAAACCCGAAACCCGATCCCGAACCCGAAAATCTCAACCTATGCCCTAAACCTAATCCTAATCTCAAATCACCTAACCTAAACCTACACCTATTCCTAAATCCATTCACCTACCCTAAACCTAGACCCAAACTCGAAAACCAAACCCGAAACCCGATCCCGAACCCGAAAATCTCAACCTATGCCCTAAACCTAATCCTAATCTCAAATCACCTAAACTAAACCTACACCTATTCCTAAATACATTCACCTAACCTAAACCTAGACCCAAACACGAAAACCAAACCCGAAACTCGATCCCGAACCCGAAAATCTCAACCTATGCCGAAACCTAATCCTAATCTCAAATCACCTAAACTAAACCTACACCTATTCCTAAATACATTCACCTAACCTAAACCTAGACCCAAACACGAAAACCAAACCCAAAACCCGATCCCGAAACTGAAAATCTCAACCTATGCCGAAACCTAATCCTAATCTCAAATCACCTAAACTAAACCTAACTCTAATCTTTGCATTGTAGATATGGATAAGAGTTGGATGCAAGCTAAGAATCAGTTTGGCCCAAAGTATAAAGAAGGTGTTAAGGAGTTCATGAAATTTGCGAGATATCGAGCAGATTCAGGTAATAGAATTAGGTGTCCATGCCGAAAATGCAAGAACATGATTCACAAGACATTGGATAAAGTGGAAGATGATTTGTTCATAGTTGGGATTGACCCGGGTTACACTTGGTGGATTCATCATGGTGAAGACTTCCACCAAAGAGTTGAGGCCACTGAAGTCCTTGCTGACCCAATTGTGCCTAATGACGAGGATGAAGATGTTGACGATATGCAAGATATCATTGGGGATGTGTTAAGGGGAACAATTGCAGATACTGATTTTGCAGCGACAAGTACTAGCCAGGATATTCCTCCCATGGGTGATGCCGAATCAGAAAAGTTTAGTAGGTTGTTGAGGGATGCGCAACGTCCACTCTATCCTGGGTGTCGGAACTTCTCCAAGTTGAATTTTCTTACAAGGTTACTTCATTTAAAGACAATAAATCGTTGGAGTAACAAATCGTTCGACATGTTACTTGGCTTGTTGAAAGAATTATTACCTGAAGGTGAGACATTGCCTAAGTCTCATTATGAGGCAAAATCCTTAATGCGAGACGTGGGCCTTGGTTACATCCTCATACATGCATGTATAAATGATTGTGTATTATATTGGAAAGAACATGAAAATGTTGAGGAGTGTCCACAATGTGGAGAGTCTAGGTGGAAATATGACGAAGCTAAGCATAAGAAAATTCCATAAAAGGTGTTAAGGTACTTTCCATTGAAACCCAGATTATAAAGATTGTTTACGTCGAGCAAGACGGCTGAAGATATAAGGTGGCATAAGGAGAAACGCATTCATGATGATAATACATTGAGGCATCCCGCTGACTCTGAAGCCTGGCAACATTTTGACAAGCAATATGACTGGTTTGCAGAGGATTCTCGCAATGTTCGGCTAGGTCTCGCAAGTGATGATTTTAATCCATTTGGTAATATGAGTAGCTCGTACAGTATGTGGCCAGTGATACTTATGCCCTACAATTTACCTCCTTGGTTGTGTATGAAGGAATCATTTTTTATAATGTCGTTGCTTATTCCTGGACCCAAGTCACCGGGGAATGACATTGATGTGTATCTCCGACCGTTAGTAAATGAGTTAAACGAGTTGTGGAGTCAAGGTGTCCAGACGTATGACACTTTTGCCTAACAGACGTTTCGATTGCATGCAGCGGTCTTGTGGACAATAAATGACTTCCCTGCATATGGGAATTTGTCTGGGTGGAGCACGAAGGGAAAGTTGGCTTGTCTTACATGTAGTACTGAGACTTGTTCATTGTCATTGAAGCATGGTAAGAAAACGTGTTATATGGGCCATCGTCGCTTCCTTCCGAGGGATCATTGTTGGCGCAGGAAGACGGTAATCTTTGATGGCAAATAAGATCATAGGCCACCACCGAAAGAATTATCTGCAGAAGATGTGTTACAACAACTGAGTAACATTGAAGAAGTTAGATTTGGTAAGGCACCGCACTTGAAGAAGAGAAAACGTACAGTATTGGAGTACAACTGGAGGAAGAAGAGCATTTTTTTTGAGTTGCCTTATTGGAGTCATCTGAAATTACGACACAACTTGGATGTCATGCATATTGAGAAGAATATATGTGACAATGTCTTTGGAACATTGATGAACATAGAGAAGAAAATAAAAGACAATTTTAAGGCTCGATTGGATCTACAAGCAATGGGTTTAAGGAAAGAGTTGCACTTGCAACCACATGGAAATTCATATACTATACCAGCAGCCTGCTACACATTGACAAAACTAGAGAAAAAACGTGTATGTGAATGGTTGAACAAGGTGAAATTTCCCGATGGGTATGCATCGAATATCTCTCGGCGCGTAAATGTTGAGCTCTTAATTGTGCATATTCTAACCCCAATTCATCACTCATTGTGCAAGGTTTGTATGGTTTATAGGCTAATCCAATGCATGTTTTGTGATTACAGAGCTGAGAGGGAACTCTACTCAATTGAAGACAAAAAGGGTTCACTTGGGATCATTCTGATGAAGAACGTTTGAGGACCAAAGAAGAAAAGAAAGAAAGAACTAAAGAAGAAAAGAAAGCAGAAGAAAGATAGGAAGAAAACAAGAAGAAAAGAGAGCTGACCGGTCGTGACCGGTCGGCCAAGGAAGCCAGACTGGTCAGTGACCGATCAGCCATGCATGTTTGGATATACTGAGGACGTCCGACCGGTCATGACTGGTCGGCCACAGCTGCTGAAGGAAGGGTGAAAACGTCCGACCGGTCATGACCGGTCGGACATTATTGCTGGACTGAAGATAAATAGGCCCGACCGGTCAAGACCGGTCGGGCATGCTTACTGGAGTGAATGTTTATTGAGGCCGACCGGTCGTGACCGGTCGGCTGTGCGTGAAGACTTAGAAATTTCTAATTTCAGGCCGAAATTCTCTGCGCTGCGTAAGTGTTACACAATTTCTCGATTCTTCCGAAGTTGTGGAGCCTCCAGACTATAAAAAGACACCTAGGGATTGTTCCTAGGGTATCCTAGAAGGGTTTAAGCGAGGTTGGAGACTGTGGAAGTGGAGATTGGAGTTTCACAACTCCTTTTGGTTTACTTTGCTGTTTTCATGCTTTTTGTAATTGTTTCATGTTTCCTTGGATCATGAGCAGCTAAACCTCTTAGCTAGGGCTAAGAGGTGAAGCTTGTAGTGAATCCAAGATGTTTTGAATCGTAGTTAAGTGGTTTTCAGTTTGGAATTCATGATTATGAACTCTGCTTTGAAGTTTATACAAGTTTTTAAGTAATTTTTCTTAGTCTTGTGATGACTCATGGATGTTTGGATGAATTACTTAGCTTCTTAATTCGTTTGCAACGGTCTAGACCTGTATGATCCGAGGAATCGGAGTGCGCTCTAGTACTAAGCTCTTCATGAAGGGACTTCCTACCAAAGTTCTATTTTTGTTGATTTTCTGGAATATGTAATGACTGTGCATGTAATTTGAATCCAGTTTAAATCCTGATCTAGCCTTGTCTTGTGAGAGGACTTGAGGATGGTTATGATTGTGAACTGGACTTATAGAAAAGGGGAATGACCTATGCAATTGAGCATGCTCAGATCAGCCTACATTGAGTGAATTTGATGCATGGAACTTACATATTACAGACTGTTTGGTTTAACAGCTTTATCATCCGACTAGATAGATTTGAATATCGATTCTAGTTGAGAGAATGAGAAACCACAGCGGATTGAACATCAAGGATTGCTACAAGTGGATCCTTGAACCCCTAGTGCCTTCTTATAATTAGTTACTTTCAATTTAATTAAACTTCTGTTACTCACATCAATTTCATATAAAAATCTGATTAGTAGATTTCAATAGACACTTGTGGATGAGTTTGTGAGATCCTACATAAGTCCCTGTGGATCGACCTCGGTCTTACCGAGTTTATTACTACATCGCAAACCAACACTTGGGGAGGCGAACAGTAAACATTACGGACTGTAAGGTAACAGGAATGAAAAGTCATGACTGTCATGTCCTTCTGCAACGTCTACTACCGGTTGCAATTCATGGATTCCTTAACAAGGATGTCAGTGCTACGCTGATTGAGTTGGGGATATTCTTTAAGGATTTGTGTTTGAAATCTTAGAATGTAGAGGTTATTAAACGACTGGAGAAGGATATTGTCGTAATCCTTTGCAAACTTGAAAGAATATTTCCACCTGCATTTTTCGATGTCATGGTACACCTAGCGATTCACTTACCGCATGAAGCGAAGCTTGCAGGCCCAGTACAATATCGTTGGATGTATCCGATCGAAAGGTGATAGAACAATGATCATAAATTTTTATTCATTCCATAAACTACGTATATCCATGTTTTCATGTCCTAAACATATTGATTTTGTGTACAGATACCTTCACACATTAAAACAATATGTGAGGAATAAGGCATGTCCAGAGGGATCCATTGCTGAGGCGTACATTGATAATGAGTGCCTGACATTTTACTCCATGTATCTTCGTGGCATAGAGACTAGATTCAACCGAGAATATCGAAATGCCGATGCAGGGCAGGCGCATGAACAAGGACTCATATCTGTATTCGCACATAACGTCCGTCCTTTAGGATCGCCGTCGTTTCAGGATATGGACCCTCGGGATCAGGCGAAGGCGCGGTGGTATGTGTTGCATAACTGCGAAGAAATAGAGTACTACTTGGAGTAAGTCTTCGCACATAATTATATATCTACAGATAGTTTTAATCTCAAAATTTCTTGCTTACAACGTACCAATTGTGTATAGTGAACACATCGAGGAGATGAAGTCCCAATACCCTACAAATTATGATCGAATGCATCAGGATTTGTTTCCAGAATGGTTTGCAAAACATGTAAGATTAATTTACCTTCTATCTCACCACACTTACAATATTATTTTATTGCATAATATTTACACGTAATTTTAAATGCCTAAACGTACATTTATATTCTGTATGTGATGATAGATGAAGATGTTGCGCACTAGCAACTCTGCGATGCGTCTGATGCGCTCTACTCACTAGCGTGTGGCCCTGATAGACGTGTATCTAGATATACAAGTTGTATTGTAAACGGGATTCGGTTCCACACTGAGGAGCGTGAGAAATATAGGACCACACAAAATAATGGTGTGGTTGTGAAGGGAACACATGAGGATGTCGAAATTGATTTTTATGGCGTTTTGACAGATATTATTGAGCTGAGTTATTGTATGAGAAAGCGGGTGTACTTATTTAAATGCGATTGGTGGGACATTGGAAATAAAAAGTTGGGAATACAGACTGATAATTACTTCACGAGCGTAAATTTATCTCGGAAGTGGTTTAAAGATGACCCATTTATCATAGCCGGCCAAGCCGAACAGGTATTCTACCTCGCTGACACCAAGTTAGGCGGCTCTTGGCACGTGGTGTAGAAAATCAAGCCCAGGAACATATTTGATGTTCCCGAAGTAGACGTTGAAGATAACGATGAAGGGAGTAATAGAACGTCGTCAGTTGAACAAGCATACCAAGAAGACATGCCATCTTGGGATAGAGGGAATGATCCAAATGTTGATATTGATGTGGTGCAATTGAATAGAGATGATGTGCCACCTGATCATGTTGATGCCTTAATCATAAATGACATTATTAAAGATGATAGCGCTTTCATCGATGACAACGTTGCAGACGATGAAGAGGAAATTCTGATCAGCGATAGTGATGGTGAAGAAGAAAGAGTCCTAAGCGATAATGATTCAGACGACGATTATTAAATGTATACAAGATTTACATGTAATTTTCAATTCGATTAATTTGATTATTACATGTATATATGTTTTACAAGTCATGATTTTTTTCCTGAATTGACTTGTTTATAATCTACATTTACAGTTAAGTCACTTTCTGATCATGTCCTCCACAAACTGGAGCGTAGCGGAAGCACGCAGCATACTTCATCAGCTGTTGCGGATGGACTTTCCGGCCCTATATTCTTCTGGTAGGGCCAGAGAGATACCCGGTCTGGTCGAGAAATGTAGGGAGGAAGACGATGACTCAGATGAAAGATTATACAATCTTAAAGAAATTTCGGACCTGATTGAGGAATATAACCGCGGAAAACTTCGTATGGAAGATGCGACATTATCACTTGCACATCTGAATGGAGTCCCGAGAGATCAGATTTCTCCTATTGTGACTGGCATGTTGGCTGTAACAATGTCGAGTGCTTCATACAGCTTGACATATACATCTGCAGCGTACGATAACTTACGCAGGGAGTATTTCGGATAGTTGATCCGAAGTTGATTTGTATTACAATGAGATATATGTATTTAATATAGAATGACAATGTGTAATGGATTTTTCAACTTTTATATTCTGTTTACGGTTTTATTATATTCTGCTTGCATTATAGTGTAATGGTCTAATCATATTTTTATCATGTCTCTAAGCATAAGCACAAATTCACTCTACAATGATGTTCATAAACTTGCATTGATATTGTTTAAATTTATAAGTTTGTATTTCAGATATATTCAATCATGGCACCAGGTGAGAGATCAGGTCGTTCGCGCACTAGATCTACCCCTTCCACCCGTGATGCGACGCAGACAGCATCGACGTCGCACGGTGCATCACAGTCATCTAATCCTTCGGTTCAGCATACACCGGGCACTGCATGTAAGTCTAGACATTTATTTAGTGATTTCTGTTTATATTGTTACTTACATATATCTTTTCACAGCAGCATCTTCTACCAGCCGACGAGGACGTGGACCCATGCGTGGGTTAGTTTTAGAGCGACTTACGCGTGAGGGTAGGGTGGCGGTAGAGTTCCCACAGGACTGCCTTAGACCTGTTGGGGACAGTGCCAGACTGTTTACGTCTGAGGTCGGTGTCCTATGTCGATCTCTGATCCCCGCCACCACCCCCCGTTGGACTGACGTGACAGATGATGTGCGACAGCTCATCCGTCAGCGCCTTCAGGTAAAGTTTAGTAAATTGAAATTTCCTTTTCTGAAAGTTCATTTATGGTTAAGTCCTATTGTTAATAAGTTTATTGCCTTAATTTATTATTTACGAAACTGCAGGATAAATTTGAATTCGATTTGAATGTTCCCTACATTTCTCATGCCGTCGACGACATGATTAGAGAGCAGTTCAAGGAGTACCGCGGAGAGTTGCACCAGTGGTACAAGCGGTGCAGGACACACGATGAGGCCGTACTGTCCGCACCGCCACACGTTACTACAGACGACTGGCGGATACTCTGCGAGAGATTTTCGTTGAAGGCTTTTCAGGTAATATTTACATGTACGATATCTTACGGTAACAATTAAATTCGCAATTAATAGAAATGTATTTTGTATAATGTGTTCAGAAGAGGAGTAGAGTAAATTCTGCGAACAGGGAAAAGTTACAAGTGAACCACGTAGCTGGTTCAAAGTCATTTGTACGACATCGTTATGACATGGTAAGAAATTATTGATGATTATTAAGTTAATATATTATTTTGATTGGCGTTTATTATAAGTCTTTTTTCCTTTCGATTGCGCAGCGAGATTCCGTCACCGGCCAGGAGCCTGGACCAGTAGACCTCTACAGAGGGACTCACTGTCGGTAGGCGACGGGATCTTGGGTTCATTCTAGAGCCAGTGAGCATTGGGTAAAAATCTTTACTTTATAAAATTTAATTGCGCATTGATTGATAATAATGTCATTCATGTCATTTTTTATGAAATTTCATATCTTTTCATTACAGGCGGCGATGGACACCATACGCAGCCAGCCCACTCCCGATGGTAGTCAGCGGAGTGAGCCAGAAATCCTGAGCGAGGTGCTTGGCACCCGTTCTGGATATGTGCGTGGGCTTGGCCATGGTGTCAAGCTCATGGTACAAATTAGAGCTGGCTCCAGCCGATCCGTAGCTGGTGAGAGCGCTCAACGCCGAGCTGATATCGCAGAGAGAGAGGTTCAGCAGCTACGGGTCGTCGTCGATGAGATTCGAGAGCAGCTGGAGAGGCAGAGAGAGGAGCAGAGGCGTAGGGAGGAGGAGGAGCAGAGGCGTAGGGAGGAGGAGCAGAGGCGACGGGAGGAGGAGGAGCAGAGGCGTAGGGAGGAGGAGCAGAGGCGTAGAGAGGAGGAGGAAAGGAGACGGGAGGAGGAGGAGAGGCGACAGGAGGAGGAGGAGAGGCAGATCGAGGAGTTGCGGCAGGAGCGACAGGAGCATGAGCGACGGATGCAGGAGATGTTTCAGGCTCTCGCTGCACGCCTTGGCGCCGATGCCCCGCCACCTCCGCCTTCATCTTCCTGATTATTTTTTTTACTATACGACTTTTAACTTATATGTATTTGTGTGTTGATGAATATTGTTTGTTTGTGGATGTGGAATTGATTATTTGTGTATGGATGGTGTAGTTTCTATTTATTCGTATGTATGTGGATGTGAATAGGAGAAAAATATATAGGTTTCTTTACAGGTGTATATCAGGAATTTTCCTGAATTCTGAAAACAAATGAAACCGGGACAGGAAATACTATTACCGATGAAATTATTCGTAGGTAAAAAAATAAAAAATATTTTTACCGACGAAATATTTCGTCGGTGATAAACCCGGAAAAGTTTTGCCGACGAAATATTTCGTCGGTGATAAACACGGAAAACTTTTACCGACGAAATATTTCGTCGGTAAAGACTTTACCGACGAACATTTTCGTTGGTAAAATTTTTTTTACCGACGTCTCATTTTTATTTTCGACAAATGTTCATATGTTTTCTCGACAAATTTTTTCGTCGGTAATGGTTTTATTATTACCTACGAAAATTTGTTTCGTCGGTAAAAACCTTTACCGACGGCCTTTCTGCGACGATGTTAGCCGCGAAAAATTTCGTCGGGAAAAAGATTTCCCAACGAAATTTTACTGATTCCCGACGAAATCGTGCGTCGGTAAAAATAGAATTTCTTGTAGTGTGAGGAACTTCGGGCTTTAGGCTTTATTCGCCCGAGTAGTTCTCCGTGGGGAGCACCGGTTCTATTCATCATGAAGAAGGATGGGTCGTTGAGACTTTTTGTGGATTACAGAGAGCTGAACAAGGTGACTATCAAGAATAAGTATCCATTACTGAGGATTGACGACCTATTTGATCAGCTCAAAGACGCACAGTTCTTCTCGCAGATTGACCTGCGTTCTAGATACCACCAGGTTCGAGTACGAGAGGAGGACATTCCTAAGATGGCTTTTTGCACCAAATATGACCATTTTGAGTTCCTAATTATGTCTTTTAGGTTCATGAATGCTCCGACCATATTTATGCAGTTGATGAATGAAGTATTCTGCCCTTACCTCGATCAGTTCATGGTGATATTTATAGATGATATTTTGATATATTTGCGTACCCAGGAGGAACATGAGAGTCATCTGCGTATTGCCCTACAGACTCTTCGCGATCATCAACTATACGCTAAATTGGAGAAATGCGAATTTTGGCAAGAAGAAGTGAAGTTTCTCGGGCACGTCATCACTAGAAAGGGAGTGGCGGTAGATCTGACTAAGGTTGAGGCTGTGCTTAAGTGGAGGCAACCTACTAATATAACGGAGATTCGGAGCTTTCTGGGTTTAGCGGGATACTATAGACGATTTATTCAGAAATTTTCTTGTATAGCAACACCGCTAACCCGATTAACCCGTAAGGGAGCACCTTTTATTTGGAGCGAGGCTTGAAAGAAAGCTTTTGAGGAGTTGAAGGAGAAGTTGACGATGGCACCAGTTCTCACTTTGCCATATGGGAATGAAGGGTTCGTAGTATACACAGATGCCTCACGAGTTGGATTGGGTTGCGTGTTGATGCAACACGATAAAGTTATAGCCTATGCTTCTCGGCAGCTAAAGGCCCATGAGCAGAATTACCTCGCGCATGACTTGGAATTGGCTACGGTAGTGTTCGCAGTGAAGATATGGCGGCATTATCTATATGGGGTGAGATTTCAGTTGTTCATGGATCATAAGAGCCTCAAGTATTTATTCTCTCAGAGCGAGCTTAATTTACGGCAAATGAGGTGTTTAGAGTTGTTGAAGGATTATGATTTCTCTGTTCAATACCACCCAGGGAAGGCGAATGTCGAGGCTGATGCCCTTAGCCATCAGCCCCGAGGAGTTATTGCTCGTCTTATGGTCCAGGAGTGGCAGATGCTGGAGGAAGTACGAGATTTTGACTTTAAGTTGAGCATGCAGTCAGCTACTGCGTAGCTTAAGAGCTTGTCCATCCAGCCGTCATTAGTATCTCGAGTTATTGAGGCACTACAGGCTGACCCAACTATCATCGCTCACCGCAAGGAAATGACTGATGATGGTCCATCCGAGTGGCAGATTGGAGCTAATGGTGGACTTAGCTATAAAGAGCGACTGTGTGTGCTAGATGATGTAGAGCTGAGGTGAGAGATATTGAATGAGGCACATCGGTCCAGATTTACAATCCACCCAGGCAGTACAAAGATGTACCACAATGTCAGGAGACAATACTGGTGGCATGGAATGAAGCATCACATCACCGAGTATGTTGCCCAATGTGACACCTGTAAGAGGGTCAAGGCAGAGCATCAACGACCCTCAGGTACTTTATAGCAGCTGGAGATCCCTCAATGGAAGTGGGAGCACGTTACGACAAATTTCATTATGGGATTGCCGCGGACTCTGCGAGGTCATGATGCCATCTGGGTCATCGTTGACCGACTGATGAAGAGAGCACACTTCCTTCCTATAAGTTCCACCTACTCCATGGACCGTCTTGCTCAGCTATTTGTGGATGAGATCGTCAAATTGCATAGAGTGCAGGTATCGATAGTATCCGACCGTGTGACCCAAGGTTCATGTCACGATTCTGGAAGAGCTTTCAACGAGCCTTGGGTGTGATTTTGAAGTACAACACCGCTTACCATCCCCAGACAGACGGACAGACCAAGAGGGTTAATCAGATCCTGGAGGATATGCTCAGAGCGTGTGTGCTAGGTTTTCAGGGTAATTGGGATAATCATCTGTCGTTAGCCGAGTTTGCATATAATAATAACTATCAGGCGACCATCGGCATGGCTTCATATGAGGCCTTGTACGGTCGACCATGCAGGTCTCCTAGCTGTTGGACAGAAGTTGGAGAGCGTAGATTACTGGAGAAGATAAAGCTTATCAAGAAGAGAATGCGAACAGCCCAAAGCCGGCAGAAGAGTTAAGCTGATCGCCGGCATAGAGAATTGGAATTCACAGTTGGAGATTCTGTCTATCTCAGGGTCTCGCCCATGAAGGGCATAGTTCAATTTGGCAAGAAAGGGAAGCTCGCCCCACGATATATAGGGCCCTTCAAGATAGTAGAACGGATTAGCCAGGTGGCATATCAGTTAGCTTTACCTCCTGAGCCGGAAGGTGTACATGAAGTATTCCATGTATCCATGCTGAGGAGGTGCGACCTTGAGACGGAGCATATCATTGATTGGCAGACGATCGAGATCCAAGAAGACGTATCGTACATTGAGCATCCAGTCCGTATCCTGGATCGGAAGGAGTAAGTCCTCCGGACGAAGACGATTCCACTTGTGAAAGTGCAATGGAGACACCATAACGAGGCAGAGGCCTCATGGAAACTTGAGGAGGACATTCGTGAGAAGTATCCCCACTTATTTCTTTGAGCTATGTAGATTCTATAAGAATATCGTCAATGTACGATATCTTCCTAATAATAAGAAAGGTTTTCAGTCAGTTCACACCTTGGGCTACGTCACTATTGTTACCCAATAGAGTAGGAATTTCGATGACAAAATTTTTATAAGGAGGGTGAAATTGTAATACCCAACCCAGCCTATAGGAACATTCAACTGATCATTTGCTCAACCGTTAGGAAGGTTAGGTTCATCTTCCGAATTAAAACTCTGCAATGCCCACGTGTACAACCTGGATACCTGCACTGGCCTGGAATAGTGACTAAAAAGCCTGTCCTGGGTAACAAGACCGCGAACACCCAAAACTTATATCATGACAACTGCCCCAATGAGACAAATTCGATGATATTTTCCACACGCGGATACGCGACCTCAAATACAAGATATAACGTGAAGAATTCCATATTGTCCATGTGCAAATATTCATGAAAAAGTAAAAGAATGACATCATACCTAGAACTATTATATTAGGATTAGTTTAAGGCACATATAACCTAAGCTTTATGGTAAGCATTCTTTATGTATCACCACAAGTCACTTTATTAACAATAATAATGATAAAATTAACTTTATGAACCAAATGTCAAAGCTTTCCCATGATTCAAGGATAGCCATGCCATCTAGCACATCTTGTTTAAGTTAACAACATTCATAAGATGGTATGGATCACACTTAAGGGAGATAAAGCTAGTTTAACTAACAACTAATAAAAGTGAAACTTCAAAAGTCAAAAGGTTTCCTTAAATTAAGGAGGTCATGCCACCTTTCAATATTCTAGAAATGCCTAATCACATCTAGAAGGCCTTTAAGACCTCGAATCAAACCTTAAAGCATGTTACATAAAGTTAAAACCTTCATTAATAAAGTATGTGTTGAGAAGTCAACAACATAATCCCTCAAAATAAGGAAAATGTGTCCACATGGCAATTACTCTTCTAGAAAAGTATGGGAGCAATAAATGGTAGACCAAAAAGTCTCTAATTATGTAATTAATAGGGGACAATCACCCCATAAAATAAGGAGGACAATCCACCGCATGGTTTATGGAATTAATCAAAGCTAATTAACCAATGTCTATATAAAGAGTTCATGTATGAATTTTGAGCACTTGGTGCCCACACCTTCTAGCTTCCTAAGGCATTTCTCCATCCCACTTAAGACCTTAAAACCACTTTCTAATCAACCCAAAACAAACCCTCAACTCCAAGTAAAGTAGACACTACAATCAAGTAAATCCAATCACTTAAGGGAGATCCAATTCTCTAGCAATGTAAGTGCTCTCCCTTTATCTCGTCTTTTCTAATGTTGTGTTGATTACATTCATTTGATCATGAAGGTGTAGGTCTTGTTGATGGTGGACCCCACGTGGAGAGATACGAACCATACAATGGTTTGGATATTGAAGAAAACACAAATATTAGCTTGATCTAAAATGCATGGGAAACCATTGATTGTGGGCTCCACCATGACCATTATTAGCCATCCAGTTAGTTCATAAGGTCTCTAGGACCTGAATGAAGCAACCACACGTATTTGAGCATGGAACGGATCGTGGACTCACTCTGATGGTTATTTGCAATCCAACACGTCCAATGGGTGGACCCCACTGACCTTGTAGGGGCAAAGAAAAAAAAAAGGGTAGGACTCCCACTCTGGACAAGGACGTGCAAAGAAGGGACATCTCTGCCCCCTTTTTTTACAAAGGGTTGTGGGGCCCACCTTGGGTCTGACCATGACATATGCATTTTATCGATGCCATCCATCCATTCCCACGGACTATTTTAGGGGCCGAGCCCAAAATTTAGGCTAGTCCAGGCCTTGAGTAGGCTACACCATTAGAAACAGTGGTGCCCATGCACTTACCATTCAAACCTCACAGGGTCTACCATTAACACAAATTGACAAAACAAAAGAGAGAAAAATAATAATAATAATAATAATAATAACAAGATAGAAAAATACACATATAGTAATAATAAAATAATATTCATAACAATGAGAGGAGAGTCCTCTCCGGACGTTGTAGAGTTCTGAGAGAGACGTCTCTCTTTTGTGTTGGACGGATGGGCTGTGGATCGCACGTTGCTACCACCATGATGAATATGCTTCATCTAAGCCATTCATTTATTTTGACAAATCATGTTAAGCTGTGGGCCCAAAACTGAGGCCGTTTCTAAATTTCAGGCCGGCCAGGTGTGGGAGTCAATGCTAACCATTAAAAGCTTCTCAGTGAGGCTAATATGCTTTTGGCCATTAAATAGTGGTGAACCCACTAAAATCAAAATAAAATAAAATAATAGTATAGTATAATATATATATATATATACACACACACACACACACACACACACACATGTATGAGAAAGGACAACCACCTCTCTGGATAGGAACGTCCAAAGAGGGACGTCCCTCCTTCCCTTACCTTCGAAAGGGTTGTGGGCCCCACCGTGGATACACCATGATGTATGTGATAGATCCACATCTTCCACCTATCATTCCAGCCCATTTTAGTTAGTGATCCGAAGAATTGGTCAGATTTAAAAAATCCAGATAGACCACACCGTTTAAATAGTGGATATTGAACATCTACTATTAAAACCTCCTTAGGGCCACTGTAATGTTTTTTTTATATACCTAATCTTAGTCTAGACCCATTGTGACGCATATGCATGACCAGGTTGTCTATTTGGTTGACGCCTATGATCGGACAACCCCTTCATTTCAGCATATTATTTTAACACTTAAATTTATAAGCAAAGAAATTCTAAACCATGGGTGGGCCACACCACTCATGATCGGTCACCCTAAAAATCCTCTAGGGCAGTTAGTTGTCCAAACGACCCTAACAGATTTATGGGGCTTACCATAAACACTATTTAGGTATATGGTAAAGCCCAAAATGTCCCTGGGGTGCCACACTTGTGAAACAGTAAGCATAGTCCCGTTGAAGGTAGAAAGTTAACAAATTACACCCTGGCAACATTATGTAGCAATTGGCTATCCAGGTATGTAGTCCCTTAGTAGTTTGGTATCTTATATAGTAGCATGCCTTGAGTTCTTGATTAGCCTTGAGTCACTTATCTTGTAACATTACCATGCATACCATAGCATGATACATATGGTGAGAATTAATATCTTTACTTTTTGCTACACTACAGCTTGACCATAGTACATATCCTATAGTTGGGTAATAAAACGTATGAAGGTATTGATTTATGGGACACCCGAAGTTTGGAAATAGTAGGGGATGATGTGCCCCTTGGGTTGAAAATCCCTAAACCCCGATGGTACCTAGTGATGCCTCACCTTTGGGTCGGGTGGATAAATGGGTCAGGCCAGGTTGAGAAGGGGTAGGTCCGACCCACCATAGGGCTAAGGAGGCAACCGGGGACCGGTCTGACCCGCCGGTGAGGAGAAGCGCAAATGAGGTCCGTTACTGACGTGCGCAGTGGACGTTTGTAAAACCACTGGCGGGTAGCGAGGTCAATTGCTGGTGTTTGGTGCATGAGCATCGACCCCTGTGGATCCCGAGTTTTATTTGTACAGTGATCCTTGATTAGCCGATGATCTTTATGAGTTGTGCCGGTGAGTATGTGGTGAGATGACTGTCTCTGGAGAATTCTACCTCTGGCATGCGATCATCTAATGCATCTCACGCATGGTTCCATTTTATCATTCATTGCATCATTTTGTATGCTAGTTTCATAAGTTTATATCTTATGATAATTGTCAGTCATTATACCTTTCATATTAGCCATCTCATATGTTTATTATAACAACATGTGCCTGTTAAGCCACAAGACTTATTTGCCTTTTAAACATTACAAGAAATGAGATTAAGGAAGAAAAATTGGTAGCAAGCATAAGCTAGGCGACATAACGGAAGACTTATTCGACTTTTGGTTTCTTTTAGATTGTATATATATCTGATGTATATTTGCCACGTACAGCCAGACAATGTACTTTTAGACTTTTATAGTATGCAGTTTACTTGTGTACAAATATTACTTATCTTGTCTCTGATATTCCTTCTATGTTGAGAATGAATGGTAAGATCTATCTTTTATATGACTCGGTTGGACACCGAACTTGGGACTTAGCAGCGGACGCCGAGTGCTAATCTCGGAGTTCGGCCGGTCACGTGCCAGATCCAGTGGGTATAGCAGTTGTACGAGGCTACCGGGTCTGGGGTGTGATAGCAGCGACTAACAGTCCAAGCAAGGAGACCGTCTAAAAAGGCTGAGCAGGCATCCAGTTCAGCTTGTTGCTGAGCTGAGCCATTAGAACACAAAGCTCAGCGTGAGAGGACTCACCCTTTGAGGAAGATCTACAATCTGGGCAAAAGGCCCAAAGGGAGGAGCTCGGACGTCGAGCTCCATATCTAAAGTAGAATAGAATCGACCAACCACCTTCCAGAGTCGATTCGAGATATCTGAGTGGATCCGGATATTTTGGGATCTACTTCTATTCTTAGGAAGACATATGTGACACAATCGGGAGAGAGATCTTCCCCTAATAGGACTCTACCGACGTATCCTAAGAGGATCCAACTCTCCAGAAGCTTCCCCCACGTCTTATAAATAGGACGAGAACCTCCACCTTCAAGGTAGGAAATATCTTAGCCTTTAAGCCCTATTCTGTCAAATATAAAACTTGACTTAGGCATTAGACAGTTTCTAGCCGCACTATGGCACCCCCCCCCCCCCCCCCCCCCCCCCCCCCCCCCCCCCCCAATGCCTACCTTCTCTTGTTCTTGCAAGTCCAATGAACCTAGGAGGGTTTCCAACATCCTGCATTTAAGGAGAACTCTCCGTGGCTAATTTCAGCGATCCACATCGAATTTTCAAATTTGTGCGACAATAACTCTAATAGTCAACAAAGAACTAAGACCCTAACAGTCAACAGAGAACCGAGACCTTATCCCTACAAGGGAAACTATGAATTACAATCCTAATAGTTAACACATAATTGAAACCTTATCCTTAGGACAACTACTACACTTCAAAGGCCCTTATTAGGGTCGCGGTTCCTAAGGACAGGGTCTCAGCTCTTTGTTGACTGTTAGGGTCGTAGTTCGTAGTTGCCCTTGTAAGGACAGGATCTCAGTTCTCTGTTGACTATTAGAGTCACAGTTCCCAATTAGCCTTGTAAGAATAGTGTCTCAGTTCTCTGACTGTTAGGGTCGTACTTCACAATTAGCCTTGTAAGGACATGGTCTCAGTTCTCTGTTAACAGTCAGGGTCGTAGTTTACAATTTCCCTTGTAAGGATAAGCTCTCATTTCTCTGTTGATTCTTAGGGTCTTAGTTCTTTATTGACTATTAGGGTTGCAGTTCTCTGTTGAGTGTTAATCTCTTAGCTCTTTGTTGATTGCTAGGGTCTCAGTTCTTTATTAACTGTTAAGGTCTCAGGTCTCTGTTAATTATTAGTGTCTCGGTTTTCTATTGACTATTAGGGTCTCAGGTTTTAGAAAAAAGAGGCCCTAACAGTCAACAAAGAATTTGTCTCAATTCTCTGTTGATTGTTAGGGTTGTAGTTCACAGTTGCCCTTGTAAGGATAGGGTCTTAGTTCTTTATTGGTTGTTAAGGTCTTAGCTCTCTATTGATTAGAGTGTCAGTTTTCTATTGAATGGTAGGGCCTCAATTCTCTATTGACTGTTAAGGGCTCAGTTTTTAGAAGAAAAAAAAAGGGAAAAAGAAAAATAAGAATGAGAAGACAAAGGTAAGTTGTTTTATTTATTTGATATTTTTTCATTCTCTTTTTTCTCTTTTTTTAGTTAAGAAGGTTAAGAATATATACATACATACATATATATATATATATATATATATATATATATATATACATACATACATATATATATATATATTATTTATTGGTTAATTTTTTATTTATTTGTCATTTTTTAGAAAAATGAGGAAGAAGAAAAACAAGAACAAAAAGAAGAAGGTAAGTTATTTTATTTATTTTGATATTTTTATTTTCGTTCTCTTTTTTCATAAAAAAAAATGAAGAAGAAAAAGAAGAAGAACAAGGAGTAGGGGCATTTTCGTTCATAGGTTTTTCTAAAACTATTTGTTGTCACAGGGATTTGTACAACGGATTTGGATGGCTGGGATCAGCCACATGACCTTTAATCCTCACGTAAGGTCTTGTCTAGTCCGCTAAACCTGCAAGAACAAGATGAATAGGCCAAGGGGAGGTGTCGCGGTGCGGCGGGGGACTCTCTGATGCCTAAGTCAGGTCCAGGGACAAGGAGAATAAGGGTGTGAAGGCTAAGATATTTCAGACCTTTGCGATGAAGATCGAAGTCCTATTTATAGGGCTTAGAGGCGGTTCTGGAGAGTTGGATCCTGCTAAGATACGTTGGTGGAGTCCTTATTCTAGTAAGATTATGCCTCTCAATCATGTTAGAGAGGCTTTGCTAGGAATAGAAACGGATCCCAAAGTATCCAGGGTGGAATATCCAGATCTCTATGGATATCTCGAACCACTTATAGGTGGCTAGTTTCACGGACCACCTTTAGGTGGTTGGTCACTCACACTAAGAAGTTTAGTTCCCTAGCTCCTCTACTTGGGTCCATCTCAGACGGTAAACCATCGACGAGACGAGGTCTTCACTAGTATATCTCCTGGGCAGAGGGCCGTTGACGGGTCCTCGGTCATCGACAATAGTCGACTACCAAGCCTCATTAGCATAGGCTGTCGTCATATGTCCTCAACTTGTCCTAGATTGAGGACTACGACATGGGCCTTTTAGAATGCGCTTCCCCACATTTGTGGGCCATAGGCCAGCTCGAATTAAACCCATAACAGTTGTCCCCCTACTCTTGAGGACGAGCGTGCAAGGGCTCGGGAGTAAGTTTAATAGGTTGAGCTGGTCCTAGCGTTTCAATATCCATATGTATCTGCCAGCTGTGAGGTGGTATACAAGGAAATTAATGGTGGGATCCACAGAAAGATTTGGCAGGCTCGAAATATGAAGAGGCATCATCATCCTTTATACGGCATGTCAAATGGTCTAATCCTCGAACGAATGGGCGCTTGACGTGTGGCAATGACTCTATCAAGTGAGACAGGTGCATTTATTATTCGCCTTCTCTTGCTGCGACACGTGGGGACAGTACGGCTTGGTGAGGCATCACGCCTAGTACAAGAAAATCATGTCGCACCATGTGGACAAGATATCACTTCTCTGCTCAAGGTGTCCATGTGGTGACACGTGGTATTACAAGGAGGGTCTATAAATGCCCTTCTCCTTCTTCCTTTTTTCGTTTTATGCTTTCGCAGGATATCTAGACCCTATCGGATTTTCCTCTGGTGCTTGGCTTAGCCATTTTCGTCGTTAAGTTTGTTCGATCATTCAAGCGTCCATGTCAATGCTAGTAATATGATTCTCTCCTTTTGTTGATTACTTCTAACCATTTTTTTCCTTTTTTGTGTTTTCTTCACACCTAGGTTTGGCCCCATTCATGGCTAGGGAGCGTTCTAGCGAGTCTATGGCTTCGGATGAGGTCGTGGTTGTTGCTCAGGAAGAACAAGACCTTGAGGCTGAGTCTCTTCCTGCGGGGCCAACCTCCGAGCATGCGGAGGAGGCTCCGGTAGTTGAGGGGGAGGACGAAGGTCCGAGCACCTCCACTTCTATATATTCTGCGGACGATTTTAGGTTTAAGTTGTCATCTTCTGACTTAAAGTTTCTTAGGTCGAAGTACCATATTCCTAGTTCGATGGGTCTTCGTGTACCCCGAGCTAATGAAGTTCTAAGTCGACCTCTCGATAGGGAGGTCGCCTTGTATACTATCTTCTTTGAGTGTGGTCTGTGTCTACCTCTTCTCCTAGTGGTGAGAGAGGTACTTAATCGTCTCTGTTTGGCCCCAGGGCAGTTGCAACCCAACTCCTAGAGGATTTGTTTGACTGCCACGTACTATGGCAACTTGTAATAATGATGAGCTCTTCATGGACGAGCTCTTTTATCTCTTCCAGACCAAGTCCAACACTAACTTAGCCCATGGGTGGTATTACTTCACTTCCTAGCTGGGTTAGTGTCACCCAATAGTGGTTGGGAACCCATCCTCAAATAAGGATTGAAAGGATCAATGGTTATTTGCTTCCAGGGACTGGGAGGCACCAACATCAAAGCTTAAGGGGGCGAGATCCGGGTCCCAACCATCTTTGCTCTGCCAAGTCAGGTGTTTTTCTGAGCACTTATCCTTCCTTTTGTCATTAGTGTTGTTGATGTAGCTAATGCCAGGTGCTCGTTCTTGCAGGTTATCCTAAGACACAACCTCTCCTGTCAGAGTGCTTCACCGACAAGTGAGGGTCGTCAGGGACATACTTGTCAAGAACCAATCATTAAGAAATCTTCTTTCTACTGAGAACCTTCGAAAGGCTAGCATCACTCATGCTAGTAGGCTTTCGTGCTCATTGCTTTTAATTCCTTTTTGTAGCTTGGTGATTGTTCTAACTCTTGATTATCTGTGTAGAGATGTTCCAGAGAAAGAAGAGGTCTCTCCTTACTGATCTTGACTAGTGGGCTACTCAACCACGACCACCTCAGAAGAAGAGTGTGGTTGAGCAGGTAACCGGGGATGGCAAGGTCGCATTAGGCCTCCACCAATCTTTTATCTATGGGACTGGCCAGATCTCCGTAACTAGGGTTGGTTATTCGTTTGTGTCAAGGGTTCATCAACCCTCGACCTTGGGAGCTCGTCAGCCCTCAACTTCGGGGGCTACTTGAGCCTTTGTAGAGATGGCGGCAAGGACCGCTATTGTTGCTACTGGCACGCCTACAACTCCTACTCGAGAGAGGACGGTCGCCGCCACTGGGGGAAGCCCATCGGCAAGGGCTGGTCCTTCGAGAGGATTTGGCTGAGGTTAGGCCGGAAAGATCCCTTCCCTAGTGTTTAAGCATCCCTTAATTTCTTCAACCGAAACATTTATCTCTTGGAACATTTGCTAATTTAATTGATTGATTTGAGTTTGCCCTTGCATAAATGCCTTCAAGGTATCCTCCATAGTGATTTGAGGTGGGGCCATGTTTGGTATAACATTTTGCATAGGTGATCCTCTTTGAAAGTTGGTGGCATTAGCCATAGGATCGTTCCTCCAACTAAAATTGTACATGTTACCCATTGGTCCATTGAAAAGTCATTGATAAGCATTTGTGATATTCTCTTGCTCATGTAACACCTCTTAAAACATAGGAATTGTGGGATAATCCTGAGTATAGTGTACATTAGTAGCACAAATACCGCACACGTTCTCATCAATGGCTTCATTGAACTTTGAGGATTCACCCTTTTGAAGTTCCAAAGCCTTAATCTTCCTTGTGAGGCTAGCTATCTTTGCATTAACATATGCTTCCTCTCTAGGATGTTTATTCCTCCATTCTCTCTTTGTTGAGAAGGCCCTGAGATTACTTCACTTGTCTGATGTATCCCAAGATTGTGAGTTATCGCCAACATATTAAAGTAAGCCCATGCTTCCTCTGGGTCTTTGCTCATGAACTCGCCATTACAAATCATCTCTACAAATTGACGCATGTTGGAACTCAATCCATCATTAAAAAAAAAAAACTTATAATTTGCCAAATTTCTTAGGCATGGTATGGGCAAGCGAGTAGGAGGTCCTTAAATCTTTCCCAACTTTGAAAGAATGTTTAACCCTCTTTAATCGAAAAATCCATGATTGGCTCTTCGAAGGGTATTTGTTTTATGAGCCAGGAAATTTTTTTTCAATAACTCCTGGGTCATCTCGTTCCATGTCCTTATCGATTGTGATCTTAGAGAGTGAAGTTAAGCCTTGGCTTTTTCTTTAAAAGAAAAGGGGAATAATTTAAGTTTTATGACATCTTAATGACATTGGCATATTGTAGTGTAGCCACTACCTCATCGAATTCCTTTAAGTGTAGCTATGGACTCTTAGAGTCTAACCCATGGAACTAAAGTAGAAGTTGAATCACACCCAGCTTAATATCATTATTCCCCGCATTGGTTGGAAAAATCATGCATGAGGGTGGAGTTGCCCTAATTGGTTGTAGGTAGTCACATAAAGTTCTAATTGGACGAGCATTGTACACCTCATTCTCTCCTACTTCTTCTCGGTTTGTATTTGTGGTTGGAGCAGGAGGGGGAGGATTCCTCAAAGGTGTTTGGTTTTCAGTCAAGCCTCCTGAACTTTCACAATTCTATATGTATTTTTGCACACGTTTTTGTATCGAGAGTGGTCCAACTAAACCCCCTTCGGTTCGGAGACGATTTGTGTGGTCACGTTCCTAACGGGACATAAACCACACAAATCTCTATCAAAATCTAGAACCTAAACCTAAAAACACAAATCTGAAAAATCTAAAAATCTAAAAATCTAAAAAACTAAACTAGAGAGGTCTAAGTTAGAAGGATGTTACCAAAAGATCTTAAACTAGATTGATGAAGTTCTTACAAAACAAACAAAACGATGTTAGTTCTAAAAAAAAAATCGAAAAACCTAATTCTAAAATTTTAAAAATCCTACCTAACGATATTAGAAACTACTTTATTAGAATACTTAAAACCATTTAGCCTACAAAAATCCCTAGCAACTGTGCCAAAAACCTGTTCGCTAGCCCCAAATGTAAGGCTGTGATGTAGTAATAATCAATCGTGAGATTGAATCGTCCTCAGAAATTATATAACTAAACCAAATCTTCTGACTAGATTAATGTCTTATGTGTGGCTTCTGCTTGGCCGGGGGATAATAAGGTGCGAAAAATCAATGATTTATCTTTCACTTCTTGAATAGGTACGCCACTTTCTTGCGCTTGAAATTAGGACCGTTATCGGAGAATCTTTCTTGTGGAAGCCAGCAGATAATGTGACTTTTTTCTTTTTCGTGCAACCCCTTCTACCTTCGAAAGGGTTCGACCCATTTCATGAAATACTCCGTCGTTAAGGATTCTAACAACTTAGATTAAAAAGTACAGAAATTTAAAGGTTTAAAGCTAAGTAAAAACAGCAAATTAAATAAGAGAAATCTGAGAATTAGAAACAACTAGAGCGTCAAGGATCCACTTGTAGTATATTAATGTCAATCCATTCATCAAGCACATAGACACGATTGGAATCGAAGTCCTATCTCTATCCAATCAGAAGATATAACATTCAACACATAACAGTCCAAACTTAAATCTAGAATCCAATTCTAGTTATATTGAAATATGGAGAAGATGAACTTGTAGCACTTTGAAGCATCAGCCATACCATGAGATAATGGCTTTATCTAAGGTTTCTATAATTCAAATCTCATAAGAGCATAATGATAATTCTCATAAACTTATAAGTAACTTATGTCCGGAGTACACAAGCTCTCAAAATTGTCTAAAAATACCAACTTTATTCAATCTAAAAATTGAAATATCCAAAAAAAAGCTTAGAGTACTTGCATGAACGAATTAAACATTAAACCTAACTACAAGTTTCACCTCTTAGCCCTAACTAAGAGGTTTAGCCAACTATAGACATGATTGGACTAGAAAAAAACAGAAAAACTAAGAAAAATATAGAAAAGTAGAAGAAAAACTTGAAGAACAGAGTTGTAGATACTTCACTTTAATCCTCTCCACCTCCAGCACTTTCAGAACTCTTCTAGGATGCCTTCAGACGAAGGTAGAGGTGTCTTTTTATAGCAAAAACTCGTCACCACCTTGCAATCTTCTGGAATTACATAACTAGTTACGTCGTCGAGTCAATGGTCGACTAGTCGTTGATGGGCTCGGCCCGATCACTGCTCAAAAGACCAATGACCAAAAATGAATTTTGAATGTTTGAACGTTTGATGATTGTTCGGGAAACCAGTCGGTGGCTTCTGAAGACTAGTCAAAAATGGCATTTTTTTAGTCTAGCAAGCTTTTCGAAAAGTCTTTCTCCTCTGTTGAATTTCAGACCGGTCTAAGCTTTCACCGACCGGTCGGACGACCGGTCTGGAATCGGGCAGTTTTTTATCCAGCGAGTTTGGCGACCTTTCTTCAATTTTCAAACCAGTCAAACGAGTGGTCTTTAGCGGTGGCCGACCAATCGGATAGACTATTTCTTTGAGGTTTTTCCTTTTCTCTTCCTCTTTCTTCCTTGATTCTTTCTTTCAGCTCTTGGCTCTTCTTCCATGGATCTTCAATGTGTCTAAAGTCGTCAATTTAACCTTGAATTCATGAGGTCTCTCTCTCATTCCTACAAACACAAATATACATATAAGATAGATCATTTAACACTGTAAGCCATGCATAATGTGTGATGAATTGGGGTTAGAATATGCACAATTCAGAGCTCAGCAAATGGCGGGATTTGGGCTTTCTCCTGGGCAAACAACTCCTACATTGACAAAGTCGACTGGCAGGAAAAGTAAAAGGTAACTCATCTCCGGCCAACTTCCTCTCCCCTCTGCCCTTGTTTCTTTCTTTTCGCTTCCCAAGAGAAACTTATATCTCAGTCTGGCCCTGCCTATACTTTCTCGAACTTCAATTACCCTTGTGCTATGTTGGTGTTTGATTCAGTAATTCAAGACTTATCATTCAGCGAGCGAAAAGATATTGTCTAGGTTGGGAACATGAGCTGATGGCACATGGTTGACTACTTCAAATCAGTAGCTTTGATATGGCGTGTCTGGTCCCCAAATGTCAACCACAGGGACATTAGGTTCTCCCAGGAGGTTTGCTTCTACACGTAATAGTCATTCAGAATCAACTAAAATGGTAAGCACCTTATCCTCGAGGATATATTTGACTCTCTAGTGTAGAATCAAAGGTATTGCTCCCACCTGGTGCAAGCCAAGGGCTGGCCGAGAAGGAGATTGAATGATGATGATATGTCCAGGACCTGAAAAGTGATGGTTAACACGTCCGGATCGATTTGTAGCTTCAGGTTTGTTTCTCCTTGTGCCTGTCTTCAAAAATTATCAAATGCCCTAACATTCATGTTACTGGGTCTAAACGTAGATAGTTCCAGTCCTAAATATGAACAAGCCCGTAGCGGGCATACATTCAAGCTTGAACCATTATCGATGAGCACTGGTGGGATGCTACAATCCTTGTGACTAATGGTTATGTTCAATTGGTGCACATGGTCGCGCCCTTACAGAGGCAGTTCGTCATCTGAAAATGTGATGGCTCGCTGGGCGAGGAGTTGCCCTATCATGTGCACGACCATCTTTGACGGTGTTTCTCGAGAGATGTGTGCGTCATTTAAATCTTTGACAAACATTTCTCGATGGGTTTGTGATGTGCACAAAGGAGTTCCCAGACAGATATCTGGGCAGGGATGTTCTTGAGCTAGGCCGCTTTGTCGTATGCGGCTTCGGCCTTAAAAGCTTCTGTCAAATGCCCTTTAGAGTCTCCTCTAGATGCATCTCTACGAAAACACCACCCATTCGAGTTCATGTTTCCCACTTCCAAGCATTCCGGATAGTGCCACGGGACTACTTTGTGGTCAAAGACTGGGACCGTCCTTCCCTACAGTACTCGGGGAGATTGAGAGGGTGTTGAAGGGGTGGAGACGAGTCCCTGATGATTTGGCTGTAGTGAAGGACTTGCCCTTAGTAAGACCAGAGGCTGTGCCGGCGGTGGTTGTGATGGTATGGGTGTGGTCTGGCCTGACATGGCCAACTCATGTGGTAGATGAAATCGTGACGGATATGCCCCTTGGAGGGTCACCGTTGGATGGTTGATTTCAGATGTTGGGGGTGGCGTTTTTCTTAAAAGTACCATCGGCTGCTTAGTCATTGACGGAGCTTGATAAAGGTTAGCTGGTGGGTAGTTGGCAGGTGGTGGTGCAGGAAGCTCTCCCCATGAGAAACACTGGCGAGGGGTCCCAAAATGTGTTGTGCTGGGTGACAGAGTTAGCCACTGGGTCTTGCCCTTAGAGAATCACCGGCTGTCGTTGTGGTTGATGGATGTTGGGTGTTGAATAGTAGGCTAACTCGACATCCTTCTAATGGGTGAGTGGTGCCCCTTGTAAGACGAGAGACGGAATTCTTGAGCGTATGGAAGACATGAGGTAGATAATTCCCTTAGATGACATTGATTGTCGAAGTTTCCAGTGCAGTGGAACTTGCTTGATGTGGTAGTAGGGGATTCTAGGAGTATGTTTGTGGTGATGTTGGCACTGTTGTCGGGGGCCTGCAACCTAAATCTTGTTCTGACCAATTAGGTTTTGGACTGTGTGCTTCAATGAGAAGCAGTGTTCCATTGTGTGGCCCCTTCCTGGTGGAATGCACAATCTTCATTCTCGTTGTAGTTAGGAGGCAAGGGGTTTGGCGGCAGCTTAGGTTGCAACGGAGTCAGAAGTTATCTTTAGATCAATGTGACCATAATATCAGTGTACAATTGGGCCAATGGAGTGAATTTCCTAGGCGACTGAACCAAACCTGCCTGCCTACCCCGGTTGGGGTGCCGCGGGTTCCACTTGGGCTGTTGCGATTGTGATTGTGGATGCGGTTCGACCAGCGGGATAGCCGATCCACCCTGTGCTAAAGTGACGAGAATGGTTTCTGTCGGGTGAGGGGCGGGAGTATCCTTGTTTTTTTTAGGACATACCTGCCCACTTTCTCTGCTATCCTAGTCTTTTGCGCAAAGGGGGATTGGTGAGGCTATGGTGCAATCATACCATCTCTGATGCTTACCTCTACATGTTCCCCTGTACGTATGAGTTGATCAAAGTTGACATATGAGAAAGAGATCAGGTATCCTGCTATATTGGGGTTGGTCGAACATACGATCATGAAAAAAATTTCCTCATCATTAATTGGCGTTTTCATGCGTGGGGCCATGGTCCTCCATCGCCCGATGTAGGCAGACAGTGTTTTGTCACTTCTTTGCCTAAGGACGGCCAAGTCTGCCCTTCAAGGTGTTGCGTTCAGGTTGTACACAAAGCGATCGATGAAAGCCTGGGACAGGTCTTTAGAAGTCTTAATTTTATGATGATCAAGCGATGTGTACCAATCGAGAGCGTCACCTCTGAGGAATTTTTAGAATAGTCGTATTAGGGCCCCAACGTCCCCTACCATGGCATCAAGCTCTCCGCAAAAGGCTTTAAGATGAGGGGTAGGACATCCCATCCCATCATAGTTTTAAAATTTGGGTACCTCAAAGTTCACTGGTACCCATGTGTCTAGAAAGGGACAGAGGTCACGAAATCTTATTGAGGGGAGTTCTACTCCATGTTACTTCTAGAGTTCATTCCTCATGGCCTTGAGCTGCCCCTCAAATTATTCTCGGAGTCAATCAATTTTAGATGTTTGTTGAAGGGGTGGTCGTGCCCCTTGCGGGATACGACTAGCCTCTTCTTCATAATGGTCGATCTCTTCAACGTTTCTAGGATCCCTGAGCAGGGGGCCTAACTGTTGGAGAGTTGTCGGAGGGATGGATGAAAAGTGGGTTCCCATGGTAGGGTTTGGTTGGTTGTCAGGATGTGTGGGAATTACGAGCGGGGTTAGACTGGATTGTGATTGCGGGAAGTGTTTTGGTGGTTCTGGCTGAAATTGAAATGTGCTCCCATTAGGGGGAGTTTGCTATAATTGACTGGAAAGTGTCGGTTGTGGCACTGACCAACTCCCGTTAGGGGGAGTTTGCTTGAATTGAATGGCTGAAAATTGACTGGAAGGTGTTGGTTGCGGCATTGATTGACTCCCGTTAGGGGGAGTTTGCTGGAATTGAATAACTATAACTGGAAATTAACTGGAAAGTGCCGATTGCGGCATTAACTACCTCTCATTATGGGGAGAAAATGCTAGAGCCTGCTAAGCTGTGATTGAGGGATACGGGAGTTAGCCCGATTTCCTTCGCAAGGGACGGACTGAAGCTGACTGGTTTTTGAGTTGGATGGACTCATTTAGGTGTTGAGCGGTTGTGTGTTGTGGTTGACGGGGGCGGTCCTCCCTTGGAGGAGGCTTGCAAGCATGTCTTTAATCTGACTCATGTCTTGGGTTAGCTCAATCAGAGATGGCATGACCTCGGGTTGCGCAGTTGATTGCCTCAGTATGTTAGGTTGGGTCAACGTGTTGTCTTCCTAAACCATCATGGCTGCTTGTGCACAAGTTTGAATGATGCTTTGATGTAATTTGACCGCACGACATGCGACAAATTCGCGAGTAGGTTTTTGGTGCAATGGTTGCAGATTGATTTACTGCCCACCCACTTGGTTTGTCACGATTTTTTTTGTTTTTATGTTTTAGTTTTTAAATTTTTATGCGAGTAAAATTTATAGAATACAGAATGTATACAGGAAAGAAAAGATGACTAGTGAATATTGGAATGCAGAATGTAGACAGGAAAGTAAAAGGGACCAGTACGAACTGGAATGCAGGATCCTTGTAAGAAAGTAAAGGGGACCAATATAAACCAGAATGCAAGATGCTCACAAGAAAGTAAAAGGGACCAGTACAAACTGAAATGCAGAATGCTCGCAGGAAAGTAAATGAGACCAGTATAAACTAGAATACAGAATACTCACAGGAAAGTAATTAAAGGGGGCCAATATAAACTAGAATGCATGATGCTCATGGGAAAGTAAATGGACCAGTATATACTGGAATGCAGGATGCTCGGGAAAGTAAAACGAACAATAGATACTAGAATATGAGATGCAAGAAAAAAATTAAAGGGACCAATAAATACTGGAATGCGAGATACAAGCAGGAAAGTAAAAGGACCGATAGCCACTAGTTAATCAAGTTAGTAATGTTAGTGCTAAGAATCTCTAAAAAATCGTAAAGCCCCACGTTTCAAGTCGGGCATTGACTAGTGGCTAACGCACATCCCCAATGGAGTCGTCATTCTGTGGATACCGGATTGCGCTCGCACACATAGGCCCACTCTGTTTTTTGCTTGGTTTGGTTGTCTCTTTGTGGGGGTGTCGTTGTAATGATTGGCTTCATTGGCTTTGCTTGCTTGGTTGTGCAAAACCTTTCTGAGGTCAATAGAATAACGTTCTCAGACTGTTAGTATTTGAGGGAGTCGCCACCAGCCCAAAAGAGGCCTTAGAATCCACGGTCGGCCTAGAACCTGTGAAAACAAGGGTATTCCGAAAAACCCCTGGTCCTTGAATGACTCCAAGTTTTGTAAGCATGATTTACACCATGGATTCTAAGTAAGGGCCACAGTTACAAAAAGGAAAGGTGTTAAGCACACCCTTATCACCGGAGGTCAAGAGACTATAAATATGCATGCTATTTAACGAGTGTTACATAAATCAAACAGGGTTTCTTTCCTATGTGTAAACATTCTAAGTATCACCAGCCAAGTCCGGATAGGCCCATTTAGCCTTGGTGCATGTTCGAGTAAACTAGCTTAGGCTTAAAAGTCACACGGTTAAGTCACAAATCTACATGTCATTCTTGTGGTTAAATGTTGAAACCTAAACACTACTCTATGCATCGAATTTTTAGGTTGCGGGCCTCACGCAATGGGCCCCACGGAAGGCTAAGAAATCAGCCGATATTTGTATTTTTCATTTGTCCTGACCTGAGCAATCGTATTGACAAACTAGGCATCAAATTGCGTGCTATAGCACCTCATGGACGAGATGGTTAGCACATACACCGAGGTGGCTCCACGGCCAAATAGAAGGATATCATAGATAGACACTACCTTAAGTGGGCTCCATAGAATGGGCAGCATGCATAAAAATATACGACAGGTGGGTACTGTGGCAAGACAGTGCGTATATAGCACGTACACCAATGTACAGCCATAGGTTAGATCGTAGGTACAATATACACATCACAAGTTCACATAAATAAGTAGCCATCAAGCATCACAAATACAATGAATAGGTGGCCACTGAGCATCCTAAATTCACGTGGATAAGTGTTCATACATTCATCGCATGATTCACATGGTTAAATGGTCACATATATTGTGTCTCCCCTGCTACCCCAGCTGGGAGACGCCTAGGCGTTTCAACAGTAGGTCTCATGTTCAAGTGTTAAGTAGACGCACTAACTCCACCGGTGGGTAGGTGCATCATACGACCCAATGTGTGGGTAGGTTGACCAGTTACCAAGGTGGGTGTGTTGCATGACTAACAAAATAAATATAGACATCACATACTCTCATGGTTAAATGGTTACACATAAATCACAACGTTATGAGGTTTAGTAGTCGTAGATATATCACATGATCATAGGTTAAGTGGTCACATATTCATCATAATTTCATATGGTATAGTGATCATACTTACGTCACAATTTCACATGGTTTGGAAGTTACATATGTATCACAACTTCACATGAATAGGTGGTCATACACACCTCGCATGATCACAAGACTAGTGGCCACAAGTCACAATTCACAATTCATATAGATGGTCACACAAAAATCAAAGATTCACAAAATTAAGTGGCCCAAAAACATCTCAATTTCTCATAAGTGGGCCACACAAAATCACAAGTTTTCACAGATAAGTGGCCACACACGGATCACAATTTCGCAAGGTTAAGTGGCCATGGATACATCAGATGGTGGGTCCTGCATTTTCAGTGAACGATGCGGATGGAAACATGCATCACGGTGTGTCCCGCTGTCCAATGGACAGCATGGATCGAGTACTTCATCGCAGTGGATCCCACTGTCTAGTGGACAGTGCGGATAAAATACATACTTTACGTGGGATCCCGTTGTCCAGTGGACAATGGTGGAACCTAAAAAGGGTTTCAACGATGGGACCCACTCCCTGATGGGCCCACCCTTCAAGTTGGATAATAAATAAACATTATGGTGGTCCCTAAGAAGCTCTCAACCGTGGGCCCCATCATCAGGTAGGACAACAAATAAACTTTACAGTGGGTCCAAGGAAGGAGTCAACGGTTGTGTCATTATCACTAATGATCCAATGGTGTGATCCACCGCGTTGGGCCGCATCCTCACATACAGGAGGCCTACTATCTGGTGGGCCCAACATCGTTGAATCATCTAACATTTATCAGGTCCCCACCTCAAGTTGAGCACATTCATCCGAGGGTTCAAGACATCCAAGATGATCAGGACCATTGAGAAACAACACAGACAATTGGAGAACATTCACAGTTCTGTGGCAGTTGCTGATTTCACTAATTATTGTGTTGACTATTGCTCAATTATCGCTCAACTATTCTTAAGTAGTCCACTGCATGCCGTGCATGCATTAATAATAAAAAAATATATATTATGTATGACTATTAGGCTATAAAAAAATAAAAAATAAAAAATAAAAAAATAAAAAAAAGTCCAGTAGACCGACAGTTTGGACCATCTTAGATGTTATTAAAATAGATGGTGGAGTTGTGTTATGGAAACGTGTTTCAATAAAACCAATACTTACGAAAGATGTTTTAATTGTAAGAATGGAAAATTAGAACCTAAGTTGCTCTAGTGATAAGATTTCTTGGTCATATGATTGAGGTGGTGGAAGACCTCAATTATAGATTTTTAACCCCCACTTTTAAAGGATAAGTCTCACGGTTCGATGAACCGATCGAGTTACATAGGAAATTGTCCGTTCTAGTGACTAGGCTGCTTCCAATTATCCTCTTGAGATTTTAATGAGGCATGATCAGATAGATCAAGTTGCATGGGCCCACCTGTGATCTGTACGTAGAATTCAGATCATGCATCTGCTGTGCCTTCTCATGTTCATCGTACATTCCTAGAACCATCCTAATAAAAACTGAGGAGCAGTATACAATCACACCTAAAACTTATTAAATTCACATGGTGCAACTCACCTGAGTTTTATAATGGCATGAGCTTTGCTGTCCCATGATCTTAGTGGGACCCACATTCCATCTGCAAATTTCCCTTTGGTGGAGCATGCCTGAGTTATGAATTAGGCTGGATTTGAGATGTAGGTCTAATGGAAGCTCGGATAGCACTCACACATCACGGTGAGCTGCACAGCTGGAAGGTACCTTCGATTAAATTCCTGCAATAGTTCATGAACATTTTATAAATGGCTGGAGACATGGCATAGTTCTATAGTGACCAGAACGTCAGGCCACTATTCCAATTATCCAATTGTGATGTAACCCTGAAAATTTCACTGAGGAGCAAGGTTTAAAGACTCACAACTCGGACACGTTCAGACCAGAGTGGAGTAGGAAGGCACCTGAGTCTGGGCTGAATCAGCCTGACTCAACCCAAGTTGGGGTTGACTCGGGGCAGCGAATTGGATAGGATATTACCGTATAAGATCTATACTGCATTAAGCATACTAATTTAAAGCATTTTTTTTCAGAAGCTAATAACATTATTAATTAGGTAGTTGATTCAGTGCGCTGTAGGGGATACTGTGTACATATATTGTAACTGTGCATACAGAGTATACATGTCCGATTCATTAAAGAGGTAGCCCATCAGTTGGACAATCTAGATTTTATATTATGATGAATTGCATCACTAAGGGCCCGTTTGGATCGTAAATGCTTTTGCCTAAGCTACTCACGGATCAAGTAGTTTATCTGGGTTTCTACTTATTCATCAGATAAATATATTTGGCAGACGGCATACTTATCTGCCGAAATAAGAAAAATAATTTGGTTTCCATCCTCACATAAGTAATTTTTAGATCTCCTCCTCTCCTCTTCCTAGTTTCTTAAATTCTGTTGCATTAGAATCTCTTCTTGTGGGATTCACTTTTAATATGCCACTTTTAATATGCACCGTCAGTCATGTGGGGCCAACCTTTGATGTGCACCATTCATTTTGTTTGGCCCACTTTGGCCCAATCTTCCATGTGAACCGTCCATCGTATGGGACCTACCTTTAATGTAAACCATCCACATTGAGAAGCCCACCTTCAATGTGGGCTATCCACCATGTGGGGCCAACCTGGATGTGGATCGCCCATCATGCAGGCTAGCCTTTAGTTTGGAGGGCGTCCATCTCTATCTTAGAAAGTGTCCAATCCAAACCATCCAATCAAAGTCCAATCTCTTGGATGGACCACATTATAGAACTATATGAATGTGATCCTAATTCCCCAATTAAAGTTAAAAAGTAAAGAGGCATAGTTAAGATCATCCACTCAATGTGACTTTCGGGCCATAGCTAATCATCATTTGAGCGTACACAAATAATTGGGGTTGGCTACATGAATTCTTTTCAACCATCAAATTGGTGTTGAAAGTTTTGGCATAGGTTTAACACTAGCTGCCAACCTAATGCAACCCTTCTTTACCGAGAAATAATGAGGGCATAAATCTCCTAGGGTTCCAACCCATGGCTCAATTGTAATGACCTGAAAATTTTAGTCGTTTAAAATTTTTCTTAATGATAAAAAATGAGGTTAAATGAATTAATTTCTAAAAGGAAATATGGACCGGTTGGTTAGAGCTCTCTTAGTGGAAAGGAGAAACCAGGGATCAAGTCTTGCCTATAGCAAGAAATAAACTTTCTTAGGAGAGAATAAAGGTAATCGTAGAGAAAGAAGAGGAGGAATCTCAGGTAGGCTCTAGCCCTTTATTTCTGTTTTATGGCTTTAGCATACACCGGTTTGTATCCACCTGTTTTTCCAACTCATTTTAGGGCATGCGCCTAAAGATGAATCAGATCTGAGGTCTGAGTGGGCCACACCACCTCAAAATAGCGGCATGAAAAGCAATGTGGACAGTGTAAAATTGGGCGTGGACAGTGGTCTACTCATGGACCCCATTGTGATGTATTTGTTAGATCCACGATGACCATCTGGTTCTACATAATGTTGTAGGGTATGGGTCCAGACATATCCAAATCTTCGGTGGCTCACACCACTTGAAACAGTAGTGATAGTGACACGCGCGATTGAACTGGTCCGACTTTGGACTGTTGTCCACTTTTGGGACCCACTTGGATGTATTTTAGGAAATCCAAGCTATCCATCATCCTCCCCAGCCATTTTCTAGCTTGAGACAAAAAATTAACCATATCTGACTTTCTAGTAGGCCGCACCAATCAAAACAATGGGATCAGTAGGTGTTCATTGTTTCAATGGTCGTGGGGTCCACTATGATTCCTTTAGGAAATCCACTCCACTCAATCTCTTGGTCAGTGAGTTGTAGGTCTTGTGATAAAAAAATCAGTCCAATCAAATTTCCAGGTGGGCCATACCAAAAGAAATGGTGAGAAGTATGATTGAGACTTTTACGGTTGGACCACTTTATGGACCCCACCTTCGATGTATCTGTGAAATCTAATTGGTCCATCTTTCTTATCACTTCATTAAGGAGCATGTGACCAAGAATTAGGCAGATCCACAAACTCAAGTGGGCCATACCATCAGAAAAAGTGTGAAAATGGCAACTTTTTAAGCAATTGTGGGCCACACATTGATGTCCAGGATCATCCACCCCCCAACAATGATCCATTAAGATATTCTAGGGTCTGATATAAAAGATATGCCCCATCCAATCATCGATGGACGGTATCATAAAAAAAAAGGGTGTAAAAGGGAGCCAAAACTGCCACAATTGGAACATTCTTGGGCCCCACTTTATAGTTGATATTGGGTTGGTTGTCGACCAACCAAGTGTACTTATGAGGGAGTTAAAGTGTTACGCCACTTAAGGACCACCTTGAAGTGATGTATTAAGTAAATATAATATAATGATTGTAGATCCGAAATTCACTAATAACTCAAGCTTCTGACAGAACCAATGGGAGTTTTCGTCGCCATTAATAGGCGAGTAATCCTAGTTGGTTGGGTAGATGCCAGCCCTAGGAGAGTTGATGCAGGGTTGATGGAGTCCAACTCAAGCAAGTGGACAGACTTCCCACTTGATCTATGTATCATGCATACCTAATATGTTTGCATACATTTTACATTAATAAGTGTGATTGGATGTTCCTATTTTAACTGTCATGCATATGAACTATGATGGGTTTTACTCACTAGGCATCCCAGCTGATGGATATGAATTAAACATATACAAATGGCACAAATGTTGTTTTCTCTAAAACAGTACATGAGCAGGAACTTGAACCAATGGAGGAACCACCTAGTACATGGCATTACTTAACGAAGGAAGAAGTTTCCGCTTTGAATCAGGACATTTAGTTATTTTGTTTTTATTTACAGTTGATGACATTTAACAAGTCCCAAATGGGTGGCCATAGGTGTAGATTTTAAATTGTTTAATTGATTAGTTGATGGTTGGATGATGCTATTTGGAACTTACTAAATTCTAATTTTTATGCATCTATAAGAGTTTGACTCTTGAATAAAGTACACTTATGCACAAGTCATACCCCATAACTTAGGCCTAAGGGTGCACACTTTGTGTCCAAATTTTAGAATGTTACATCAATGGAAGATAGAGTGCATTTCAACACTGAAGTGAAGTCATGGGTCTAGTGCCCATGTGATGGGTGTGTGCATGCTTGGTGTGAGTGTGTGTTGGGAGGTGGGGGCGAGTTGGATTATAGCCAATCCAAAAAAGTCCCATCTACTGAATGGCTTAAATGGGCTAGGTCCACATGGTGGATGTCAGAAAAGTCCATATATAAATTGGGCATTGTGGAACTTCAACAATGCATGTTAATGTGCTTATCTTCAACATGATACAATTGATCAATGTGTTCCCTGATCCGATCCATAAACCGAATGGACCTCTTCTCGGATTGGTCACAGGCCTGAAATAGCATCAATCTAATGGTTTTAAACATTCAGACAATCACACCACCCAATTATTGGACTGTTGATATTATTAAAACTGCGGTGAACTGCACAATATAAAGTTTATGCTCCCAAGAGATGTTGGATTGATTGGCACGTGCAGATCAATGAGAACATGTGCTCATTGTAAAATGATTGTAGGGACTGATGGTGGAAATATACTAATGTCAATATAAATAAGAGAAGAAAAGATGACCTGTGTTACATAATAACTACACGAGAAGGGTATTTACTGACTTCCCATATTTACTGACTTCCCAAGCCTATCTATTCTATCTAGAATTTTTTGGACTGTTTGGATTTGGCAGAATCCTTCTTTCTATTATGGAAATGGAATTGTTTTCATTAGATGTGAGACTTTTCTGCTGTTTGCCAAAATAAAGTCAGTTGTAGAAATCAATTTCCATTTCCATGGTTCCTCGAAAAAGGGTGATTTCCATTTCCTCAAAAAGACCCGAGAATTCCACATTTTTTTAGAGATGGCTCTCACTTTTCTACCATTAGCCCTTCCACATTTCCATGGAAATAATATGCGCTAAAACAAACATATTTACTCACATTCTTTTTCACATATTTCATTGGATATAATGTTTTCTTTCTAAATCTACTTTTTGGATTTCACCGATCAATACAATTTTACTTTAGAATCCTTCTAAAACTAGAATATTACAAAAAGGAAGATGTCTTAATGCTCTTATAGCATTATCAGTTATAGTGTGTGCTCCTAGTTGCATTGGGACACTTAAGTGCACCAATCGATTGATCTAAACCATCCATTAGATCCAACATGTATTTCATGGCCTGTTATGTAAATATCACACCAATCTGACATTCTTAAACATTTGATCAGTGGCCTTTAATATGGAGCGTCAAGAACATTTTTACAAAATAACTCTAATCAACTCCCATCTATTTGCTGGCTCCCATCATGGATTGCTGATAATTCTAACGAATCACTTTTGGTATGCAATCCTAACCATCCTGTCCATAGGTTGAAAAAAGGATGGCTACAAAAAACAAAGCCAAATCAAGGATGGATTTTGCATGGTTAGCCTTGAAATGCATTCTAGACTTGATAGATAGTTTAGGCCAAGATGCGACTAGGACTCTAAGAGCATTGGAGCATTTCTATTACCAGAATGTGATTATCTACAAGAATACCAAAATGAAAAACTCATGCCATTTTCTAGAAAAAAAAATTAGAGAAAAATGTCTCTTAGTCCCGCTCAGGCTGCGTGGTCCAGGGAGAGCACTGAAAGCATGGAATGAATAGCCCAATCACGATACACGTCAAGACATTCACAAACTTATTATTGGAGGGATCATCATGAAGTGCAATTTACAGATCTTCAAGTTTTTCATGAATGAAATGGTGTTAAAGCTCGATATGTTTGGCATGAGCAGGGAAAACTACCAGAGTTTCATGGCACTTCAATCGTCATCATAAATAGCACAACTGCCAGGATCAAACAGAACCTCGAAGAATATAATGTAACGACGATACCTCAGCAGCAATGGCAGAGATATCGGGATATTTGGCCACAGAACTAGATCTACCAGCCTTCCCCTATCTTCGGCTTCACACAATAACCAAATAAGAAAAAAGGAGTAGATCTCATGGACTTCCTTCTGAAAGGTTGTCAGAGAGAGAGAGAGAGAGAGAGAGAGAGGGAGCATAATAAAGTTGCCAACTAAAATGATTGCAGGAGCAAGTCGCGTCCCCATTTTTGTCGCTTTCAAAGTTTCCAATTTATGGAATTGTTGGCTTCTAGAATCTCATCTCTAGTGACGAAGGATCCAGAAATGAAACCGTGGTGTGAGAAAAAAAACAACTCCTTTTGGAGGAGAAGCTGCAAATTGTCCAAGTCAGTCAAAGAAAGATGTGTTGTGAGAACAAACGTCGACATGTTGCAATCCCCTTTTGCAGTTCTTCAATGTGCAGATGCATTAGACGTGCTTTTGATTGCTAAGGATGTCTCGATTGCTTGCCTTAAAGCATGAGCAGTTGGCATGTCGAGAACTTGAGCAAGGACTTCCATTAACAGTGTAGAATAGATGCAGGAAAAAAATCATTTAAATGAGAAGTTTGTAATCATTTCATTAGCAACCTTGAAAAAGAGACAAAAAAGGGATGCGACTTTTCTTGTAATCATTTAATTTGGCAACCTTATCATGCTTGTCATTGTTGGCCTCTCTAGGGTCTCATCTATAGTGATGAAGGATCCAGAAATGAAACTGTGATATGAGAAAAAGTAACCTTTTGTTCAAGGAGGGGCTGCAAATTGTCCAAGGCAGGCAAAGAGAGATGTGTTGTGAGAATGATTGTTGATGCGTTACAATCCCCTTTTTGCAGTTCTTCCATGCGCAGATGCATTAGACTGCTTCTGATTGCCAAGGAATTCAGGGATCCAGAAATGAAACCGTGATATGAGAAAAAGTAACTTTTTGTTGTAGGAGGGGCTGCAGATAATCCAAGGTGGGCAAAGAAAGATGTGTTGTGAGAATGATAGTCGATGTGTTGCAATCCCCTTTTGCAGTTCTTCCATGAGCAGATGCACTAGACGTGCTTTTGATTGCTAAGGAATTCAAGGGATCCAGAAATCAAACCGTGACATGAGAAAAGGTAACTTTTTGTTGAAGGAGAGGTTGCAAATTGTCCAAGGCGGGCGAAGAAAGATATGTTGTGAGAATGATTGTCGATGCGTTGCAACCCCCTTTTGCAGTTCTTCCATGCACAGATGCATTAGACGTGCTTTTGATTGCTAAGGAATTCAAGGATCCAGAAATGAAACCATGATATGAGAAAAAAAAGTAACTTTTTGTTGGAGGAGAGGCTGCAAATTGTCCAAAGCGAGCGAAGAAAGATGTGTTGTGAGAATGATTGTCAATGCGTTGCAATCCCTTTTTTGCAGATTCTTCCATGGGCAGATGCATTAGATGTACATTTGATTGCTAAGGAATTCAAGGATCCAGAAATGAAACCGTGCTATGAGAAAAGGTAACTTTTGTTGGAGGAGAGACTGCAAATTGTCCAAGGCGTGCAAAGAAAGATGTGTTGTGAGAATGATTGTCGATGCGTTGCAATCCCCCTTTTGCAGTTCTTCCATGCACAGATGCATTAGACGTGCTTTTGATTGCTAAGGAATTCTCGAGTGTTTGACTTAATGCATGAGCAGTTGGCATGTCAAGAACTTGAGAAAGGACTTTCATTAACATGGTAGAATTGATTCAGGAAAAAATTAAAAAAAAAATTGATCACGATTGACCTATCATATGTCGAGATGGGTTAGAGTAGACCAGTGTTTTAAATAGCGATTAGCGTGTAGCGTAGCCTTCATCCCTCTGAAGCGTGAGGCGTAAGCTAACACTACTTAGATTTTTAATCTAGGTTGCACCAAATTAGATGATTAGTAATAAAATTTGACAAAATTTCATAACATGCTAGATAAAAGTGATTAAATATAAAAGTGAAGAAAGAGCAACAAAACTTATTTAAAACTATTTCTTATATTATTTTACTAAAAGCATTGAAAAGACTAACTAATTTTCATTGAAATAGAAAAATATAACAAATCATTAAAAACATTATTGATTTTAAAGTGAAAAATGACTCGTAATGTGAGCTATGTAGCATGTAGTGTATCCAAATTAATCATGTAGTGTAGGCTACACGCAACTTAAGGTATTTTCATGAGCTACGTAGCGTTTAGGCTAAGCTACGCTACATAGTGTAAGATACACGCTACATAGTGTAGCTATTTAAAACACTGTAGTAGACTAACAGATTTTCAATTCCAGCAAGAGTAGAAGTAAAATAAACATGTTTAGGGGGGTGATATAAGAGCCACTAAGGGCCTGTTTGGTTGCAGAATCTAGGTTCTAGATAAAAACGAGATTCCACTGTTGGAATCCAAAATTGAAGAAACTAGATAGGAAGCCAGGTTCGATATGGAACTTACTGTTTGGTTGAAAATTGTGTAATCTAGATTATGTTCCAACCGTTGCTTGTGGCATGGCCCATTTGGGCATCAGATCCGCCAAAGAACCTGACCCCTCGCCTATTGTAGTCCCGCAAGACAGATGGCCGGGTTGGATGGCAAATAAACATTATAGTGGGCCCTAGGAAGTTTTTTGTGGTGGACGTTCAATCAACACTATTTTTTTGTTCTGTGGTCTACTTGAGATTTAGATCTGCCTCATCTTTTGCCTAATGCTATTAATTGAGCTTTCAAAACGGATGGACCGTGTGGATATATAACACATATGTCATACATGCACAGCCATATATGGAGGTGGGTGACGCTAACTTCCGCGTCTTTTCCCTTCCGTAGAAACGGTGTAGGGAACCGTTTCCACTAATCCCGGTTCCAGCCAAATTAAGCTTCCGTGCAGAATCCTATTTGGCTGGAACTTGTCACCAAACACACCAGTTAAAATCGGATTCTACTGGAATCCCGATTTTAAGCTGGAAACGAGTTTCCGAGTGCCAACCAAACGGGCCCTAAGATAACTGGCAAACCCTCATCGACCAACTAACCAGAGTTTAGATCTAGAATGTCCATAGATTATAGTTATCAGTGGAGATGAATTGTCGATGAGATGGATATGAGAACCCTGAGAAATGAAGGTATATTATGTTACTCTGTATGTTTACCTTTTCTTTTTGGAATTTATGGTATTAAATATACATTGGAATTTTGTGTGTGTGTGTGTGTGTGTGTGTGTGTGTGAGAGAGAGAGAGAGAGAGAGAGAGAGAGAGAGAGAGAGAGGGGAAGGATTGGATTTTGAGGAAGGAACAAGGATGCAAGAGATATGGGTTTTGTTAAAAAGGATTAATGATTTTGGCAGGAAGAAAACAGAGACGAAGAAGAAGAAGAAGATGATGATGATGATGATGATGATGATGAAGATTTGGAAAGTGAAGGATTTAGAGTTTTATTGATTACCTTTTGTTGTTGATGAGAACACTAATATTAGAGCAATCCATTTTCATACAATGAAAATTTGATAATGTCAATGTCAATAAGAAAGAGAGGAGAAGATTTGCATTGCATAACATGAATGAGTACATAAGGGTAGTAATTACAGACTTGTCAAGTCTGCTAAGAGATTTCTAAAATATCTAGGAGGATTCAAGAATTCTCTTAAAGCCACCAAATTACAATGAGATTACATGAATTCTGTGATCTAAAATTTCATTACTTAATATCTACCAAATTACAAGAATACCTAAAAGAAAACCCATGAAAGCTATTTATCTCTTACATGATCCACTTCACCAATAAAGTGCAAGGTGCATCACATTAATAGGTGATTATTCAAGCCTTTAGAAGAATGCAATTAATCCGGCTTTAAAACTAAGTCTACAGCCAGTCAAGAGTTTGCTGTCAATTCAATGGCCAAAACAGATGAGCAAGTTCCTCGGATAAATTGTGCATGGAGAGATGGTGGTACCTTGTCATATTCTAGGAGATTGCATCTACATCAAAATTTCCGAGCGATGATAGCCACATTACGTGGTGACAATGTAGGATCAAATAGAGGGAGTATTGTTACTTCTGGTACCAAACTAGGCTGCTCCTGAAGGAACAACAGTCGATCAAGCAGAAGAAAGGTTTCCACAACAGGCCCCAAAGTAGCCCGAAGAGACCAATACGGCCCAACAAGCTCCTGTATTTATAAATTTGTCAGTAGTTAGCTCACATATCCTTGTATGTCGTACGAAACCATGAAATGACTTCATTTCCATGTTGAAGGACTAGTAATGCAATTATAAAGTATCCAGTGTTTTTATTTCTATTTTATTTTATTTATTTACTTTTGAAAGAGTATAAAGGATCCAATGTTAGGCACTTGTTTTCCCCCTTCAATATTTTGCACCATATCATAGTTATGATTAGGATGCTCATGTTCATGCACAGTAATGTCTATTACATGAGCATTTGAATCTCATACATGTGTGCAACATTACATCTAGGGAGAAAATGCTCAATGGCTAAGAAAAACCAAAGAAAATGTCTACAGTTTCCTTATATAACATAAGCATACCAAGTTTAAGTAACTTAGCTTTTCCTAAAACACTTTTTGCTTTTGTGAGGAAATGCATAGATAGCTAGATGTGATCCAACCATATTCTAAAATACAGGATTGTCAACTGCCAAACTTCAACTTTAGAATGTCCTAATTTTGTTGCATCATCAACACAGGAAAAAACAAAGAGGAGGCTCGAACTTCTAGTAAAGGAAGCTATTACATGAAGACTAGATTTGGTTTTGTTGGTTAATTCGATGACAAGTTTTCCACAAGTACATTCTGAAATAGAACCATTCATATCAAACTTAAAATGCTTAATTGAATAGATGCCATCATCATCATTGCATTGTCCCAGCTATGTGATGTTAGACTTACAAATCCCGCTTCGCCAAGCAAGCTTCGAAACAGGAATTCCTTGGATAGCAAGGCAAAAAATCAACTACCAGTTGCCTACTCTTTTACCAGGCTTAGGACTAGCTGTTGGTTAATTCGATGACAAGTTTTCCACAAGTACTTCTGAAATAGAACCATTCATATCAAACTTGAAATGCTTAATTGAATAGATGTCATCATCATCATTGCATTGTCCCAGCTATTTGATGTTAGACTTACAAATCCTGCTTTGCCAAGCAAGCTTCGAAACAGGAATTCCTTGGATAGCTAGGCAAAAATTCAACAACCAGTTGCCTACTCTTTTACCAGCTTAGGACTACCTGGCGCATTACTACCAAACAAATTTATTGTGTGAGTAAATAAAAGTATGAAATCAAGGATCAAGAATACAAAACACAACCCTCATGAATCTATTGAAAGAAGATCAATGAGAATATCAATGTGGAAGATCAGACAAAATCACAAACAAAACCCTAATTTTTTTTAGCGTCAAAATCAGAAAAATGGAATTAGTATACACATTGAACATCATCCTGTGTGATCCAACTATTCAACTCTTAACTTCCAAGGAATAATGTGTTTTAAATTCTAAAATTCAAATCCCACAGTGGCCTTCAGGGTAGCTAATTTGCACAGTTTCCACATATTTCTACTAGGATATTTGCATATATATACCCATTCTAGGATAAATTGCATGTGCCCGTTCTTGCATTCATGTCAACATATATGTGCATATGTGTATTGTTAAATCTGTACACGTGATAATTTCCCCCATTAAATCTAGCATGTCAGAACACAATACCTTCTTTAATAAAACTAGAAGTTCATGGAATGGTCAAATATACACCATAAAACTAAATACGACTATCATCTTACCAATGTTTTCCAAATCGGTATCGACGAATGTATCGCACACTTGGGATATGAAAACATAACAGTTATCACACGGGAAATATCGGATGTATCACGTAATGTATCGCTGTCTTTGGGAAACATTGGGAAATTCGTTGAATTTATCAATGAAATTTCAGGGGATGCTAAAGACATCAATACAGACTAAGAAATCAAAAGACCACAAAAAACAAGTGCACAAAATAAGTTTCCTGTGTAGGGTCCTAAACTATATGTTGTCTAACAAAAATAATGCAACTATATTTAAAATCAGTTTATATAATTTATAAATCTAAGAAGATGTGTGAAAATACAACAAATTAATTATCTTTAAAAATTGTGCACTTAGTGTACAAGTAATTAAAATTAATGTTATAGAATAAAGCTAGTCGAAGGAGTAAGCGATCAGCGACTCCTCCTAACAGTCTTATATGGTTTACATACGACATGCGAGAGCCTCTTTGATAATTATAAACTGCGAGCAGGACAATACAATATATTGTCTAACGAGCATGGTTGGACGCATTTCGCAATTCAGGTAAACGTGCTCACTAGCCTATAGTTCATCCACATTCGAGCAGATCTGGTCACTAGTCGATGGATGAAGACGTTATCAGGGTCGTAGTCCCAGCAAACCATATAGGTCATGAGTTGGCCCAGATTACAGACTCGCTTGGATCTGTTTCTACTCACTGGTCCCGAATTAAAAGGGATTTACACCATGGAACGTAATCAGCTAGGCATCTAATTTGATAAGATAGCTTCTTATCCCATGAAATTAGGAAGATCTCAACCACTTACGTGACAAACTAGTCCACCTGGATCTAAATAAATAGAGGATCCCAAGGATGAGGAAGCTACGCAACATCTTAACCCACGTTTCACACTTCATCTTACTTTGAAGCCTATCACTAACTTAGGCATCGAAGGGCTAACGACCGGTCATCGGCCACGCTCAGTTTCCTCTGTAAGGTCATCGGCCACTCTCAGTTTCCTCTGTAATTTTTAGGTGAAAGGAAGGAGTTTATCTTCAGGAGGATTGTCAATCAAGAGGAGGAAAAGTTGTTACTAGTTCTTAACGTTAACAATTAAATCATCCAAATTATGTCTCCTAAACCAAAACTTAGGTTTAATTCTTCATCTGACAATGAGATTAGTGGACATTTACTAGATAGTTAAGAATGAATAATATCCAATGGTCCTGTTTCAACAAACAAGTGTCCACCACCCTAAAAAAAAAAAAAAAAAAAAGACAATTGTCCACGAATCCAAGGTCATGATTGTTCAAAGTTCTAATTTTAAAACCATGACTTAGTGACGGTGGGTTCCACAATTAAATTGGCTTAATTTGAGTTGATATAGAGCATGTGTACGTTTTTTTAGTGCATGCCTATCAAGTGTTATAAATTGAGAGAGTATCATATAACCTCCCTTTTTAAATAGATAATACTTTGATACTTTGGTAGAGCATGATGTGCAATACACGTGATTAAGAAATTTCTCAAGTGGCATACAAATAATTCAAAATAAATCATCCAAATTTCGGGCACCAATTTAGATGTGTCATGTATATAAAAAAAAAAAAAAAAAACTCTCATTTGGTTATGAAAATGGTAAATTGTTAGACTTATTGAACAGTTAGAAATGAGGAATTTCCAATGGCCTTATTTCAAATAACAAGTGCCCATGAATCAGTGGTTACTATTGTGCAACCAACCTGATTTTTATAGTACAACTTAATGGGAGTGGGAACCACAATTTAATTGGTTTAATTTTGGATTAATATATATGCCACTTACTGCTATTTCACAGTGCTCTTCTTGCGCATGAATGCCTAGACTCCTATCACAGAAACAAAAAATAAGGAATTTTATGTAAATTGGATTTAGAAAGGCCTATGATCACATTAATTGGAATTTTTTGGATTACATGTTGGATCGGCTTGGCTTTAGTCCTACCTAGAGAATCTAGATTCAAGGTTATATCATAGGCAGAAGAGAATTTATAACTGTTCATGGGCAAGAAGAGCATTAAATCCAATTTTAAAATTTTTAGCACTAAATCCAATTTACATAAGATGACAGGTTCTTTGTCATCTTTAATGGCTCACCTTTTGGGTTTTTTAAGGCCTCGTAGGGCCTTAGGACGGGTGTGTTAGTGCACTTTTCTGTGGCATACTAGTGCATCTTGTTTGGCAATTACTTAGGTCAGTGAGTCTAGTGTCGGTTGAGCTTAATGAAGACGAAGACCGAAGACTCAAGACAAACCTACTGCATCAAGAAAGAAGAAACAGGTAAAAGTGATGCCTTGGTGAGCCTTAACCTTACCTATCCAAAACCATAAACATATAGATGACCGTGACCAATAGACATACCATTAGTCATCTTAGATTGGCCTTAGGGGTCCCAAAAAGACCTCCAAAAGAATGGCCAAGAGGTTGAATGTTCTACTGCAAAACATAAACCAAAACAACAAAAAAACATGCTTGTCCGGGAGCCCGAGCAAGTGCCCACCGGGCGCCCAACCAATGAGAAATCTGTCCAGAGAGTTGGCCTACAAATCAGATGGTCATCGGGTGCCCGACCATAACTTGTCCAGGCACCCGACCAGTGCAAAAACTGTCCAGTAGCACAGTTCATTTCCAGACTGAATTTCCAGTGCCCGACCATGTGTCCACCAAGTGCTCGACTAGCTCAAAATGTGTCCAGTGACCTAAACCATTTTCTGGACTGGATTTCGAGCGCCCGACCACAAGTCCACCGGTCGCCCGACCCTATGCGAATCTGCCTGTTATTTGACCGTTGGGAGAAAGCTTATAAAAGCGGGACGTTCATTTTTAGGACCAAGGGAGGAGATTTTGAGGAGATAGAAGCCACCATTGCTAAAGACCATTAGAGGCTCTATTCCAAACCCATAGCAAGTCATTCTCCTTGTGTTTCATCACAAACTTGGGACATTCAATGGCAATATAAGAATGGACTTGTTCCCTCTTAATTCCTAGAAGTTTAGACACCTTGATCATAGTTAAATCTCTTGTCTAAACACCACCTAGGAGCCCAAATAGGTATATCCCTCTAGGAAACCCATTTCCTATCATTTGTAGAGGTTTCACCATTCCCTAGCACCTTGGGCATCTCCAATGGACCATCACATGCAAGGGAGCTAATCTTGGAGCTAAAGCTTTGGCAAAGCAGCGGCATCAAAGATCGGGGGAGCACAAGAGGAGCTGATTCAAGCACAAGAGAGCAAGAAGAAGCAACCCGAAGTAGTACTACAAAGGGGCTCAATTCGACAAGTAAATTGTCATTTGTAAGAGTCTGGTTCCACTCTTTTCCTGTGAGAAATTGAGTGTAGAGTTTGTTTGTCAAACTCGCATTCTTGGATCATTTGCCGATCCTTGGCTTATTTGTTAAACTTAAAGTGTAGGGACGTTTGTCGTTCCTTGGCACGTTTGCCGGGCCTACATTTAGGGACATTTGCCGTTCCTTGGCACGTTTGGCGAGCCTAAACAAGTCTTCAAGGGGAGCCACCAACATGGGTGTAAACGTGTAAGTTGGGAGAAACCTGTAAACTCCCCGGTTGGGTGGATCCGATTTAAAACACCTTGGTTGGGAGAAACTAGATTTAAACTCCCTAGTGAATGCCGATGTGCTCAAAGGGGTTGAGTACTTGAACTGGGAGTAGAGTAGACAAGTAGTCGAACCACTATACATCATTGTGTTTATAATTGTATTAGAGCACATTTCTCATTATGTATTGTGTTTAAGTGTTTAATTATGAATGCGTAATTAGGAATGTATGCTAGGCACTTGATAGGCAGATCCATACACACATTATGTACTTTCACTCCTAGAGTAGACTTGAGCTTAATTGATCCAATCCTCTATAGTCTACTTAGGTTGCAAAATTAGGTACTTGATTAGTTTTATCATAAGTTAATCTATGCATGCTTAGACTAGGATGTTAATTGTTTTTATCATATGCTAGTCTATTGATTGGACCCACTTAGGCTTGGAAGGCAAAGTGTTAATCACTTACGTAATTTAATTTGTTAAAACTGTTAAGTAGGCGAAAAGATTTCAAAAGGTCCTAATCCCCCCCCCCCCCCCCCTTAGGACTTAGCCATAATTCTATTTGCTCCTTAAGCTTCCACACGTGTATGCGTAGGGTGTCGTGTTAGACTACCCGACATAATTTCAAGGTGATCCCCTCTCTCCTTTTCTGTTGATTATTATATCAGAAGCCCTAAGAGGAATGCTCCTCAAGTGGTTAGAGATGGGTCTTTTCCGAGGATTTTCTGCAAATAATTTCCCCCACCATATCAATCACTTACAATTTGCTGACGACACTCTTCTTTTTTGTGAACCCTCCAAGCCCATGGTGGAGTGTCCAGCTATGACGATTTGTTGGTTCGAGGTTGTCTCAGGCCTTAAGTTTAACAGGGTAAAAAGTGAATTCTTTCGGGTGCATCTCCCTATTGAGGAGGTGGCAAATTTGGCTATGGCCTTTGGTTGTAAGGTTGGATCTCTCCCTTCCTCCTACCTGGGCCTTCCTCTGTGTGTGGGAAAACCTCCACTTCATCTCTAGGATGTAGTGTTGGAAAGGATGGAACTTAAACTTTTCGCTTGGAAAAAAAAAAAAAAACCTCTTTTCCTTGAGGGGTAGGATCACCATGATTAAGGATGCTTTTTCTAACCTCCCATTGTATTTTATGTCTCTGTTTAGATGCCCTGCCTCTGTTCTCCAAAAAATTAAGAAACTAAGGAGTTCCTTTGGCAAGGTGGAGCCACATCCAGAAAACTTTTACTTCCTAAATGGGATGAGATCTGTAAATTAGCTGTCGAAGGAGGAGCAGGTATCAAGCGTTTGCATCTTATGAACTCTGCCCTTTTGGGGAAGTGGGTCTGGTGGTTTTCCTCTGATGAGGCTAGTCATTGGAAATCAATGGTTAGGGCAAAGTATGGTCCGAAGGAAGCGAATTGGAGGACTAAAAAGTCATCTCTTTATAAGGCTTCTGCCAACTGGAAAGATGTCAATAATGTATCATTCTCTATGGGGAGAGGGAATAGAATAAGGTTTTGGATAGACACATGGTGTAGTCATGCACCCCTGGGGACCCCTTCCCATCCCTAGCTACGATTTCCCCCATTACCACATTTCTGTTGCAGAATGTGTCTCAGTTCTTGCCAAAATAGTGTTAGTTGTCCCCCTCTCTGTCCGAATTTAAAAGAAGAGGAACTAGAGGATTTGTGTAGTCTTATTTCTCTTTTGTAGGGTATTCAGGTGGTCCCAAATGTTGAGGACTTTGTTCGTTGGTTGAGGGAGACTTCGAGAAAGTTCTCGGTTAGGTCCTTCTTTGAGTTGTTGTATGAAGAGGGAACCTCCCCTCTACCCGAGCCCTATGTTATAGGGACGTTGTGGTCATATGGGACTCGGCCAAAGGTCTTAGCATTTGCTTGGCTCACCGAGAGGAACCACATCCTTACGATAAATCACCTTAAAAAATGGGGTCTCTTCCTTCCCAATCCCAGCCAGCAATTACACATTCGATGTGCAATTAAGGGCTAAGTATTTATATATTTGTTATTGACACTCAAACCCCTAGGCATCCAACCTGTTGACATGGTCACGTAGGCCTGGATGGATGGAAAATACAAATATCCGCTTGATCCAAAGCTTATTTGGTCCCATGAAGTGGGGCCTACCACGGTGTTTATTGCCATCCAACCTATTGACCAAGTCACACAGGCCTATGAAAGGAAAAAAAAACACTAATATCTACTTGATCCAAGACTTTTGTGGTCCCACGAACTGGGGCACACCATGGTGTTTACTATCATTCAACCTGTTGACACAACCACACAGGCTTGGATGAACAGAAAATAACAATATCAGCTTGATTCCAAAACTTCGGTGGTCCCAGGAAGTGGGGCCCACCATGCTGATCATTTGCCATCTAACCCGTTGATACGGTCACTCTAAACGCTGGATGAATGGAAAAATACAAATATTAGCTGCTCCCAAACTTCTGTGGGGCCCACTGAATGGATGAAGGAAAGATACAAATACCAACTTGACCTTCAACTTTCGTGACTCCTGGAAATGGGACCTACCTTGAAGTTTTAACCGCCCAACCTGTTAACACGGTCACATGGACCTAGATAAATGGAAAACACATGTATCCACTTGATCTAGAACTTTTGTGGCCCACCAAATCGCAGGGTCCACCTTATGGCTAAACGAGGCCCACTGCATGGGGCTTGCGAGCCAGAAACATGACGCTTATAGTAGTGATTATGATTTGATGTCTAATAATGAGAACAATGCATAAATTAGTGCTTGGCCTTCTGATTGTTAAGCTAGGGCTAGTTTACTCGAGCGCGCGGCTAAATGAGTCTACTTGAACTTGGTCAACAACGCTTAGAGATGATGCTTGCACATGTGGGGAACAAGCCTATTAGACTTATGTGATGTACACTAGATGGTGTACACATGAACCCATGAAAAAGTACGCTCTTAAGAAGCATTATCCTGATGAAATGTGCATAAATGGCATGCACATGCAAAATATTGTTCGAGTATATTCAGGTAGTACATTTGACTCATGCGATGTACACCAATATGGTGTGCAAGTAGCGTTGTTTGAGTAAGTGAAATCTTTTCGTAGTACGCAAATAGACCCTTGTGTTAAAGAGGTCTAGCATGAAATGGTAGAATCTTGTAGATTATCTAGTGTACGGATACAGACATTCATAGACCCTTGTAATCGTGATATTATGAATTGATAGTATTAGATTCATGATTCATGTTGTAATTGCCCAAATTGACACAATGCTTTTCAAATATGTCGTACTTTGATCTTGATTATCTTTGATTAGTGAACCATGTGAGAATTTGTCACACATTAAATGCATCTTGAACCCTTGTATCATACATGAGTATTTGGCGTATAGTTGGGGGTGGTTGGACTATTAGAAGTTGGAAACTTGGGATCTTATGATTGGTCGTGGTTGTCGGATACTTGAGACGTTGTGATTGATCGTAATTGGTCCTCCATCATCAGGCCTGAGTCTAGGTGAGCATTCCGATTGTGCAACAGTCCCCACTGTCGAGGATGGGTGGAGAAGAGGTGTGACAGGCCTACCTAGCGTTAGGGCAAGTTGGATAGACATGATTGATTGCAAGGCGGGATCCCTAATGGCCAAGGTCGGGTAGGGCAATACACAAATATGTCCACTCATTGTCAAGTTCAAGTAGGATGACATGCATTGATTCTTACTGAGAAACCCTATGATGCAAACATCATACCATCACGTTCCTTTTCCCGAGTTTACACGTTCCTTTTCCCGAGTGTACCAGCTTAGGAGACATGTCGCGCCCATCTCGTTGTGATTCGATGACATTTGTGGAGCAGAGGACCAACAGACAGACCAGATTCTGGATTCTGTCAGATGGTCCGACAGAGTACAATCAGACAATCTGACCCAATGCACGGACCAATTTATTTAGGCGTCGTTTTGTCATTCTTTTTATATTTTAGGCGCTTTAGTGCACTTTTTCCAGACGTGGCTTATATATATACTTTGTGAGAAAACCTAATTATCGTAATGTGTTTATGAATTTTAAGAGAAAAACTACTTCTTGCTTGAGATGACCTTGAACCCTCCAGTGATTGGAGCCCTTTTTTGGTGTGATGCCAACAGTGTGATGCCGCCTCTTATCTTTCTTCCTCTTCTTCTTCTCCATGAATTAAGATATTTTGATTGATTACTTTCATCCAATTAATAGCTCTTTTGATTTTTCTTGATTCCAAGCCCAAAACCCCCAATCCTTAAACCATTGTATATTCGACATAGGCCCACGAGACCTTAAAATTCATTTTTCTCCAAAACCCCAACTTTTCCCCATCTGAATCATTCAAACCTAGCCTAATCCCAAACCACTTTCAGATTCGAACATCCCCTTTCATCCAAATCTGAATTTCAACCTTCTCATAACCCTAAATTCATAAATCCTCAATTCTCAAATCATCCAAACCCTAGAACTTACTTTAATTCCCATCAATCCCTAATTTCAACCATACCCTAGGAACCTTAAAGCCCCATCCTTGGATTTTAGGATTAACCCTATGCTTGGACATGGAAGTTCTACCTTCCATGGGTCTCAGCCTTTGAGATTTTATAATTCCTTCACTATTTGCTTGTAGTTTATGATTGTAGTCCATGGTTATTGCTTATTTGGATTTCCGCACATGAGATTTGAGTGGATTTAATTTAATTATTCATTGTTATATATCTCCACTTTAGTTTCATTCCGCATTATATTGATAAGCCCACTGTCCTGCATCACACTACTGCCGAAGACGATGGAGTACAGGGCACTCATCATCATGTCTGAGTAGGAAGCCCTACTGCCGAGGACAGGTGGAGGTGAATTTGAAGGGGAGAGATCCGATGAGACGGCATGGACCCGTTGTTTGCTCCTATTGACAATGTTTAGCAATGATGAGGATGGATACATTAGAGGTGGATTTCATACGCATCGCATTCATACTTGCATTGCACTAATGACTTCACTTTATTGATCTTAGTATTTTGATACCTATTGTTGCACATTTATACATCTTGACTATTGTACACATTGTAGTTTTATCTTCCAAAGTGAGTAGAGATGTACCCACTGAGCTTACAAAGCTCATTCCAGTTGTTTAATTTTTTTTTTTTCAAGAGGCCCTAGCCAGTCGAGGTAGCCAAGCAAGAAGAGGAATTTTATCCCATCTTGTCTTGTCCTTTTTCCCTAGAAATGTAACGATGTAATTAAAATAGATGTATATATTGGGAATGATGAAGCATCAGATTTTGGGTTGTTATTATATCTTATGTTCGATCTTGTATATCATAGTTCAGGGGAGAATAGTATTGAGCCAACTATAAAAAAGATAAAATAAAATAAAATAAAATTCCCCCCGAGTAGCACCTCAAGAGTAGAGCCAGGGGCCCAAACTCCTTTTTCAATTGTAACCGTGTATTTTTCATACTCGACGTTGTTGTAGGATTGGTTCCCACTAACGCTAGGAAAATGAGTTTTCAAATGGACTTTGAACTTGCACCCAATGAAATCTACAACCATGATGTCGTGCCACATCTGAGGAGATCCCCATTGAAGCGTCCAAAAAAATCTCTTGTTCAGAGCTCTTTCTCAAAAGATAAACGAATTGAGTGGATTGTGGACCTATGACATGGACAATGTTTTAATAGACGGTTTGCTTAAGGCTCTTAGTTTAGGTCGTAAAGCTAACAATAGCTTCCATAACGAATCATATAGAGAAATTTGTTCTGAACTGAACCAGGTAATCGGTTTGGATTTAACACCAAAAAAAAAAAGAAGCCAAAACCGAATGCTTGCTTTGAAAAGATGGTATAACGAAGTGAATAATATGTTGGTTGCAAGTGGGTTCGGGTGGGACCTCAAGAAGCATGTAGTTGTTGCGACGAACGAGGTGTGGACTGAATATATTAATGAATGATAAAGTTTTAATAATATATAGATAGATTTAGTCCATTCAATTAAAGTTTCAACCTCAAATTGCCCAAATTTTGTAACATTATGAATTTTGTTGTATTAGTACCATAAATATGCCGCTATGCTATGTGGGAAGCCAATAGGGAGATGACAATTTAGCGACACTCTTTGGAGTAGATTCTGCTATTGGCCACACCGCCAAGTCCGATTATTCCATTTCCAGACGCAAGGGTAAGCATACCAATCGGGACAATGCTAGTCTTTTAATACAAGACTCAGTGACACACCCTCACCTAGTCCAGGATCTACTTCGAAATTCTCGGAGGCAACTCGTAGCACCTCCAACTCCAAGAAAAAAAAAAAAAAAAAAAAAGGCAATGGAACTGCTTAATGTGGGAATGGTAAATGTGGCTGAGTCGATAAACAACCTAGCACAAGCTCAGGGCCAAGGAAAGGGAATGACACGGATGGGTCGTGTTATCCAAGCGTTGGAAGAGTTGGACGGCTTGAGTGGTAAAATTTACCATTATGCTTCTGAACATCCAAGTGAGAAGAAGCACGAGGCTGAACTCTTCCTCAGTCTTCCTGCCAGCAAGAGAATAGGTTGGTTCCAGAGGAAGTTTCGCGCTGGTTAGGCCTATGCTATGGTTTGTTGCTATCCCTACTAGTTAGTTGTGATAGATGGACTCTGGTCAATGGTTTTTTTTTTTTTTTTTTTTTTTAGGTGGGGTGGGTTAGTGGTAGTTTTGGTGATAATGTGTTTTATTCATTATACCACTAGTATATGTGTAATATTCAACAAGTATCCTCTATAGGGAATGGTGAATCTCGACAAATACTCTGTCTCAAACTATCGGTATGTGTGGATGTATATTTTTTTGGACTTTGGCCTACTTCCTAGAGGAGGAGGTAACTGAATGGGATGTTGTGTTGCTGGTATGTTGGTCAGCCACACTTGGTCCTAACCAGAACACATGGTGTTGACGGTAAAATCTAGTCAGCAGATGATGATCAGGGATCAACAATGGATCTTCATCGTTCGAGGGCCACACAAAGATGGACGGTGCTGATGAAGGACCTGCAATCACAAGGCAAGATCATAAAGGGGGCCGCCGGTTATGCCGGCTTAGAGCCCTCCGATGCTTAAGTCAGTACAGGGACTGATGGGAGTAGAATCACTCTAGGGCTATGTGTGATTGTGTGTTGCGTACCTTAGCCAAATAGAAGAATACCTCTATTTATAGGATCATCGGAGAGATTTAGGTGGATCCGTAAATCTTGTATACGGGTGTGATGCCCGGATTTCTTAGAATAATCCTTATCTCGTTCAGATCTAACGGATTATTCGGGACAAACCTTATTACATCCAGATCCTCCGGGAATCAGTTGTTATCTTTGTACGTCGCTGTATGGCGGTGCGGGATGTGCTCGAGTCTAAGGACATCTGGTGCCTAAGGTTGATGGATGAGCCGAGGCCAACAAATGAGGCCAAGGCTGACGAATGAGCCAAGGCCGACGGATGAGCCAAGGCCTACGGATGAGCCGAGACCTATGGATGAGCTGAGGACTATACTTATTAGCTTTGGTGCTTTGCAGCAGTATGGGCTGACGCCGAGCCCTATGCTTATTGGTTCTGGTCCTCAGATCTCTTGCTATTATGTTCGGCCGTCTTGCGCCTGACACCAGTGTTTTAACCTGGGGACTGTTAGTGCACCTTTTCTGTGGCATACTAGTGCACCTTATTTGTCAATTACGTGAGTCCATGTGTTGTAATGTCGATTGAGCCTTAGCAAGCTAAAGACCAAATATTCAAGTGGACCAAAAGCATCAAGGAAAAAGAATAGGTAAATAAGATGCCTTGGTGACCCTAACCCTTTGGACCAAAACACCCAAAACCTCTTAAATGACTTGGACCAACTAGGAATACCTTTAGCCATCATCATTAGTCTTAGAATACCTTGAAAAACATGATAAGTTAGACTAATTAAAGAGGTGGAAGTTGTTGTAAACAAAACTGCCAAAAAACAACAATTTCTTATCGGAACTCCGATCAATCGGAAATGATTTCCGATCGATCGGAACACTATTCAATCGAACGGATGTCCTATCCAACAACCTGATAAAATCACTAGACTGATATTCCGATCGATCAAAATAGTCGATCGATCGGAATAGTTAATCGATCGGAATAGTCGTTTTCTGCGCATTTTCTGCCCGTTATTTGACCGTTGGGAGAAAATCTATATATACGGGAGATGCAATTTTTGGGCCAAGAGGGGATTTTGAGGATTTAGAAACCACCACCATTGCTTATCATTAGGAGCTCTAATCCTAACCCATATAAGGCATTCTCATTGTGATTCATCACAAGCTTAGGGCATTCAATGCTAAAATGAGAATGGACTTGTTCCCTCTTGATTCCTAGGAGTTTAGACACCTTGATCATTGGTATATCGTTTGTCTAAACACCACCTAGAAGTCCAAATAGGTGTATCCCTCTAGGAAACCCATTTCCTACCATTTGTAGAAGTTACACCATTCCCTAGCACCTTGGACATCTTCAATGGAGCATCATATGCAAAGGAGCTAATCTTGGAGCTGAAGCCTTGGCAAAGCAGCGGCATCAAAGATCGGGAGAGCACAAGGGGAGCTGATTCAAGCACGAGAGAGCAAGAAGAAGCAACCCGAAGCGGCGCGACAAAGGGGTTCAATCCGACAAGTTATCATTTGTAAGAGTCCGGTTCCACTCTCTTCCCATGGGGAATTGAGTGTAGAGTTTGTCTTCAAACTCAATAGGTTCGGTTGTACGACCTATACCCAGTTGTAGGGTCAAATTGAGTCTCCAAGGGGGGGCCTCCGGCGAGAGTAAACACTAGGTTCGATTGTAGAATCTTGGCTCAGTTGTAGAACCTTGGCTCGGTTGTAGAGCCTAAAACCTTTGAGGTTCGGTTGTAGAACCTCGACTCATGAGTGGAGTCTAAATTGAGGTTCAATTGTAGGACCTTGGCTTGGTTGTAGAGCCTAAACAGGTCTCCAGGAGCCACTAATACGGGTATGTACGTATAGGTTGGGTGGAACCTGTAAACTCTCCGGTTGGGTGGATCCGAGTTAAAACACCTCGGTTGGGAGGAACCAAATTTAAACTCCCTAGTGAATGCTCGTGTACTCAAAGGGGTTGAGTACTTGAACCGGGAGTGGAGTAGACCCGAAGTCAAACCACTATACATGCTTGTGTTTGTGATTGATTTGAGCACATGTTTAATTGTTTAATTATGAATGCTTGATAGGAATGTATGTTAGGCTTTAGATAGGCACATTCACACACAAGATGTACTTTCACTAAGTTGTGTGGACTTGAGCACATTGATCCATTCTTATAAGTCTACATAGGTTGTATAGATTAGGAGCTTGATTTATTTACTCATTTGATTATCTATGCATGCTTAGGCTAGGTTATTTAATTGTTAATTATATGCTAGCCTTGTGATTGGACCCACTTAGGCTTGGAAGCCGAAGTGTTCTTGCTTGCTTAGTTTAATTTGTTAAAACTATTAAGTAGGTGAAAAGAATTTTTAAAAGGTCCTACCCCCCCCCCGGTAGCCATAATTCTAGTTGCTCCTTAAGCTTCCGCAAGCATACGCCTCTAATCCAAAAGGTGTAATTTCAAGGACTTGTCCCTGCGCCCGTGGGCTTTCCTCGTGTCCTGAGGTCAGCTCGAATTTACCCATAACACATAGAATGGTGGTTGAATGGTTATGTTCTCTCAAATCCTAGCTTTCATTGATGGTTTCATGGTGACTATGGTTATACAATTATTCTTTTTTTTTGTTCTCTCATGTAGAAATTTCTTATTCCATAATATTCTCATACAACATCTCTTGTAAATGTCCATTACAGACTCAAAAGTTATTTTGAACGGCAACAATCTGATTCCAGTCTGTTTACTTCAACTTATTCCCAATTTTATTTAATTCTTTCAAATTATGAAATTGTAATGGTGGGATGTCAACACTTCTAAAATAGATTTTGCCATTTGGACACTAATTGCAAACTCTACTGCTTTACAAAATCTGATGGGGAAATATTACATCGTTTTCGTGGGTCATGTTCGTAGGATTTACATCACCTAGGAAGACTGTCAGCGACAGGTTGTACATTACAGTGGTAACAACTATAGGTCCTTCAAGAAGTTAGACAAAGCAAAGGATGTGTGGAATGATGTGGTTGGCAAAGGCGTGCCAACGATTAACGAAGATAGCAATTTTCATAAAATTACAAGAGGAGACTGACAGTCCAAGGAGCAGTGTTCTGCAATCTCTTGCATTACTTCACGTTGACCCTCTGAAAATCCGCCATAGTGAGTATCTTGATGATCTCGAATCACCTTGTCGTCTGTTTGTTGCTGCCCTAGTGATGGCATTTGCGTTTAACTTGGTGCTCTTCCACGGGAAGTAGTCAGTTTTTTTCTCTCCATTTTGGGTTTTTTTTTTTTTTTTTGTTATACTTTGGCCGGTACATCAAAACCACATTTCTTTTTGGACTTTATGTATATATTTTCGACTACCCCAGCTTGGATTGTTATTTTTCTAGTTTTGGTTTGTAAGCAGGTTGCCCCACTTTAGTTGTCAATGAACTGTAGAGATCTCTGAATGGGTGGGGGTTATCCCATGCATCTGTTGAATTGTTGCTTTTTTAGCCTAAAGATTTGAAAATGCATCCTCAAATTGATAATGCCATCCAAAAATTGTGTTCCTGCAATCCAAAAGGTTCCATCAAAACGGATGGACAAACTAGATGCAATGCATGTCGTTTTTAGAACCCGTAGGGGGGCCGGTTTGGCTACTGACACTGCCGCAAACCAGTAACTAGTGGTTGGTGCACTGTGGGGCCCACCAGGATATGTGTTTCATCCACATCATCCGTCCATTTTTCCTGATCATTCTATGGCATGAGCCCAAAAATAAAGTACATCCAAATCTCATTTTGACCACATCACAAGAAACTGTGTTCATTGAACGCCCACCATTACAAAGTACTTGGGGGCCACTAAAGTTATAGATCAAGCTGATATTTGGTTTTTCCCTTTATCTAGGATTGTATGACCTAATCCACAGGTTGGATGTCAAATGAACATTACAATGGGTCCATTGGGAGGTTTTTAATGGTGGAAGATCAATCACTACTATTTTCCTGTGGTGTGGTCCCCCAGAGGATGCTGCTGTCTAGTGTTGGCAAGGGCGGAAGCCCTTTTGGGTGGTAATAAGGGCCCCACTCATGGGCCCCACCATGATATGTGTTTCATCCATCCGTCCATCTATTTTGTCAGATCATTTTCGGGACGGTGGGGTCAAGTCGCTGCCCTTTTTGGTAGTTATCTAATGGCCACTCGTGGGCCCCACCATGATGTATATGTTAGATCCACGCAGTTCATCTGTTTCTCCAGTTTATTTTACGTCGTGGGTCTGAAAATGAAGAAGATCAAGATTTCAAATGGGCCATACCAACGAGAATAATTTCCACCGTTGAAACCTTCTTAGGCCCACTGTGACTTTTTATGTTGTCTATTATGCCCAAACCAGATCTCTTCAGGCAGGCCATGAGCTGGCCAATTCGATGGACAGATTAGATTTTCCATGCTGACCCCACCTTGCTGGGAAAGCACAATAATAATAATAAAAGAGGTCGCTGGAACAGACATCGTCCAGAGGACACCGCTGCCGGCGGACGCCCTTACTGGGCGTGATCTGGGGACCCACCATGATGTTTATGTTTTATCCACGTCATGTGGACCCATTGCATGACAAGCAGGACCAGCTAGTGGGGCCCACCTCATGGATGGATTGGATCCAACATTCTGTGATTGAACAATTCTAACCATCTAATAAGGTGGGGCCCAAAGTGATGTTTTTTTTATAAATCCACTCCATCCATCCGTTTTGGGAGCTCATTTTAAGACATGAGAACAAAAATAAACCGGATCCAAGACTCAAGTGGGGCTCACTAAAGGAAAAGGTGGGTAGGTAAATTACTACCGTTGAAACCTCCCTGGGGTCCACAATGATGTTTATATGACCTCCATGCCGTTCATAACATCACTACTACTGGGATGAACTGGAAACACAAATATTATCCTGATTTGAAACTCCTGTGGCTCCACAACTATTTCAACTGTGGATGTTCAATCCTCACGTTTTCGGCCCATTTGAGTCTTGGATCCGGTTCATTTTTGTTCTCATGTCCTAAAATGAGCTCCCAAAACGGATGGACGGGGTGGATTTATCAAAAAACATCACTTTGGGCCCCACCTTGGTTCTCAGCACAGGAACTTCCTGCACAAGGCTTTTGCAGGAAATCCACGCCCAAGAGGTGGAGAGGGGGCGCGGTTTGGGTGGATCCCCGGATCCACTTAGGTCAGTGGATCCCCAACTGTGGGGCCACTTTGATGTATGTACCTTACATCTACATCGTCCATGCATTTTGAAAGCTCATTTTAAAGCATTATCTAAAAAATGAAGCAGATCCAAATCTTACGTGGACCATACCACATGAAATAGTAGTGATTGAATCCACACCATTAAAAACTTCATGGAGGCCACTGGAATGTTTATTTTCCATCCAACCTGTTTAAAAGGTCACAAAGACCTGGATGAAGATACCAAACAAATATCAGCTTGACCCAAAACTTTTTGTGACCCACGAGAAGCTTCTAATAGTTGAGTACCATTGTTTACTGTATTATGGTCCACCTGAGATTTGGATCTACTTCATTTTTTAAATCTTACTCTAAAATGAGTTTCAAAATGAATGGACGGCGTGGATGTAACACACACACATCACACAGTGGACGGCACGGTAAGGGATCCACCTACCTCGATGGATTCAGGGATCCAGCCAAGCCGCGCCCAGGGAGAGGGGTTAGGCGAGTTGTATTTTAGTGGTTGTAAATTTGTGGGGCCCACCTTGCTGATCTGTTGTATATCCACACCGTCTATCCATTTTTCTATATTAAACTTAGGGGATGAGCCTAAAAATGAAGAAGATCCAAATCTTCAGTGGACCACAGTATACAAAACAGTGGAGATTGGCTCAATGAAGGTTTAAATGGTGCACATTTGAGATATTACTGTTCATGTAGTGTGGCCCACTTGATTAAGTTTTTTCCATTTATTAGAATCTTTTGATGAACAGAAATGGATAGACGGAGTGAATTTGTCTAGGTCATCTCTGTGGGCCCCACATAGTTTCCGATGACAGGTTGAGATTCTAGAGAATATTAGTATATATGTATGTTAGTATGTGGCTCTTTGATGGTAAGTGCAGGTGCACATCTTTTCTCTTCTCCTACAGTGTACTATATGCTTATTCTAATAAAGCTTTGTGTGGTGAGCATGTGGCACACATACACTAGATTCACCCTAAAACTCTCTCACTCTCTCTCCTCTCCTTCCCTTTCTCCTCTCCTCTTCTTCCATCCTAATCATCTAATCCTCTTCTACTTGGTATCAGAGAAAAGATCAAACTATTCCGCATCAAGGGAGTTGAGAGGCGACACGTCAGATTGCTGACGTCAGCGGCCGTACAGCTGACGTCAGCAATGTACGGTCAAATGGACCCCATTTGAGCTGAAAGTTTAGGGGTTTAATAGATCTCTATTTTAAAAGATTTGTCATGATTTTTTGAGAATTTTTTAGAGCCTTCTTTATGGTGATTTGGCTAAAATAGTGAAATTCGAAAATCGGGCCCCGAATCAGTTTTTCGTCGATTTTTCTCAAATCGGTAAGCTTTTCTCTTGTTTCTTTCCTCTAGATGGACTGATATCTCTCACTCAAGCTAATATTGGAGGAGTTTTTGGCTGATATTAAGATTGGAGTAATGATATTACTGTTCATGTAGTGTGGCCCACTTGATTAAGTTTTTTCCATTTATTAGAATCTTTTGATGAACAGAAATGGATAGACGGAGTGAATTTGTCTAGGTCATCTCTGTGGGCCCCACATAGTTTCCGATGACAGGCTAAGATTACACACATGTATCCTTCTGTTTGCAACTAAAAGGAGGGATAATATCGTCTTTTTAGAAATACCGTATGGCTTTGCATCATATATGTAGGGAAGATAGACGATGGGTACCAATATGACTAATGTTTGCAATCCTTACGTACTAATTTGTAATAAGTTTAAAAGTAGGTACTAATCCGTCTATGGCCCAAAAGATAGGTACCTGTATGGCAATAACTCTTTTTTTATTCCTAAATATGCAAATATGTGTATTTTAGCATCTCCTGAAGTTTCATTGAAAATTTCCACAATTTTCCCAATGTTTCCCTCAATCAGTGATACATTTCTGGGTATCAGCAATAATAACAGCAAAATCAATACATCTTTCTGTAATCCCCAGCCAGAAATACTTGTAACGAGACCAATACTGTGAACACCGGTTGTCTCCACAAATTCTACTCCCACACGTTGCCATAGCATACCTCATGATCATCCCCACATTTTGCTACTAATCAATCACCATCATTAGCAAACAATCTAAAACTCGCACTCTCGGAGGTAATCTCAGAGTGACTAACCACTATACACTAGCACTACAAGTCTACACTTTGCAACTCTCAAATCTGCCAAATTACCAAACATAATCAATAAATGCATGCTATAATAATTATATAATAATTGTATAATAAAATCAAATTATAATGGGTACATAATGGAAAAACATAAAGAAGTATAACATGATCAATAAATACATTGTTTAATAGTAGACTATATAATCATACAAATATATATATATATATATATATATATATATATATATATATATATATATATATATATATATATATATACACAAAATTTAATTCTATAATAAAATAATAAACAAAAAATAGCAAAAAGAAGAAAAATCAATAAATACATGCTTTCATAGAGAACAAACTTTAAATGCCATAATACAAGAATCAAACATGAATACATACATACATGTTTATAAATGCTTTATTAAAAAAAAAAAAGGTAATATTAAAATAAAATGGCAAGTAATACTAGGATTAATCTCATAAATTCATAGATAGAGATCCAAAATAGTTAAAGGGATCTTGAATACATACATACAGGTTTATAAATGCTTTATTAAAAAAAAAAAAAAGGTAATATTAAAATAAAATGGCAAGTGATACTAGGATTAATCTCATAACTGCATAGATAGAGATTCAAAATAGTTAAAGATCCATTTCCCATAGATATTTTAATTTTTAACAACATACAAGAAAAAGGATTAATGGTAACTGCACCAAAAAAATGCCCAAAATGCCAAAATGCTTGAAACAACTAATTTTTTCCTTGAAACTATAGATCTAGAGCAAAAATGACTTCATGCTTCACTTGCAAAAGTAACATGAAGAAAAGAACAAAAATCTGTCAAAATAGGCAAAAATGGTCAAAAGCCATGAAAATTCAGGAAACTTAACCAAGAAAGCCTAATCAAACACATATCATGGCCCATTATGTTGAAAGACAAAATTAAGAGGAAAACAAAAATGGTGATCGCTCACCTTTCTTTTCCAATTTTCCCCAAAATGGTCCATACCACTTCCGTTTGTCAAATCATGTTTGAATATTGCATTTTCATCTTCAAAATAGGCCTGAACCTAAACTTAAAGCCACGCAGAAGGGGGAAATGATGAAGAAAAATATATGAAAACCTAAGAAAAAGTGACACAAGTGCCATATCTGCACCAATAAACCCTATATCGGACAATACGGGCCTAAATCACATGCTGCCACACCCAAGATAGTGATATGGGTCCATATCGCCAAACTAGACAGTCTTTTATCTTTTTTTCTTTTTAACTTTCTAGTAGACCTACACGCCCAAGAGATTCTACCACCAAGGCTTGAGAGAAAGCTCTAAATTTCTTCCAACTTCAGTTTATCTTCATTTTGAAGTACTTTGAAACGCAAGAGATATACATACATGGCCCAAGTTGTAGCCCAAAACCTCCTTAGCAAATTCCCCACTATTATCACATTTGAATTTCAAATTCTTTTCAATCAAGTACTTGAGAGAGCTCTAAAATTCTTCAAACTTCATTTTATTTTCATTTTCAACTGCTTAGGCATTCAAAGGATAGACATAAATGGGGCAAGATGGCCCAAAAACTCCTTAGCAAATTACCCACTCTTATACCCATTTGAATTTCAATTTCTTTTCACATTAAGTACTAACAATATCCTAGATTCATGCAATAAATTGAAAAAACAAATCCAAAAACTTTAACCTAGTACCTATGATCCAATACATGCAAGTGTGCAGAACCAATTAATGCTCATGACATAGTCAAATAAAAGTGAACTAATGAAACATAACTTTAAAAACTTTGATAGTTTAACCTAAGACATGCACATACACACATGCATGGAGATCCCACAAGTGTGACTGAAGTTTCAGCATTCCCTAAAACCCCTTGGATTCCTCCTCCAACCACAAGATGTAAATCCATATTTTTTTAACTTGGATGATATTTTCTAAAATAGAAAAGGAAGTCCAGGCCACAATTTTTCACTAAAACTACGTGCAACTGAAAGAAAATATTTTCATTAGTTTCTGCTCATCTTGACCAACATCAACATCATATCCGTAACCAATAGAAAGGGGAGTAAATCAAAGCATTCAAAGGGGGGAAAAAAAACAATAACAACAAAAATACCAACCACGCCCAAGCATACACACATGTGAACAAAAAAACATCATCAACATCAAAATCATCACCATCATTATCATTATCGTTATCATCGTCATCATCAAATAAACCTTATCCCAACTAATTGGGGTCGGCTGCACGAACACACATAACATCATGAAAAATAATAATTTTAATGTGAAAGCAACTTACAAAGATTGCCCACGCATACATACGCACGCACGCACGCACACCCACACAAGCACGGATGCACACACAAACAAAAACGAACAAAATAATTGATGTGAGAGTGTGGCTTACAGAGAAAGGTTGAGCTTCCCTCCATATCCCAAAAAGATCAATTGCACATGGAGAAGAGAGGCCAAGGCGAGATAATCCAGACTTGCTGAATTCTTCAAAAAGCGCAAATTTATCAGATTCTCGGAAAGATTGAGTTCGCTCACATCCAGTACCAGAATAAAGAATCTTCTTAGCAGATTGAGCACAAGTGTTTATGTTATCATCTGCAAAACAGGTTTTCAAGTTTCTTTAGAGTCAACACTGCAAGAAATTTTTTTTTTTTTTTTCGAAGATAGAATTATATGGTAATGAACCTCAGCAAATGTATTATTCTGATCTTAGATTCTTGATTTGGTGATCCAGGCTGTTGGTCCAATGCGGCCACCATCAATTGAGAATGCTACAAAATTTCCAAGATTGGAAGATTCTTACCAGATTTAATCATTCTATCTTTGGCCTATCTTCCACTTAATATGAACAGTTCTTTTTTTAATTAACTTTCTGTTTGTGTTCCATTGATCGAACAGTTATAATCTTCCAGTCTGGAAGATCTCTAAGGCATCCACCACACATGGTGGGACACATCCAATCAACAGTCTAGATCACTACCCCATGGCCCCATACAAATGGAATGCTGTGCCACAGAATTGTACATTTGATGAGGCTTGGCATCCCATAGTTCCTCTTTAGTAATATGATAATCTACCACTGGTAGAAGCTTGAGAACCTTTACTAGGAAAATCTTTGTGCTGTACTTGAACCCCACCACCTTCCATAGACTTCGTAATTGGTAAATCTGCATCTTTCTCACTGTGTTTGTGGTTGGCAACTAAAGGGGAGTTAAAATGTTCTTCTACAGACAGCTGTGATTCCAGAGCCCTCCTTAACTGCTGGCGACGCATTGCTTTCCCTTGCCGCCCAATGGATGGACTTGTTATTAGGACTTTTGGATAGTATTTCTCGATAACCTTCAAAAAAAAAAAAAAAAAATCTGTTATTTACTAATGAAACAAGGTGTATGCAGATGGATTGCATCATGGTCATATAACCTTGCTTGCCCCAACTATTTGGGTTCAGCTTCACAAATCCTTTTTGCCAATCACGAGATTCAAAACAGAAGTTCACATGATTGATTGACGAAGTTTGGCAATCAGCTGCCAACCTCAAATGAACCCTCCTTTACTGGGGCCTGGGACCAGCTGGCCCATTGCTACCAGGCAGAGTTTCTCAGGTTTTTTAATGCATCTCACCAACTAAATTGTTAAAGATAAACAATTCATTAATCCACTAAGGTAATGGAGGACACAAAGTGAAGGCCTAGAGACCATGGTGTGTTGTAACAGCCCTTAGGTAGCAGCAGTGTTTTAAATAGCAAATAGTGTGTGGCATAGCATTCAACCCCTTTGAAGCATGAGGTATAAGCTACATGGCATGCAGCATAAGCTACACACTACTTCTAGATTTTTAATCAAGGTTGTGCTTGGTTGCACCAATTTCATGATATTCTACACCAAATTAGGCTGATAAATAATAAAATTTAACTCAATTTCAAGATATTTGGTGCAATCAAAGACGACCTAAAGTAATAGAAAAGGGCAATGAATAAGTATAAAGGTAAAGAAAGAACAAAGAAACTGATTTAATATTCTTAATTTGTTATATATATTATTTTACTAAAAGCATTGGAAAGATTAACTAATTTTTATCAAAAATAGGAAAATGTAATAGATAATTGGAAACATTAATAATTTTAATGTTGTAGTGAAAAATAACTTGTAATGTGAGGTATGTAGCATATAGCATAGTCTATGCAGCGGGTAGTGTTTGCAAATTATCATGTAGCATAGGCTACACGCGACTTAAGCTATTTTCATGAGCTAAGCGTTAAGGCTAAGCTACGCTACATAGCATAAGCTACATGCTACCTAGCGTAGCTATTTAAAACACTGCGAGCGGTAATGATGGAAACCATTTCACGTACGGGATTGTAACAACCATTTCACGTACAGGCCAATATAGGTTTTCTTCACAAAAAAAAAAAAAAAAGAACAAAAAGAACAAAGGAAGAAGAAGAAGAAGGTCATAATAGGTATTACAAACGGGAACGGTGGTGGCCATTACGGCCACCATTATGAAATACCTTGTTAAAGACCCCTTAGCTAACACGTTCATTGAGTAATTTACTTTAGTAGACACTTTCTTATCAATATCCACTTACCTAGATGCATGCCCAAAAGAAACGTGAGAAGATAAGTGTACAATTTTGATTTCGTTTATAATAAGCCATGAATATCAAGAGTAGCACTAGAACCAGAGACCCAGGTAGTTAACATTCAAGGAACAAGGGTTTAGGCTATGTTTGGCGAATGGCCGTTTGATAGAGCAGAGAAAAATAATTTGTGGTTTTGAAATTTCCAGACTTCGTAGAATTCCCTAAGGGCCCATTTGGGAGCTATTTGGCAGGCATTGGATTCCAAATCAAAATCAAGGTGATTCCAAATCTTCAGTTGTGTTTGGCATCTTGCAATCAGAACGCACCGGAATCCAAAATTAGCAATGAATTGAAATTTTGTAGTATATTTACAGGAATTTGAATTTGATTACTAAACTAACTTTAATATCCCTAATTAGTGTACATATGTGATATTTGACAGAATGATTATAATAAGCCCATTGAAATATATACTTTTGCCAAAAAATGATGAAATTCCGAGCCTTAGGCGGGCCACAAGCATAGAATCACAAACGAGCAACTTGCCAAAGTATTTTAACCATTGACTAAAATGGCCAATGTTTAGACTGCTCAGATCATTCTATTGATGTAATTCTAGTGATGCAGCCAACAATTTGATTGTTTTGGGGTAACATTAGTGTGTCGGGTGTTCAATGGAATAGTAGCCTAGCGACACCTTTGTTACACATGTGACTCTCCTACCTTTAAAAAGGAGCCAAAAAAGGCATTTGATTCGGAATCATAGAAAAATAGGGAGAGATTTCAAAAGACGGCAAATATATGTATTTCAAATACCTCTGAGTCCATGCCGCCAAGTGACTTTTGGATTCCGAATACACTCGAATCCACATTGCCAAATGACCCCTAAAGGCACAAATGGAGATCTTATGTGTTGTATTGGAAAGAAAGAGCTCTTTCATATCTGAAAAGTATTGGGTTTTGGCATTCTATTATGCATCATGCATCTCTACGATGTTAAGTCTGTGGACCATCTTTTCATGTGTTGCTCCTCTGTGGATGTGTGGGGAGGATTTTTCAAGCTCTTCCAGTACCCTTGGGTTATCCCTTCCTTGATAAACGGCCTTTTATTATCTTCGCATAGGGAGGCTATGGCTTCTTTCTGCTCATTGGTCTATTTGGAATGAGCACAACAATTGCTTTCGAAATCATGCTCACAGGCCATAAGGGCTGTTTCGGAAGGTAAATTAGAAGAAATTGATTGGGCTCCAGCTCTAAAGTCCTTTGCCCAACCTTCTTTTGAGTTTTTCAATTTTCTCTAGTGGCTTTGTATAATGGCTGTTCATTTCTCACAATCGCCTATTTTTCGCTATTAATAAATTGAAAGAAAGAAATGAAACAGTAGAAAACCCAAACATCACGAATTATTTTCTCATGGCATGTGCCAAACATAGCCTTAATGAGACCTCTAATTAAATTATGATCAATTAGACTTCAAATGAATGAGGGACTAAATTCAAAATACACTGCCATGAAAGCAAACAAGACAGCACTTTTATCTTAAGTTACAGTTCTATAAAATTGCACCTTCTCACCCAACCATTCAAAGAAATATTGCAATGATATATTTTCTTATGGCAGATGTTGAGCTCTGAATTGTGCATATTTAGACCCCAATTCATCACACATTATGCATGGTTTATAGTATTAAAGACCCATCTTATGCATGTCTTTGTAATTGTAGAAAGGAAAGAGAGATTTCAAGGATTTAATGCTCAAAGACTACTAAAAAACACATTGAAGATCAATAGAAGAAAAGCCAAGATGTGGAGGAAAGAAACAGGAAAGAAAGAAGAAGAGAAAAGAAGAAACTGTGAAGAAAAAGCTTCTTAGACCGATCGTCAGAAGGTTAGACTGATCTGAACAGTGCTTCGATCGATCAGTAAACCGGTCGAAAATTTAAGAATTGGGAGCTACACACGCTGGACAGATTCTGACGATTGTAGACCAGTCGCTACAGTGTCTCAACCGGTTGAAAATTCAGTGTTGAAGTGCAAACCTTACTAGATAGTTTTTAGTCTTTTTTGTTAGTGTGCTTTTCTGTGGCATACTAGTGCACCTTATTAGTCAATCATGTGAGTCCATATATTGTAATGTCAGTTGAACCTTGGCAAGCTAAAGACCGAAGATTCAAGTGGACCAGAAGCATCAAGGAAAAAGAACAGGTAAATGAGATGCCTTGGTGACCCTAACCCTTTGGACCAAAACACCCAAAACCTCTTAGATGACTTGGACCAACTAGGAATACCTTTAGTCATCATCATTAGTCATAGAACACCTTGAAAAAAAAGATAAGTTAGACTAATTAAAGAGGTGGAAGTTGTTGTAAACAAAACTGCCCCAAAACGGCAATTTCCAATCGGAGCACTATTCGATCGATCGGATATCCTGTCCAGCAACCTGATGAAATCACTGGACTGATATTCCGATCGATCGAAATAGTCGTTTTATGCCCGTTATTTGACCATTGGGAGAAAATCTATATATACAGGAGATGCAATTTTTGGGCCAAGAGAGGGGATTTTGAGGATTTATAAGCCACCACCATTACTTATCATTAGGAGCTCTAATCCTAACCATACAAGGCATTCTCATTGTGATTCATCACAAGCTTAGGGCATTCAATGCTAAAATGAGAATGGACTTGTTCCCTCTTGATTCCTAATAGTTTAGACACCTTGATCATAGCTAAATCCATTGTCTAAACACCACCTAGGAGTCCAAATAGGTGCATCCCTCTAGGATACCAATTTCCTACCATTTGTAGAGGTTACACCATTCCCTAGCACCTTGGACATCTCCAATGGAGCATCATATGCAAGGGAGTTGATTTTGGAGCTGAAGCTTTGGCAAAGCAGCGGCATCAAAGATCAAGGGGAGCACAAGAGGAACTGATTCGAGCACAAGAGAGCAAGAAGAAGCAACCCGAAGCGGCGCAATAAAGGGGTTCAATCCAACAACTTGTCATTTGTAAGAGTCCGGTTCCACTCTCTTCCCATGGGGAATTGAGTGTAGAGTTTGTCTTCAAACTCGATAGGTTCGATTGCAGCACCTAGACCCGGTTGTAGGGTCGAATTGAGTCTCTAAGAAGGAGCCTCCAGCGAGAGTAAATGCTAGGTTCGGTTGTAGAACCTTAGCTCGGTTGTAAAACATTGACTCATGAGAGGAGTCTAAATTGAAGTTCGGTTGTAGGACCTTGGGTGTGTACGTGTAGGTTGGGAGGAACCTGTAAACTCCCCGGTTGGGTGGATCTGAGTTAAAACACCTTGGTTGGGAGGAACCAAATTTAAAGTCCCCGGTGAATGCCGGTGTGCTCAAAGGGGTTGAGTACTTGAACCGGGAGTGGAGTAGACCTAAAGTCGAACCATTATACATGCTTGTGTTTATGATTGATTTGAGCACATTGTTATCTTAGCATTGCATGTTTAATTGTTTAATTATGAATGCTTGATAGGAATGTATGTTAAGCTTTAGATAGGCATATCCACACACAAGATGTACTTTCACTAAGTTGTGTGGACTTGAGCACATTAATCCATTCTCATAAGTCTACATAGATTGCATAGATTAAGAGCTTGATTTATTTAATCATTTGATTATCTCTGATACTTAGGCTAGGTTGTTTAATTGTTAATTATATGCTAGCCTTGTGATTGGACCCACTTAGGCTTGGAAGCCGAAGTGTTCTTTCTTAGTTAGTTTAATTTGTTAAAACTATTAATTAGGCGAAAGGAATTTTTAAAAGGTCCTAATCACCCCCCCCCCCCCCCCCCCCCCCCCCCCCCCCCCCCCGAAGGACTTAGCCATAATTCTAGTTGCTCCTTAAGCTTCCGTAAGCATGCGCCTTTAATCCAAAAGGTGTAATTTCATTTTTAGACCGGTCGCTACAGTGCTTCGACCGATCGATAGACCGGTCACTACAATAAAATTCAGGAGAAAATTCTGTTATGTTTGTTGTCCATTGAGCTCCGACTGGTCGGAGCCCACCTCCGACCGGTCGACCACCGCCTCAACTACGTAAAAACTTACGCAAATTTCAAACTTTCCAAAAGGGTGCTCGATTTCTCCTATAAAAGGCCACCTCCACTCTCTTCCTAAAGCATCACAGGACGTGGGGAGCAAGGAGATCAAGTCCTAGGAGGCTTTCTAGCCTTTACAACTAGTTTTTCTTTCTTTTCTTAGTTCTAGTTCTAGTTTTTCTATGTTTTCTTCTAGTTAACTCTTAGCTATAGCTAAGAGGGGAAGCTTGTAGCTAGTTTCGATGCTTAATTCGTTTATGCAAGTACTCTAAGTTTGATTTTGGATTTTAAAGTTCTAGTTTGAATAAAGTTGAGATTTTTAGACAATTTCGAGAGCATGTGTACTTCAGACATGTGTTACTTATAAGTTTCTGAGAATTGACATTATGGTTTGATGAGAATTGAATTGTAGTAACCTTGGAGCATGCCATGATCTCTTGGTATGGCTGTTACTTCGAAGGCTACAAGTTCATCTTATTCGTGCTTCATTAGAACTAGAAGTGTGATTTCCAAATTGAGTTTGAACCGTTTGTGTTTGGATGCAATACCTTCCGATTGGATGAGAGATAAGACTTCAATTCTAATTGTGTTTGTGCTTGGATGAATGGATTAGCATTAATCTACTACAAGCGGATCCTTGGCGCTCTAGTTAGCTATTAATTCTCTGATTTTATCAATTTAAAGTTACTGTTTTCATCTTAGTTCTAAATTCCTGAATTTCCTAAACTTCTTAATTCAAGTTATTAGAATTGTTTGAATTAGGTTATCCCTATTCCCTATGGATCGACCTCGGTCTCACCAAGTTATTACTACATTGCAGCCTTGCACTTGAGGTGAGCGAAAAACAGATAGGAGGTTTATGGTAATGAACATGCCTCAATCAGAAATGTAATTCAATTGACGATTTTAAAACTAAAAAGGAGAAAACAAATCAAGTCAAAGTTTCATGGCCTTCTAGCAGATTCCATGGTCAGTGATCTGTTAAGGGATAACAAAGGTGAGTACAAGCTAGCCTTCTGAAAGGAGCCACGAATTAAGTGGAAAGCAGAAGCTGTTAAGGCTGATGCGGATCTCTATAAAGATGGCGGTTTAATAGAAGTATAGAACAATAACATTCTTGAATTGCACTTGAATGAGTTCATTAATTAAATATAAGAAATTAAAGACCCCACCACTCCTTTCCTTGTAAACTATCAGCAATATCATCTCTACAGCATTTAAACATAAATAGTAAAATTTATCTAAAAAATGAACAATTTAAATGGCACAACTTTCATAGCTTAAAGTACTAACTAATAGTTTAAAAAAATAAACAAAATATGTTTAAGAAACTATTATTCTCCATGAACTCAAGATCTCCATAGAAAAAATTTGATGTTCATTTTTTTCCTAGAGAGTCACTAACATTTTCCTCTGGAACTTCAGAAATCAGGGGAAAAAGAAGAAGAAGAAGATAACATATCAAATAAAAAAACAAAAAGAAATTCATGTTACTGATTTGAACATGATTGTTGGATAATAATGATCCACTAACAATGAAAACAACAATGGACCAAAGAGAATCAAGAGCAAAAAAAAAGAAAAGAAAATTCTTAACCAAGACTAAAAGCAACATAATGATCATCCAAAGAATGATATAATGATTGATCATGACAGTAGATCAAAGGGGCAACACATTGACCATCATCGAAAGTATAAGTGCACCCAATCACGTCTGTAGATAAGTGGCGATTGTTGAAACATGTTAATCCCCTTTGGAAGAGTATGATTGATCAATCTCAGCTATAAATGGAATTTGACCTTGCTATTAGGGCCTGATTTTTGCTTCAAGGGTCTGATTTGAGTTTTCTCTTAACTAGATCTAAGCGTCTAGAGTTGTACTTTGGCATGTAAGGGGCTGATTTAGGTTTAGGAATGTAAAAATTCAGCCTATGAACGAATTCCTAGGATTTTTAGGTGGAATGGGATTGTCATTCTTTCTAGTTCTTGAGGTATAATGACATATCAAGTAGCCTGACCAGAAGGAATTGGAAAGATATATGGCTCAGTGCTCGTATGGTTCTGATATAAGTGTGGCAGGTTTGGGTTTCAGTATGCAGGCTAAGGTTTTGGACTACAGATGGGATGCTGGGGCATTTTGGGGTGTTAGGAATGTAGATATTAATGTTAAAGTGACAGAGGGCTGATTTGGCCTTTGGGGATGTAGATCTAGGGTTTCTAGGTTTATGGTTAGGAAGTAAAATTTTATAGGGGGCTGATGTGGATCTAAGTTGAGCATGTACGGTTAGGATTAGGGACAGATCAAAGGTCTAGGGTGGGTTGATTAAGGATGAAGCTAGCATAAAGGCTATAGTTTTTTAGGGTAGAAAGTGTCGACTAGGGTTTGAGAAGGGTAGCAGCTGGAATGGATATGACGTTTAGCATTCTAGGGGGCAAAAGAAAGAAGAAAAAGGAAGAAGAGATTTGAATGCTGAGAGCCGAACTCAATCCGATACCAAAAATTGATGCAACGGATATTTGCTGAGCCAATCAGAATTGCAACTTAGTCAGATCCACATCTGAAAAGATGTTGTAGAAGCAACTACAGCAGAGAAAAAAGAGAATATTAAGATTGTGGGAGAGATCCGCACAATCCACCAGTTTGAAACTAGTGACATTTAACCCCTTCTCTACCAATAGAAGCGACAAAATAGGCTTCAAATCTGATTTTTATTCAGTATAGCATATGAAAGAGAGGGTTAAACGCCCCATATGACTTTATGTAGTCCTCACAACATAAAGAAAGTATGATATGAGAGGAAATTCCATAAATCCATTGCTTATGGATGAATTCACAATCAGTTCGTAGGGGTACTTAAGGGAATGTCATTAGTAAAAGGATAATTGCTACTCAGTAACTAATTGACATGTCACAAGATTCACCATGCGTGTGAGCGCATGGGGCTCACACATGATCATGCCAATCTCAATTTGGACCTCCAAAATACAAATGGAAATGGGGCACAGATTGCATCAGATTGGAGCATTGAGAGGTGGAGATTTATCTTCAGAATTGGTATGTATTCCCTGATTTCATTAGATTCAATTCCATCCTAATTTAGTCCATTTAGTTAGCCCATATCATGGATTGGTAGAGTATGGTTCTTCCTTTTGAGAACTTTAAATTCTGTTAAAAATGTGAAAAATTACAAGGACAATAGAACAGAAGGAACACAAGAGAGGTGGAAAGGGCATCTAATCTCACTGGCACAAGCATGGTCCAGAGCAATAGGAAAGACATAAGGAAAGAAGAAAAGAAGACTGATGCAAAAAGAAAAAAGTGCAACTATGAAGTTAAGGATGCTACACATGATGGTGAGTAATGGTGTAATATCCTTGATGGTGAGTTATAGTGTAATATCCTTCCTGCCTTATTTCTCAACAAAACCAGTTTCTTTCAAGTTCGCATCATACACTCTTATGCAAAACAGCAATATGATAAATGTCTATAAAGTTGTAGAACTTTATGTATTAGAACCCATGCTGTTTCACATTTTTCTGTTCCTCCATGACATGAACTTTACCAAATGCAAAGCAGACATCACAGAAATCAAATGAATAATGAACTAAAGGACTGCAAATTTAACTGTATGATTAACATAGAAAACTATCCTACCATCTGAAAGGCAGCACGAAAAGCATGAACTTCAAAATTTTGAAGAGCAGAGTCCTTGGTAAGACTTCTCCATCTCTCTGCACTCTAATAAATTGAAAAGAGAAGGTAAGAAAACTTGTTACTTTGTAATTTATAACCACAGATTTACAAGCAATGGCATGCATGTGCATAAAATTTGTTGAACAAAACATATCTACATGAATATTCAAATAAATCCTTGAGCAGATATCTACATGAATATTCAAATAAGTCCTTGAGCAGCTTACCTGCTTGCAGATTGCAAGTTTCTGAACATGTTCAACAAGCACCGATGAAAGGGTATGATTGAACTGCATTTTCTTTGCTTGTGCAAGACAAAACTATAACCACTCTCCATGTTCTGGCATACCCATACATTTGCCTACATGAATATTCAAATAAATCCTCCTTGTATTTCTTCTTTTGTGCTTTTTATTATTTCAATTTTATACATGTAACATGAAAATATTCTCTTCATATATAATCTAGCATCAACACTATGAACATTGCACGGATTCAGTTTAATACACAAACTGTCAAGACAAGACACTAAAACCCATGTTGTTTTAACTCTGTTTTCTCTTGTACTGCATTTGGTCTTCTCACTAATTAAGGGATTTCAGGATCCCGTGTTGCATTATGTTAAAAGGGATCCAGAGACCACTTAGACAGGATATGAATGGGCACCTTATGGATTTCCAACTCTCCCTTCCTCTTCTCCTCCAATATCAAGGAAAGTTGGTATTTCTTTCTTTCAGTGTCAAATCTTACTTAAATATTCAGGCTTATTCAGGTGCTGACTGCAAGGGAGATGAGACCGGAGTGGTTGGTTGAGGTTGATTGCCTTTGGAGCTAGTGCGGTCGATTTGGGGCAGAATTGGGGCGACCGACTGTAGTTTAAAGACTACACGGACCATGCGTTCTTAAGGCCAGCCTCCCCGACGTTCTCCCTGGTTGAACGTGCTAGTCCAATGTTGGGTTGGATGTGTTTTCTTTGTTTGCCGTCGACATACCCCCACTGAATCCAAAGTATCAGAGGTCCAGTCATTATATTGGCCATAGGCCCACAGCTAGGACTGACTTTCAGTCCCAACTAATAAGCAGGACAGGCTGAGACCCCGACTGGCCCAGATACTGCCCGTTACCAACTAGGTCTGTGGATGCACTGGGCCAAGGTCTATCCAAGTCTGGCCAGCATGGTAAATACTAGCCGTAAGCATGACCCGGGCCCATGACAGGCCGAGGCCTGCCCATTATTTTTGTGCATGGCTCGAGCCCAAGACCGACAGTGCATTCAAATGCACCTTTGCCCATGTGGAGCTCGGCCCCGTCAAGGTGGTTGTTGTTGTAACCAATGATTTAAATATCGTTATCGTGTAATGTATCGCACCCTTGGGATACTGATACATATCGGTTACGCATGGGATATATCGATTGTATCGCGTAATGTATCGCTGTTGTTGGGAAACATGGGAACATTGGGAATTTGGTCGAATTTTTCAATGAAACTTCAAGGATTGTTGAAAAAGACATCAATACACACTTAGAAATCAAAACATTACCAAAAAAAAAAAGTGCACATAGTGGAGGTTTCCATTGTATGGGGTCCTAATACATGCACTGTCCAACTGAACTGATGCAAGTATATTCAAAGTCTATTCATATAATTTATAAACGCAAGAAGACATGTATGGAAACACAAGCAATACATTCAAAAGCAAAAGAAGAATCACTAGATCACGTTACATACGTGTTTGATTTTGTGTTTGGATACAAAGATTGCAACTGATTTGCGAGAAATTGAGAAATTTCAATTTTTTTCCAATTTTCCGCAACTTGGCCCATCTCCCTCAAATCTCAAAATCGAAGCTCCAAATCCATGATTTTTCATGAAAAATATGAAGGATCATAGATTTGTAACGATTTGACACTGATTTAACATGATTTACAACAAAAAAATTGGATTGAAAATAAAAAATGCTCACCTGAATCGAATAGGTGGGATATATCGGCACTCCATGTGCGTTTCGTATCGCACAGGTGGGATACAAGACATATCGTGGGATATATCGGCCAATATCGTCGATATTTAAAACACTGGTTGTAACTACAACAATGGAAATGGGAAACTATGAATAACAACGGCAAGAGTTAATGGAACTCCACACGCAACAACTCAATCAACGGTGATTCAGAATGGCCATTGGATCGAGGCGTGTACGTGGTTGTTATCTTTGATATAGTTCACGCCCCTCGGTGTGCTGAACCGGTGCAGAAGGTGATTCCTTTCATGAATCTGTATTACGAGAGAATTGTCTTATCATTTGGAGAAAAATGAACCAAAGAACTGTGGGGCTCTGAAGTTGAATACAAGTCGGTCAATGCTGCATCTACAGCTGAGCTCACATGCTCCAAAAGAAACATGCATGAATCTGGATGGTTTTCTGCACAGCATTTACATATGCGAATGCACTCATAGAAAAATACTTTACTATTAAAGTACTTGTTCAGTAAAAGTCTTCACCATGCAAGCAGTTTGCCATATTGTATTTTTGTTCTATTTTCATGTGAGGCCCACCCTTGATTGCCCATCCCACTCAAACCACTTTGATTGGTTTCTCCTACCTCGTAGCCATCCTATCAAGATATGGAATAGACAATTCATATTGATTACACTAGAAAAAATCCTCTCATTGATATAGATCGTGCATTGAGTGGGACACGTCCTCGACTGCCAAGCTCTCTCAAATTTCTTTGATAAGATTGTAGATTTGTAGATTTTGTAGAGAGAGAGAGAGAGAGAGAGAGAGAGAGAGAGAGATGGGAAAAAATGAGTGCCCAAAACGTGAGCAACTCTTTTTTTATTATTATATTTATATGTAGGGTTTCCCTTATTTACAAATAACATCTTAATAAATGTGGAAAATACACATAAGTCCCTACTTGTATATTTATAAATAAACCCCTGTTTAATGAATAAATGTTCCAACACTCCCCCTCAAGTTGGTGTAAGAATATCTGTCATACCTAACTTGATCGAAATCTCTTGCAGCATAGGAGAACTGAGTGCCTTTGTGAAAATGTTAATTAACTGCTCAGTTGATTTGACAAATGGAGCACACAGCTTCTCGGAAGAGATCTTCTCTAGGATGAAATGGAGATCTACTTCAATATGCATTGTCCTTTCATGGTAAACTGAGTCAAATGCAATGTGGATGGTAGCTTGGTTATCACAGTAAGAGGAGTAGCAGAGTTGATAGGGAAACCAAGCTCTACCATAATAGATCTAATCATAGAATTTCAAGTTCCCTAAGCCACAGCTCAATATTCTGCTTCCGCACTGGATCTAGACACCACTGACTGGTTTTTTGCTTTTCCAAGTCACCAAATTACCTCAAACAAAGGTACAATAGCTAGAAGTTGACTTTCTGTCAGTTGGACACCCTGCCCAATCAGCATCAAAATATCAGGTAATATGAACATGTCTATGATTAGCATAGAGAATACCACGTCCTAGTCATGATTTCAAGTATCTTAATATACGGTACACAGCCTCAAGATGTAATGATTTCGGTGAATGCATGAACCTACTAACAACACTCACAGCCTGAGTGATATCTGGCCTTGTAATAGTTAAGTAGATCAGCCTCCCAACCAATCTTTGATACATGCCAGGGTTTGTCAGACTATCACCTTTTAATTCATGTAACAAATTTTTTTTATCCATGGGATGAGACAGGACGAGTACCAAGCTTACCAGTCTCATTGAGTAAGTCTAGAGTGTACTTTCTCTGAGAAATAAAGATACCCTTGGATGAGCAGGCAACTTCAATCCCTAAGAAGTATCGAAGAAGACCAACGTCCTTAATTTCAAATTCCTTGCTTAGCATCAGCTTGACACGTTCTATAAAGTCCAAATCATCTCCAATAACAATTATATCATCCACATAAACAAGAATGATAGGTCGGCCCTCTTGCCAAATGTGAACAAAAACAGTATGATCCGACTGGCATCGCCTAAAGCCAAATGAGAGAACTGCAGAACTAAACCGGGCAAACCACGCTCTTGGAGACTGTTTAAGGCCATAAAGAGCATTTTTCAGCTTACACACTTTTTCAGTCTCCCCCTTAAGCTAAAAGCCAGGAGGAAGGTCCATATAAACTTCTTCAGTCAGATCCCCATGGAGGAATACATTCTTAATGTCTAGTTGATATAATGGCCAGGAAAGATTAGCAGCAAAGGAGATGATTAGGCGAACTGGGTTCAATTTGGCTACAAGAGAGAAGGTCTCAGTATAATCAACCCCATAACTTTGCGTGTAACCTTTGGTAACAAGATGTGCATTGTAGCATTCAACATACCCATCAGCTTGATACTTGATAGAATACACCGACTTGCACCCCACAGTATGCTTGCCCACAGGTAAGGGAACCGGATCCCACGCGTCATTCTTCTTAAGGGCAGCCATTTTTGCATTCATCACTTAATTCCACGAAGGAACTGCAAGTGCCTCAACAACAAATTTGGGAACAGAAGAGGAAGAGATGGCAACAAGGTAAGCACGATATGTAGGAGAGACAAAGTCATAAGAAATGAAGTTAGAAATAGGACGCAAGGTGGGATGATGGCTACGAGTACAAGTAGCAATAGGAGAAGATGAATGAGTGGTAGAAGTGGGACTAAAAGAATTACCTAAAGTATGAAGAGGAGCCACTAGGAGCAGTGCTGGTTGTCTCGACTTTCTGCGAACATAGGTGAGAATCTGCTTAGGCATCGCAGGATTAGGAAGAGACTGATCATTAACCACAGGTATAGGTAAAGGAGCATGTGGGGCAGCCAAATCTAGAGGTGTAGACATTGTAGTAAAAAAATGATGATCTGCAAAGAATGTGACATCCATAGACACAAAATACTTTTTGGTGCATGGTTCATAACATATATAGCCTTTGTGCTAAAGAGAGTGTCAAAGGAAGATGAATTTGATGAAACGATTGGCAAACCAGAGAGTGAAAAAAACAAATGCATCCAAAGACCTTTGGAGGAGTACTGAAAAGAAGACATCTAGGCGCTTAAGTGTATGAAAAGGAGTCTTGCCATGTAAGACACAAAAGGGTATACAATTAATTAAATAACAAATCAACAAAACTGCAAACCAGTATGATTTAGGAACTTGCATTCCAATCAAAAGAGAGCGAGTGACTTCCAAAAGATGGCGATTCTTACGCTCAGCCACTCCATTTTGTTGCGGAGTGTAAGCACATGAAAACTGATGAAGAATGCCATTGTCTTGAAGATAAGATGTGAAACTTTGGGATACATACTTGCCACCATTATCAGACCGAACGAACTGAATATTGCAATCATACTTAGTCTTAACCAGTTGATGAAATGCCTTAAACAAGTGTGACAATTCGTGACGTTGTTTCATCAAATACACCCAAGTAACGTGAGAAAAATCATCAATGAAAGTTACAAAGTAAGAAAAACCATCAATCGAAGTAACAGGACTAGGACCCCAAATATCAAAATGTATTAAAGTAAACATTTTATTAGAACGATGTGAAAGTGCAGGAAATGAAGTTCGAACATACTTACCAAACTGAAACGTTTCACATTTGAAAGAAACATTATTCACCTTATGAAACTAAGGAATAAGTCTTAAAAGAAACATGACCAAGACGAGCATAGCATAAGGCAATCGACTCCTAACTAGACACAAAACAATGAGAAACAGTAGTAAAAGAACTCAATGAAGAAGCACTCCTAGCAAACAGCTCCCCCTGATACAGAAAGTAAAGACCACCATGCTCATAGCCCACACCAATAGTCCTCTTCGTATTCAGGTTCTGAAAGATACAATGAAAAGGAAAGAAAATCACAAGAGAGATGAGGGCTTTGGTAAGACTACGAATAGAGATCAAATTCGCACAAAATTTAGGGACATAAAGAACATTAGACAAGATGAGATTAAGAGAAGAAGACACAAAACCGATGGATTATACAGGAGTAGAAGTTCCATCAGCTCGGCATACTAGACGACCACAAGTAGAGGAACTAGATGGAATAAGACAACTGTGATCACCAATCATATGATCTGATGCCCCCGAATCAATAATCTAGGTCACAGGGGTGGAAGAGACAGAGTGCAGTACTTGTGATCGCAACGAAGGAGGAGACAGATGGCTGTGAAGCAGAAGAGGTAGGAGACACATACTGAGTCTGAAGCATCTAAAGCCGCTGAAGATCCATAGCATCAGCTCTGGTCATGATAATTGTGTCTGACTGATCGGATACAGGAAAGGTGTCAAGAAGATGACCACCAGAACAGTCAGATATGGTCCCTATCTCATCAGAAGCAGCAATATGAGCAAAAGGATGTCCATATAATTTGAAGCACCGATCTCAAGTGTGTCCGGCCCAATTGCAGGTGCACATAAACCTACCACGACCACGGCCTCGTCCTCTGATAAAACCTCCTCGAGAATCGGAACAACCATTATGGTCCCCAGGTGGGACAGTGGTAGAGGTAAATGCAGTCCTCTCCTGAGTAACAACGGGTACTGAAATCACCTGCCTGCGGGCCTCCTCAGTATGGACAATGGAGTATGCGGCCTGAAGTGAGGGAAATGGAGTCATAGCAATAAGTTGGGTCCGGAGGGCCTCATATTCACTGTTCAAACTAGCCAGAAATTTATATGTTTTAACTTCATCTTCTCGTAACTTCACAATCTCTGCACTGCGTCTATCTGGAAGCTCACTTAAGGGTTGCAGATGGCTCAATTCTTCCCCACGACTCTTTAGAGCACCAACATATTCAGTCACTGACAAATTCTCTTGGGTAAGAGAATAGAGTTTAGTAGTCAATTGAAAGATACGGGGCTTGTTAGATATGGTCCCATATGTCTCATTGAGGGACTTCCACAAATCGGCAGTAGAATCATAGAAGAAATGCGAAGATGCAATACTTGGTTCCATAGAATTGGGGATCCAACCCATAGCAATAGCATTAGAAGAATCCCAAGTGTCAATCTCGGACGAATCACCAGATTGAGAAGTAGACGACCTCTTGGATGTGCCCGTAAGGAATCGAAATTTCTCTTTGCCAATAACATACGTGCGGACAGCCCGGTACCACAAAAGAAAATTGTTCCCATTAAATTTAGTGGAGGTAACAGAAAGGGGCCCCTCTGAGCTATGTCCAGATGATTTAGAATCCATAAATGTATGAAGAAGAAGTAGAGAAACAGTACAAACTGATGTAAACAGCACAAACTGAAAAGAAAATAGCAGCAAAGCTATACATTGAAGTTTGATGTTACGTATCACACCCTTGGGATATAGATACATATAGGTTATCGCACGGGATATATCGTTTGTATCGGGTAATTTATCTCACTTTTGGGAAACATAGGGAAACATTTGGAAAATGGTTGAAGTTTTCAATGAAACTTCGGGAATTGTTAAAAAGGACCTTAATACATACTTTTAAATCATAACATCTAAAAGAAAAGTGCACATAATAGGTTTCCTTTGTATAAGTGTTGAGCTCTAAATCGTGCATATTCTAATCCCAATTCATAACACAGTTACATTGATTGAGCTATTAAAAGAACCTACTTATATGTATATTTGTGTTTGTAGGAAAGAGAGAGAGACCTCATGAATTACATGTTAAAAGACCATTTTGAAGCACTCAAAAGATTAGGTGGAGAAGAGCCTAGAGGTGGAAGAAATTAAAGCTTAAAAAAATTAGAAAAAATCAAGTTACAATACTTGAATTGTCCAGAAAAGACAGATTGCAGAGCTATAGGGCCAGAAAAATAAAATGCAGAAACTACAGGAAACGGCCCTGCTGTTGCGCTGACGACAGGTCGCTGGCCTCAATCAACCAGTCGAGATAGGTCGAATTTTGACAGAATTGGTGCAAAACTCGCTGGACTGTTTTTATCAGATCTGACCAGTCGACAAACAGGTCTAGACCGGTCGAGACAGGTTGGCAGACGCCCAGAAATCCAATTTTCAATTATATCTGTTGGGATTTTAAGCTCCGACCAGTCGACCACCGCCCAGACTGCGTAAACACTCCGCAAATTCTCGAAAATCTCAAGGCGGTGGCGCAATTTTACTGTAAAAGGACACCTCTAGTTTCGTCTAAAGACATCCTAGAAGAGTTCTACAATCGCTAGAGGTGGAGAGGATCAACGTGGAGAGTCTACAACTCCTCCAACTATGGTTTTTCTAGTTTTTCTATGCTTTTAATAGTTTTTCTGCTTGATTCTAGTTTAATCATGATAATGGTTGGCAAAAACCTCTTAGCTAGGGCTACAAGAGGTGAAGCTTGTAGTTAATTTTGATGTTCAATTCGTTTATTCAAGTACTCTTTCTTTGATTTTAGATTTTCAAGTTCTAGTTTGAATAAAATTGATATTTTTTAGATAATGTTTTAGAGTTTGTGTACTCCGGACACAAGTTACTTGCAAATCTCTGAGGATGATCACGTTGGTTTGATGAGATTTGAATTCTAGTAACCCTGGAGCATGCCATGATCTCTTGGCAATGGTTGTTACTTCGAAGGCTACAAGTTTATCTTCTCCGTGCTTTATTAGAACTAGAAGTTCTGATTTCCAGATTTAAGTTGCTTTATGTGTTTGAATGAAATATCTTCCAATTAGATGAGAGATATGACTTCAATTCCAATTGTGTTTGTGCTTGGATGAATGGATTGGCATTAATCTACTACAAGTGGATCCTTGGCGCTCTAGTGAGCTTTTAATTCTCAAATTTCTCTTAATTATTTTTTTGTTTTCATCCTAGTTCTAAATCCTGAATTTCCTGAACTTTTTAATTCGAGTTATTGAAAAGTTAGAATTGGTTTATCCCTAATCCATGTGGATCGATATTGGTCTCACGATCGAGTTATTACTACTTCGCAACCTTGCACTTGGGGCGAGTGAACAAGTTTTTGGCGCCGTTGCCGGGGGATTAGGTACGCGAAAACGGTTGTAATTGTTCTAGTATCTATAGAGTAATCTTAGTTAGGTAGGATTTCCAGTTTTTTTAAAATTAGGGTTTCTAATTTTCTAGAGCTAACATTGTTTCTCTTGTTTGTTTTGTAGGAAGTTCATCTAGTTCAAGCTTCATTGGTAACATCCTTCCAACTTAGAACTCTTTCTAGTTCAGTTTTTCAGATTTTGTAGTTTTCAGATTTTTTGTTTTAGGATTTAGTTTTTAGTTTTAATTTGAGATTTGTGTGGTTTATGTCTCATTGGGAACGTGATCAAACACATCGTCTCCAAACCGAAGGTGGGATAGTTGAGCCGCTCACAGTTTGAAAACGTGTGAGAAAATACTTAGAAATTTGTGAAAGTTCGAGAGGCATGACTGAAAATCAAACACCCATAAGGAATCCTCCCCCTCCTACTCTAACCACGAACGCAGATCGAGAAGAAGTAGGAGAGAATGAGGTGAACAATGCTCCTCCAATAAGAGCTTCACACGATTATCTACAACCGGCCCGTGCTACTACACCCTCATGTGTGGTTTTTCCAACCAATGGGGGAAGCATTGATATAAAGCTGGGAGTGATTCAACTTCTAACAAAGTTTCATGGGCTAGACTCTGAGAATCCATATTTACATCTTAAGGAATTTAATGAGGTGGTGGCTACCTTACAATACGCCAATGTGACTGAAGATGTCATTAAACTCAAACTCTTTCCCTTCTCTTTGAAAGAAAAAGCCAAAGGTTGGCTCCACTCTCTTAGACCACATTCGATAGGGGCATGGATTGAGATGACCCAGGAATTCTTGAAAAAGTTCTTCCCGGCTCATAAAACAAACACCCTTCGAAGATTAATCATGAACTTTTCAGTTAAAGAGGGTGAGACATTCTTTCAGGGTTGGGAAAGGTTTAAGGACCTCCTACTTGCTTACCTACACGATGGCTATGAAATTTGGCAAATTATAAATTTCTTCTACGATGGATTGAGTTCCAACATGCGCCAATTCATAGAGATGATGTGCAATTTAAGAGAAATTGGGAAAATTTTGAACTTTCCCCAATTTTCCCCAAATCGGACCACCTACACTCAAATTTTGAAATTAGAGTGTATGTCATGAGCATTTCATCAAATACTCCTAAATACTTCAAAGTCTCAATTGACATTTGGTTGAAGGAAATTTTCGTAAAAAACATGGAGAACATGAAGAACTAATGGATATTGAAATCAAAGCTCTAACTCTATAATTTTTCATGCAAAACATGAAGAACCAATGGATTTTTAACCATTTTACACTGATGTAACATAATTTTAACAAAAAAAGGAATAAAAATTTGAAAATGCTCATTAGATCGAACATGTGGTATATATCGACACTATCTGTGTGTTTCGTATCGCACAGGTGAGAGATACAAGATATATCATGGGATATATCAGGATATATTGGTTAATATCGTCAATATTTAAAATATTGGTCACGATACGGCCAACGAAGGAAGGGAAGAGCATCATGGGGAAGTTGACACCGATGGCACTCATAGAGCATCGGGACATCAACAGGCTTACAGACAGTATATATATGATAATGGATACCAATATACGAAGCCTGTTGTGTTACATTCATGTGGGAGTTGTCCTCCTAATCAACAGGTTCTATATGGATACAACTATCCATATCCAAATCCAAGTTATTTGTCATCAGTATCATAGCCTCACTCTTAGCAATATGAGCAGTAGTACGACTATTCGCCTGGCACTGGTGGATATCCGTACCTGGGATCAATGTATACCTGGATCAATGTCATTGCCTAGTCAGCATGGTGTGTTGTAACGATCGTTATGAGGCAATAAAGGTCGTTATGTAAAGGTAACAATGATAACAGTTGCACGTTACGGGGCCGTAAAGGCTGTAACAGCCATTACAGAAAAAATAACTTGTAACGGTCGTTACAATCAATGTTGTCAAAAGCAATCGCATAATTGCATAATGCCATCCATATGGAATATAGAATGGTCGCATATGCCATATGCCATATGGATGGTATGTTATCGCATATCGCATAAAGTGATTGCATATGCCATTATGCGATCGCATACTTTCCATTTTTTCGATTTTTTTCTTTTTCTTTTTCTTTTTTAAAGTTGGGCGATCGCATAAGCGATCAAGCATAAGTGACCGCACAGGATCACTTATGCCATTTGACAACACTAGTTATAGCCGCCATAATAGCCCGTTACGCCCCCCATAAAGGTCGTAACGGCCCTTACGGAACCGATACAAGTTTTTAAGGCTTTTTATTAATAAAAAATAAGAGACCGTAAAGGCTATTATGAGGGCCATAACAACCGTCACAACCTATGCCATAAAGGTAACTATGGCAGCCGTTACAGCCACCATTACCATTAAGAAATACCTTGCTTGTCAAGATCAATCATCCCCAGGTTTTGTTGACCTGCCCTTTCTATCGAGCTCTTCTAATTATTATGGAAATGCAACACCATCACCTGTTGCACAGCCACATGCACAGTCAGATGATGATAAAGACGTGGAGGTTGAGCAACCACAATGAGCCAAATTTTCATTTTGGTGGTGAGATGATTAGTGAGTTTTAATAAGATAAGTCTTTTTTTAAGATTATCAACATTTACGATAAGTACAAGTATTTTTACATTTACACATTCTCCGAGCCAAGCACATACACTAGTGACTTGATAGTTGACACTGTTGAACTTGTGCTTAAAATAACTCCCCTGACAATTAATACGTAATACTTAATAGTCCAATAGTTGATATATAATCATATTAGGCAATTAACAACATATGATATCAATTTCTGACATATATCAGAAATTAATACCCAATGAGATATCTTTAGTCAGAATTTTTCTTAAGCAAAAAGATACTGGAGAAATTTAGAAAAATAAGAAAAAATGAGATATCCAAGAATCTATCTTTCTTTAGTGTGTGTTTTGACAATGTGTTTAATAGCGTATTGGACCATTCTTTGGTAAGAATGTTATCCTGACGGATTGACCTATTGTAAGGTGCGATGTTGATTTTATTTTATTTTCATTTTTTTGTATCGATTGTTGATATATGTCAAAAGTTGATATCATCTATTGCTAATTGCTTAATATGATTATATATTAACTATTACATTATTAAGTATTAACCGTCAAGAGAGTTATTTTAAGCACAAGTTCGGCAGCGTCAACTGTCAAGTCACAAGTGTGTGTGTGCGCGCACGCTTGGCTTGAGAATGTGTAAATGTAAAAATACTTGGTACTTACCTTAAATGTTAATAATCTTTAAAAAAAATACTTAATAAAAACTCACCAATCATCTAAACACCAAAATGAAAAATCTAGCTCGTTGTGGTTGCTCAACCTCCACGTCCTCATCATCATCTTATTACACCTATGGCTATGCAACAAGTACTAGTATTGCATATTCATAATAACCAGAGCAAGTCAACAAAACTTGAGGATGAATAATCCTAACTAGGCATTGACGCCAATCCTGAGTAAGGATATCCACCAACGCTAAACGAACAATCGTACTACTGCTCGTACTACTAAGAGTGAGACTGTGATAGTGATGACAGATAACTTAGATTTGGATTTGGATCTGAATATTTACATCTATATGAAACCTATTGATCAGAAGGATTACTCCAACACGAATGTGGCACAAGAAGCTTTGTATGTTAGTATCCATAATTATATCTATATTGTTCGTAATCATATCAAATTTTTGTTGTTTACCATATGCGATGTTGCCTGATTATCACAAAACAATTGCATAGATAAATTCACTACAAACCCCATCTTCCACAACAATTCTTAATCCACATTAACTCATGAGTAGTATAAGCCATTGCTCTACATTCTGCTTCAGCGCTTAATCGAGCCATAACACTCAACTTTTTACTCTTCCACGTAACTACACTTCCTCCCACAAACATGTAGTTCCAGTAGTAGTTGCCTATCTACTAAATAATTCTCCCAGTCTGCATCAAAGTACCCTATGATCTGAAGATGATTATCTCATCTGTATTTCTCTAACTTGGTGCTCCTTTAAGATACCGTAGTATTTAAACCACTACATCCATGTGAGGTACCCTCAATTACCTCATAAACTAGCTCACCATACTCACAGCATAAGATATGTCTGACAAGGTGATAGTTAAACCTATAAGTTTCCCCAACAATCTTTTATACCTCCCTAGGTCCTTAATTATATCTCCTTAACCACCAATAATTTGTTATTAGGATCTATTGGTATATTAACTGGCTTAGCATAAAAAAGACATCCATAAGGAAATCCAGAACGTATTTCCCTGACACAGATTAATCCACTCTTTAGATCTGGCAACTTCTATACCAAGAAAGTTTGAAGATAACCCAGATATTTTGTGAGAAAATGCTTTTGAAGATACTTCTTAAGCTCATCAATCTCCCCATTGTCACTAATTGTAATAACAATATCATTCACATATACCATTAACACAATAAGACCTAAGGTGCCTTTTGTACAAAGACAGAATGATTACCCTAACTTCGAACAAAATTATAATTCAATTTTATTGAATTTGTCAAACCATACACATAGTGATTGCTTTAACCCATCACCTTGAGCAATTTTTTACATCTTGTTTGACTCCCTCTGAGCAACAAACCCATATGGTTGCTCCATATAGACCTCCTCTGTGAGATCACTATGAAAAAAGGCATTTTTTACATTAAGTTGGAAGAGAAACCAGCCATAATTAACAAGCATGGAAAGTGCAACACAAATGGAGTTCAACTTGGTAGCAATAGAGAATGCTTCAGTCTGAGTATATCCCTTGGCAACAAAGTGAGCCTTTAAACATATAGCCATACCATCAGGGTGAAACTTAATGTGCACACCCATTGACAACCAACAACACATTTACGAGCGGGTAGGCTGATTAGCTTCCAAGTGTTATTTTGATAAAGAGCAGTCATTTCCGCTTCCATTGCCTACTTCCACCCCTTACGAAACAAAGCTTCCTTATATTACTTGGGAATAGAATGAGAGGAAAATAATAGGGCAAATCTATGGATAGTGGAAGGGCAAATCTACGGAAAGTGGAAGATAAGCGGTGGAAAGAAACATATTTGGAGATAGGATGATCGGTACATGTACGCTTACCTTTACTCAAGGCAATGGGAACATCAGACCTATCTAAAGAATTCACTAGATCTTTAAACTTGAAAAAAATATGGTGGATGGCAGTGGCACATGATTGGCCGCACTATCTTCCCATTTTCGTCGGGAGTAGACTTTCAATTGGGGCACAATAACAGTCAGCAAAGGGAGAAGATTAGATTATATCCTCTTCAGCTGCAACTGGTACAGCCGTACAGGCACAACTTCCGCATCAAGAGATTTACCGTCATTTAAGAGGAAATGAGTGGACTCGAAAGATGCAACATTTGCACAGAGTCTTCGAGAAGAATGATCGTAACAATGATAACCTCTATGTTAGGGAGTAGCCAAGAAAAACACATTTAATGGCTCTGGGATCTGAATTATCTTGACCCAACTCCAACTGGTGAACATGGGCGTGTAAATGCATCTCAAGGAAGAGGAAGAGACCAATTCCATGGTAACCAGAGAAACTTCAATGGAGGTAATAATGAGTCCACTTTTCTATCATGTTCAATTTGCAAAAGAACAAATCATGTTGATAAGGATTGTTGGTATAAGAACAAAGAAAGAGAACTACCACAATGCTATCATTGCAAAAAATATGGCCACATTGAAAAGAATTGCCACCAAAAGGCTAGGGAACAAGCTAATTTTCATGAAGAAAAAGAAGTTACAAAAGCTGAAACTGAAGATAAGTCGTTCCTTTCATGCCTTTCCGAAATGAATGATGAAGTTTAATATTTAGATAGTGGGTGTAGTAACCACATGACCGGGAATAAAAATTACTTTGTGGAAATTGATGAATCTATCAAACCACAAGTAAGAATGGGCGATAACAATCAAGTAAAGGTACATGGAATTGGTACTATTGTTGTTGCTACAAGGTCAGGAAAGAAACTCATTTCTAATATTATGTATGTTCCTGGGTTGGCTCAAAATTTGCTAAGTTTGGGCCAATTAATGAGAAAGGGTTACTATGCTATCTTTGATAATGATGAATGCATGGTTTATGATAAGAAAAGCATGAGGTTGGTGTTCTCTATAAAAATGACAAAAAATAAGATGTACCCACTTTTATTTTCAAAGCTTGCATTCAATGCATTTAGTGCAGCTAGTGAAGATTCCATGTTGTGGACATAGACGGTATGGACATTTGAACCTTGGAGGGTTACATTTAATGCATAAAATGAACATGGCAGTTGGTTTTCCATTAGTGAAACATGATGGTAAAGTATGTGAAGCATATGTATTTGGGAAACATCATCGTGAACAATTTCTAGTGGGAAAAGCTTGGCAGGCAGATAAATCATTGATGCTTGTGCATGTGCATGCTGACATTTGTGGCCCTATGCAAACATTGTCCTTAAGTGGAAGTAAATATTTTATCATATTTGTTGATGATTGCACAAGGATGACTTGGGTATATAATGAAAAAGAGCAAACCGTTGGTTGCCTCCTTCCTCTCTCCCTCTCCCATGGTGCTTCTTCTTCTTCCTTGATCTCATTCTTCTATTTTCTTCTTGTGCCCCTCCAACTTCTTCTAAAGTAAACTTGTTATTTCCTCTTTCTCTATTTCTATTCTCTCATAACTTCTAGATCCTAGATTTGAGATTTGATCCAAAATCCCTATATCTCAAATTCCAAAATCCCTAATCCGAGCAATCCCTCGATCCCTCAGACTAGTAATTAACATTGGGTATTTGGATTAAGACCATGCAAGATCGGGAGGTTCCATCCCTCGCCGGATCCAACCATAGCAATAATTGAATCTCATACTTCGTGGTTGTGATGAATGGCCCGCTCCATTGCATGTTTCCTTGTGATTTTCTTAGTTCATGATGATTAATGCTAGATTTTATATTATTAGTCTTTTATTTCCGTCGGATTATATGAGTTCATGAGCATGCATCATAATTAGGGCATCCTACGTCAACATATTTCATGGAAGAAAAATCTGAGGCTCTTTCCATATTCAAGAAATTTAAATCTCTTGTCGAAAATCAATATAGTCACTCTATTAGCAGATTGCGTACTGACCGTGGCGGAGAATTTACATCCAAGGAATTCAGCATGTTTTGCAGTGATATGGGTATCCAAAGGCAATTGATAGCAAGTTATACAGCACAAGAACAGAACCATAGTTGAAGCGGCAAGAGGTGTGCTAAAAGATAAAGGCCTTCCAAATAACTATTGGGCTGAAGTTGTTGCAGCGGCAATATATTTGATCAATCGATTTCCTACAAGAGCAGTTAAAGGAAAAACTCCATATGAAGCATAGAGCAGAAAGAAACCCAGCGTAAGTCATTTAAAGATTTTTGGTTCTATAGCCTATGCATTTGTACCTTCAGAAAAAAGGCAAAAGTCAGATGACAAAAGCACAAAGTGCATCTTCATAAGCTATAGTGAGGAGACAAAAGGCTTTCAGCTTTATGACCCTATTTCCAAAAAATTAGTTACAAGCTGAGACGTAATATTTAATGAAAATGACGCTTGGAAGTGGCAAAATGAAGAGTGTGTTCCCTTATGTGTACAAGGTGAAAGCTCTTCCTTTAAACCACCCGCTCCTGTGAATCCTCCGCAAAATTCTAGTGAGTCATCAAGTTCATCTTCTGATTTGACTCCTAGAAGGGAAAGAAGTCTTGCCGATATATATGATTCATGTGAATTTGCTTGTTTTGCTATGGAGCCCACTTGTTTTGAAGACGCAGTAACAAGAAAGGAATGGTGTCAAGCGATGAACGAGGAGATTGAAGCAATTGTAAAGAACAACAGTTGGAAACTGGTGGATTTGCCTCCTGGTAAAGAAGCGATTGGACTCAAATGGATATACAAATCCAAGTTTAATTATGATGGGTCTCTGCAAAGGCATAAAGCTCGTCTAGTTGCAAAGGGATATGCACAACAAGCATGTATTGATTTCTTTGAAACTTTTGCACTGGTTTCTAAATTTGATACTATTAGAACTGTACTGGCTTTGGCGGCTCAAAGAAGTTGGCAAGTTTTTCAGTTAGATATCAAATCAGCCTTTCTTAATGGTGAACTTGAGGAGGAAGTGTACATTGCACAACCCCAAGGTTTTGAGGTAACAGGGATGGAGCACAAGGTGTACAAATTGAAGCAGACACTTTATGGGCTCAAACAAGCACCAAGAGCATAGTATAGCAAAATTGACAAATATTTTGCAAAAAATAGTTTTCATAAAAGTGCTGGTGAACCTACTCTTTATGTAAAAACTCATGCCAATGATGATATCTTGATCGTGTGTTTATATGTGGATGATATGATATACACCAGGAGTTCTTCTAAATCGATGAAAGAATTTAAAGATAATATGATGCAGAATTTTGAAATGTCGGACTTGGGTTTTTTACACTACGTCCTTGGAATTCAAGTCATTCAAGATCAAAATGGCATTTTCATATGTCAGAAAAAATATGCCTTGGATTTGCTGAAAAAATTGGGCATGTCAGATTGTGGCCTTGCAAAGACACCCATGAAGGCAAATGAGAAGTTTACTTTGGCTAATGGTGCTAAGAAGACTGATGAGAAGCACTTTAGAAGTATTGTTGGAAGACTGATCTATCTTACTCATACAAGGCCGGATATTATGTTTGCTGTCGGCATCATCTCCAGGTTTATGCACAGTCCAAGCAAGCATCATCTTGTGGCAGCAAAGAGAATTATGAGATACATTCGTGGCACTCTCAATTTTGGCATCCAATATACAAAAGTCACTAACTTTAAATTAATTTCATTTTATGACAGTGATCGGGCAGGTTGTATAGATGACAGGAAAAGCACTACGAGCTATGTCTTCAGTCTTGGTAAAGGAGTCATATCATGGGCATCAAAGAAACAGCTCACTACAACACTTTCAAGCACTGAAGCTGAGTATATTGCAGCTACGATGACTGCATGTCAAGCAATTTGGTTCCAGAGGATTTTATGTGATTTGAAAGAGAAGCAAAAGGATGCAACATGGATGTTTTGTGACAACAAGTCTACTATTGCAATTACGAAAAATCCAGTACATCAAGGGAGAACCAAGCACATTGAAATTCGTCATCACTTCATCTGAGAAGTCGTCGTTAAAAAAGAAGTAGAGTTGAAGTATTGCAACACCGAAGATCAATTGGTGGATATTTTCACCAAAGCCTTGCCAGAAGAAAAATTCAAGAAATTCCGCTACATGATGGGAGTACAGCTACAAGTTTGAATTAAAGGGGCGTGTTAGATGTAATTCAAATTTAGTCAAATGTATTATGGTGTCCTTGAATAAGTCAAAATCAATGTCTACGTGTCTAATTTGTTACTAGAATAATGGTTTTTAGGTCTACAGGGTTGTTGAAGTCTACTATTCTATAGGGGTTGTTGAGATAGATTAGAGAAAAAAGAGGAAAGGACAACACGTATGCAATATGTGGTGTCTATTTAAGTGTTTTGGTGTAATGAATGAGAGTATGAATAATATATTTTATTGAAGTTTTGTTATATGTCTGTCTCTTCTAACTGTATTTCCTACAGATTTTGGTATTAAAGCTTGGAAGATTGGTATTTGCAACAAGTCGTAACTGGTAAGTGTCTATCTCCTTAGGCAGCATGGCAGGTAATACAAATACCGTAAGTGGATCTCAACTAAATGTTCCCATCTTCAATGGCAGTAGTTATCAATTTTGGTGTATCAAAATGAAAACTCTATTTATTTCTTTTGATTTATGGGACTTGGTTGAAAATGGATATGGAGAACTTGCTGAACAAGAGAGGTTAACAACAGCTCAACGTAATGAGTTGAGGGAGAAACAAAAGAAGGATGCAAAAGGTCTGTACATGATACAACAAGCCATGGATGATACCATATTTCCAAGGATCATGGCTGCTACTACCTCGAAAGAAGCATGGGATATATTAAAAGAAGAATATCAAGGTACGTCAAAGGTAATTACTGTGAAACTACAGACTCTCCGTCGTAATTTTGAGAATTTGTCCATGAAAAGTTCTGAAACAGTGCAAGAATTTTTTTCACAAGTCAGCTCAATTGTAAATCAAATCGGATCATATGGAGAGGAATTGATTGATCAAAAGATTGTTGAAAAATATTACAGAGCCTTCCTTCTAAGTATGATCATGTTGTCGTTGCCATAGAGGAATCTAAGGACTTATCTGTGTAGTCTGTGAATGAACTAATGGGCTCTCTTCAAGCACACGAGCAGCGGTGAAACAGGGCCACAGAAAACCCATTGGAGCAAGCATTTCAGTGAAAAGTTGACCTTAAAAGAAAAGGCATAGACAGTTCAAGAAGAGAATACAATTAGAAGAGACAGACATATAACAAAACTTCAATAAAATATATTATTCATACTCTCATTCATTACACCAAAACACTTAAATAGACACCACATATTACATAAGTGTTGCCCTTTCCTCCTTTTTCTCTAATCTATCTCAACAACCCCTATAGAATAGTAGACTTCAACAACCCTGTAGACCAACAACTGTTTCTTTGAAAACCCATTATTCTAGCAACAAACTAGACACGTAGACATTGATTTTGACTTATTCAAGGACACCATAATACATTTGACTAAATTTGAATTACATCTAACACGCCCCTTTAATTCAAACTTGTAGCTGTACTCCCATCATGTAGCGGAATTTCTTGAATTTTTCTCCTGGCAAGGCTTTAGTGAAAATATCCGCCAATTGATCTTCGGTGTTGCAATACTTCAGCTCTACTTCTTCTTTAGCAACGATTTCTCAGATGAAGTGATGACGAATTTCAATGTGCTTGGTTCTCCCTTGATGTACTGGATTTTTCATAATTGCAATAGTAGACTTGTTGTCACAAAACATCCATGTTGCATCCTTTTGCTTCTCTTTCAAATCACGTAGAATCCTCCGGAGCCAAATTGCTTGACATGCAGTCATCATAGCTGCAATATACTCAACTCCAGTGCTTGAAAGTGTTGTAGTGAGCTGTTTCTTTAATGCCCATAATATGACTCCTGAACCAAGACTGAAGACATAGCCTGTAGTTAGGGCTGTCAATGGCACGGATCTTGATCCGTATCCGATCCGTATCCGATCCGATTTAACCGGATTTGGATCATTAATCGGATCAACGAATCGGATACGGATCAAAATCTGTGATCCGTTTATTAATCGGGTCGGATTCGGAGCGACCCCGCTCCGATCCGATAATGATCCGATTAGATTTAAAATAAAATAAACCCACCTACCTGTCGCACTGGGAGAACGAGAGAGAGAGAGAGAGAGAGAGAGAGAGAGAAAGAGGGGCGTCGCCGTCCACCAGGTACGTCTTCTTCTTCTTCTTTTTTCTATTTTTTTTTTTTTTTTTAAACCACAGACCCAGCTAGCACTGGGAGAACGAGAGAGAGAGAGAGAGAGAGAGAGAGAGAGAGGGGCGTCGCCGTCCACCAGGTACGTCTTCTTCTTCTTCTTTTTTCCGTTTTTTTTTTTTTTTAAACCACAGACCCAGCTAGCACTGGGAGAACGAGAGAGAGAGAGAGAGAGAGAGAGAGAGAGAGAGGGGCGTCCACCAACAGCAAACCAGGTACGTCACTATGATCCAAACCATCAGTTCAGTAGGGCCCATGGTGGACGGACGGATCGGGTCGGATCGGAGTCGGATCGGCTGAATCTCTGTCGGGTCGGATTTCGGATAGAAGTTTAGAGATCCGTCGGATTTCGGGTCGGATACGGATCACCCGGATCACAAATCGGATCGGATTCGGATCAGCTACTATCCGCTCCGAATCCAACCCGTTGACAGCCCTACCTGTAGTGCTTTTCCTGTCATCTAACTTTTGCCTTTTTTTCTGAAGGTATAAATGCATAGGCTATAGAACCAAAAATCTTTAAATGACTTACCCCGGGTTTCTTTCCGCTCCATGCTTTATATGGAGTTTTTCCTTTAACTACTCTTGTAGGAAATCGATTGATCAAATATACTGCCGCTGCAACAGCTTTAGCCCAATAGTTATTTGGAAGGCTTTTATCTTTTAGCATACTTCTTGCCGCTTGCATACACATCAAATAACTTTGGGAGGCAAAGATAACAACTGAGTATCTAAAAGTAACACTTCATGAGGTGATTTATCAGAAAACATTCCATGAGTATTGCATCACTGCAAAAACTTTTGGGAACATTCGTGTGAAATAATAGAGCACAACTCACCTCAAGCGAGTGAAAAAAATTTCGTTCCGCAACACCATTTATTTTGGGGTATGGGCACATGACGTTTGATATAGGATATCCATTTAACAAAAGTATTGATTAAAGGATTGGGACATATATTCCTTGGTATTATCAGAAGAAAAAAAAACACATGCACTTTCGAGTAACATTGATTTTGTGCTTCCATGTGAAAATTCTTAAAAGTAAAAAATAATTTAGATCTATCTTTCATTAGATAAATCCAAGTCATTCGGGAAAAATTATAAACAAATGTCATAAAATACTTATACCTTAACCTACTAGTAATTTTAACCGGCCCCCAAACATCTGAATGAACTAAAGAAAAAGGCATTGAACTACATTTTTTCCACAGGTGGTAGAAAAGTAATATAATGATGTTTACTCAACTCACACACTTCACACTCCAAAGCTGACACGGATGATGATGAAGGAATAGCTCCATTGAGAATTTTAAATCATGGATGGCCAAAATGATTGTCCCACTGATGTGGAGAAATGTTCTGCTATGCGGTTGCACCAACAACATTACAGTCAAGATAGTACAACCCATCATACTCATGTCCTCCACCAATCCTCTTCTTCGTTATTAAATCATGGAAAAAACAATGTGAAGGATCAAAAGTCGTAAAGCAATTAAGGGATTTGGTGAGCTTGTTAATAGACGAGACTACAAAGAATTCCATGGACATAAATGACAGATGATAATGAAAGGAGAGAACTTGGATGAACAATATGCATTCCATACACTTTGAATTGAATACCATCCGTTGATGTAATAAATGGACCCATTAACAACGTATTAATGGAGGAAAGCGCATTGGACTCACCTATCATATGGTCAGATGCTCCAGAGTCAATGACCCATGGAACAGGGAATTTAAATCCTAAACAGCTCATACATAAGGTAATAAATGTAGCCGTAGTAGTAGTGGCTGCAGAAGTAACAGAAATGGGCTGATTTTGTAAATTTTTCAGCAACTTAGAATACTCTTCTTGAGTGAGCGTAGCTGTTTCTCCAAACATACGTGGTTGTAAGTTGTAAACGTGGAACTAGCCCGATGATACCCACTACTAAGTTTAATGTGAGATGCTTGATTAGCCCATCTAGCTTTCTATGGAAACCCCAACATTTTTCAACAAAATGATTTGTAAGCCCATAATGGGTGCACTTCCTAGGTCCATGACTTCTCCCACTTCACCACGACCATCTTAATTACCTTTACTACCACCAATAAAAGATGCTAGAGCAGAGTTCTTGTAGAGTCAAGATATACACGTTAGAGGCAAGCATACACTTCATTCAAAGATGGCACATACTCGCTATCCAAAATTTGTGCACAAACCATTTTATATTCATGTTTCAAACATGATAAAAACCTGGCCACACGAAACTCCTCTTGTTGTTGACGTTGCTTTTCCAAATCAATAGTGAGGGGTATGATACACATTCAGCTCCTCCCACATTCCTTTAAGTTTTGAATACTATCCACTCGAAGATTTATCTCCTTGTTTAAGTTTAAATATTTCTTGAAATAATTGACATGTATGAGAGATATTTTTATCAGATTTATACACCTCTCATAATACATCATACACCTTCGTGGTATCCAAAAAATTACATTCACACTAACGGATGGTTTCATACTATTCCGCAACCATGTTATAATCTGAGCATTCTCCTAAATCCATTAATCCTACATAGTAGCACTCTCATCAGGCTTCTCGGTGATCAAATATTTTAATTTTCCATTGGCAATTAAAAACACTTTGATGGATTTAGACTATTGAAGATAGTTCGTACTATTTAATTTAATAAAGGTTATTTGGACCCCTAAAAATCAAATGGATTTATGATTCAATTCTCGAATAACCCTTCATCATCAATGGAACAAGGGATTAGCATGAATCCGCAAGCATATACGAACATGGGTTGACCTTTTGCAATAAACGAACACCCAACTTGCATACTTCACATGGTAAGCACACTACACTTGAAGAGAATAACCAGCCCACACATTCCAACCAATCATGATGGTCGATGATCTCAAACATGGCATCCAACAAAAGCAAGGAGCCCACGTCCACAGGACATACACCGGAGGTGATGATCACAAACACTTCAACCACGTTCTCATGCACATACCATTATAAACACCGAGCAAAACAAAAAGAAAAGAAGCCCTAGGTTTCTTAAAAAAAAATTGAGCGCATGAGATATGAGAAAGACCAAAACAAGAGGGCGAAGAATTATAGGATAGAAGGGAGAAAGATGGATTAGATTAGAAACAAGGACACTCTGATACCATGGATTTAAAGACTAAAGAGAAAAGAGAGAAAAGATGATAGGGTTAACGTCCCCCAGTCTTCCCCTTTTATATTAATTAATAAGACTAATAATGATAAAACTACCTTTAATAACAAAAGCAAAAATAACCTACCAGTCCCAAACCCAAATAACCAACTAATAACAAAAGAGAAAGACTAAAAGCCAAAGCTAGGTGAGCCATGCAGTGGTATGGCCCATATCCACATCTGTTAACAAAAAGAAGGAAAAAAAAAATCTAGAAGATTGAGAGAAAAAAGCAGGGACTAATTTCAGAAAAAGATAAAGACAAGGATCTGTCTTTTGGCAAGGAAAGGACTTGCGTTGGTGTTGGGTTTTCTTGGAGTTTATGAGGGATAACGGAGTTTTCTTTTTAAGAGAATAAGATTTTCAAGGAAGATATGGAGATTGGGGAAGAAGAGAGATTAACAGAAGAAGAGATTAGGTGAAGGTGAAATGATACATGAAAACAAACCATGGGGATGAAATTTAGTAGGCAACGCAGTCTAAGATCAACAAATTGACCCTTTGAGAAAAAAAAAATTTGACTAATTGTGAATGTAAGAGCATGGAGGGAATTCGAACACCAGGCAACATGAATTACAAAAGTACCTTCACATGAATTACACCTTAGTCCTAGTCACTTTTTCTGCAAAAACTAATCATGCTATTCTTTCTATTGAATAACATATTCAACATAGTTGACATTGTCATTGCCAACTCCAAATGAAGTCCAAAATTTTGAAGTTCAACCCTATCGATAATTTCATTGTAACACTTGGAGCAACCAAAGGGAAAAACAAAGAATCAGTTTAATTCAAGTTTACAAACCTGACATGCAAGATCGCGTGCATTTTTGCCGAGGGAGAATCCAGACAATTTAGCACCATCACTCATTGGAAATCCACACGTGGAGGTGGTGTTCTCAGAGCATTCTTCGGAAAGCAAGTTGTAACAGCATCCAATGCTAACTAGTGCTTTAGCTTCTTTGCAATCCAAAAATGTTCTGTGACGAGAAACTCCTACATGTTAGAAGGAATTCAGATATCAATGGAACTAGAAGAAAATGAGCACAAAAATATCATATGGAAAACATCAAAACCCGTCATTAGAGAAATCACAAATGCCAAACCCAATAAGTTCCAATGGATTTCCATCCCAATAATCAGCTAATGAAACTAGAAAATTATAGTAGATGTTAGCATTGACCTTAGCATTGTTGCTGAAAGATCCCCACAAGCATGAAGCCCAGCTAGAACCAATGGAGATTCAATACTCTGATCATTGAATGAGGAAGATTGCTTTCCCCCATTTACTTCAAAACATTCAAGAATAGGTGCTTCTATACTTTTTCCAACCTCCCTTGATGATTCTACATTTGCATTACATAGCAAAGTCGCACTCAAGGTCTTCAATGTGTTGCTTGACAAAACCTGACACGTGACCGTCTGGGGCACCTTCAAATGTTTGTTTCCTGCTCTGACAAGTGACAATTGAAGGAGTTGGAGATCATAAGAAAAGAAAGACCAGGAAGTGTGGAAATTATGAAACAGGCTCCTGAAATACATAGCTTACCGTACTGAGATTTATGGATTTTAGCTGCATAGTGCTTCTTCATTTTCTCAGCACGCGCACTTGTAACAGTTCCATGGTGAGAAGAGGCATCTATTGCTATTACAGAAAGGTGGTATTCGAATGATAGTACTTGTGCAAGATAGCCCTGAAATTGTTGAAGATACAACACACCATAAACGGAGCAGTAGTTTGATCAAGATAGAACACAACCAAAAAAAATCGCTCATGATAGTGAACGAGAACTTCAAATGCAAATAGTAGAAACACATGGGAAGAAGCATACGTTATGCATTTGTATTCTGGTGGTATCGTCCACTACCAAAACAATGGCTATGTATTTGTACATTGAAACAGAGGAATGCCGTTTCTAGACACCCATTTTTCAAGCACAAGATACAGAAGCACTACACACGACAACATGGCACTTGTTACCAGACCCAGGCCATTCATAGGGCAGTCTCTTACAGTAAGTGTTCGTTAGACCAAACACACAGCCGGTCTACTCTTCATGTGGGACACGTGAATTAAGAAATGGTTTCTTACGCATTCTTGGAAGCCTTCGAAACTCATACAAGTGCTATAGATAGAATATTAAGTGAAAATGGAGTCTCTGTGTAACCCATAAAGTTAAAACGGGGATTTTGTACCAAACATACAACCCCACATACCCATATGGTTGCATAAAAGAAGCTATGCGTAGGGCATTGGAGAGTCAGGATATCATTTATAATTTGATTCTTATTTAATATATCTCAAGAAAACTTTCCAGTTTCTTTATATGCACCAATGGGAATTTAGAGTTTTTTTTTTTCTTTAAATAAACAACAAATGGTATTGTTTTCCACCTTCTTTAGTATTGAAGGGATGGAGAGATTATAACTAGTCATACACACTTGCCTATTTCTACTTGGTATCTATTCTTATCTAACTAATCTATGTGTGATGGTTGGACTAGACCAACCAGATGAAGCATGATAAACTTTATGGTGTACTGCCACTTGTGCCACTTAGGAATGATGTTTCAAACTTCCATAGATGGATTCAAGGAAACGAAAGATGCAATTTATATTTTCAGTCTTATGGATAAGATGGTAGATGAAATTGGGAAGGAAAAAGTTGTACAAATTCTTACCAACATTGAAGCATCATATAAATCAGCTAGATCCCCAGGCATAATTGGACCCCAGGAGTGTCCGGTTCGAAGAAATACAATCTGAATAGAGAGAAATTGCCGCTTGAAGTGTGAATCGTAAATCGACCATAACTTTTGATTCGGGTATCGTTACGGGACACACAACCTATCAATCTTTATTATAACAGGCCATCTGAGGTGAATCGACCCACAAAGTGAGTCACGTCAGTCGATTTCGCAAGAAAACGTACAGTTCCAGTTCAAAAACAAGATTTCAGAAAATTTTACTATTTTTAGTAATTCCAATTTTAGGAAAATTTATTGATTTTAGGATTTATGTCTTTTTAGAAATTGCTTTTAATAATGTTAGGACTCTTTTAGTAAGGTTTATCTAGACTTTCTATTTTTGGTAAATTAGGCTTTAGATGAATTTTACTATTTTGGGTAACTTTTATTAGGGTTAGAATTTTGCTATTTTTTGTAATTACGAATTAGGGTTTATTTTTATTTATTAGTGGTGTAATCGAGAGTTGATAGATTATTACACATAATTCAATAAACTCGAGTTTTCTCACTTTTTTCTCGTGGATTCAAGGTTTTTATCTTTTTTTCTTGTGGATTCAAGAAAATACCCTTATCGATTCAAGGTCTTAATCACTTTAATAAGACGGTGATCTTTCCCACATTATTTCACGCTCTTTCCTACATCAAAAACATAGATGCACATAATCATCAAAACAACATGAATCAATTGCCCAAAATAGTCAATAGAGGTACATGGACTAATCTGATTGAATCTCCATAATCTAGCCCCCCCCCCCCCCCCCCCCCCCCCCCGAGACTAATATGAGCCAACGGATAATTCTAGTATGTGCACATTAGGCCAAGGATCAAGTTTGGGCCCTATCCGACTTCAGATAATCTAATCAAAACAGTCTATCCGACTTCAGATCTAATAGATCTAATCAAAACAGTCCATTTCCAGGCACTTTTAACAATGGAAGGTCCTGGATTTCTATGGACAGATCTAGACACCTAGTGTCTAATCCCACGTGCACGTCCTAAAGAACACTCAGATAAAATTTCATCACGATCGGATCAATAAATCTTGAGATATAGCCCACCCAATGTAGGTCATCTCTTGGTCAACAAAGAGTCGATCTTATCCATCCAGGAACTTTACGGTCCAAATACCAATCAAGGCAAATGACCCCACGTTTCGAAGTTGACGTCAAGGACTACAATCCCATCTAATTAGTTGTCTCAAAGGGGACCATTAGATTGCCCAAAAGTAGGCCACAAGTCAACTAACATCACCTAGGATCACTATATGCATGCACCTGGACAGCCCAAATTGTTCCAGCTAGAACGCGGTCATCCGATGTCCGTTTGGAGTGTGCGACCACTTATTATGAAGGGATCGAGGATTACTACAAGATGTATGGTTAACATTTCAGTTTAGATCGTAAATAACTGAGTAAAAAGTCGGTCACAATTCAACTATCTAGCAATGTCCATTAAGGGTGTGCGCGGGACATTTGCACGTCCAACACAGGTGAGGCCCACTCAATTTTAAAAGGGCCCAAGGGTGTGGGGTCCACCCCACATCAGATCCAGACATGGCCCACATTATCCACACGTCACTTGTCCCAAGTGGGCCCCACAAAACAGTTTAAGTCAGCCCACACAGCGACGCACGATCACACGCACAAGGATGGGTTGAGTTTGCATTAACTCGAGTGAACCCCACAAATCCCATATTTTGGGAAAAATTCATGGCAAACATGAATTAGGAAACCATAATATCCTAACAGAATATAACCTCTCAATAGGGCAATATCCTAATTGGATGAAGAGAGAGGGATCAAGGGAAAATAAGTTGGAATAGGAAACTTTCAAAGTGACTTGCATGAGGGGGATAGGCATGTTGTACGGCACTTCTTGGGCAGGCTTGGATCTGTATAGTCTGTCCGTATGGTGGGCCCTACTCCAGGCTACGTGGGCATGACCCCCTCCAACTATTCTCTTCTCCATGCTTGTAAACCCCAACATTACACTCTCTATCTCTCTATCCAACAATCATGGCCCATGGATCATATGGATGATGTGGATCTCATGATGCATGATCTCACATAAACACCATCGTCCCAATGAACCCGGGCCCACCATGATGGACCTCAAGGTATTTATAACATGTGTAATGATTCTCTCATCAAAACTATAAATGTATATGGCCCATCTCAACAATGTAAACCATTCGAAATATGGAACCTCACATCATGGATGAGAGAGGGAGAGAACGTAACAGGTTTTGAAAGCCTGGAAGGGTAATGTTGTCATTTTAGATTGTTGATAGGGATATTATCATCAACAGCCATCCAGAAGTTTAAAAGAAAATCACTTAACACATTCGATGAAAAGTAGAGGGCCGGTAGCTGAAAAAACAAAGAATTTTTAGTGAAAATCAAAATTAAGTGCTTAATTTTTTTGTATTTACTAAATGGCCTGAATTTTGAAAATCAATGGAAAAAAATGCAATTTTCAATAATTAGTGCTGAAATTAAGTTTTACCAAACGGCACCTACATCTACGATGAAGATAGCCTACTTCTACCTTAGTTGGAGCAAAGGGAGACACCAGCAGAAGAGGATAGTAAGGAAGTCGAGGTGCGAGACCTAACGTTACGCGTAAACCAGCAAGAGAGTCATGCAGCTGATCTGGAGAAGGTTATTGAAGATTTAACACAAGAAAAGAGCAGCAACGAAACCGAGACGCATGATGATGATGATGATGCACCTAGTCCTACTTCTAATATCGCTCAGCACATGGAGGTACAGCTGTCCACATAGTTCGAGGCTGCTAAGCATTGTGGAGCAAGGGAGGTCAAACTTATCATGTAACAATTCACAACGTTACCAACCAGGGGAGGAACAACATGCAGAGGCTGGCATCAGTAACACTGGAAGAGATAGGGCACCAATAGGACATCAAACAACTTATGGATATGACTACGGACAATTTAAGAAGGCTCCTAAGGCACTTTTTGTTGGACTAGTCCTAGATATATTCCATGTGGAGTAGGGTATGAGGGACATAGATATCCATACTCAAATATTATTTAAGTCATTTCTCGCAATCGCAGAGTCAACAGTACGAGCACTACCAGTATGGCTATGGCTATGACAATGGATCACGTCTAGCATTGGCTATCGTATTCAAGTTTGACACAAAAGATGCCCAAAGGCAGTGATAATCGTGATCAATCATCGTTGGCTTTCATTAAAATGGTTTTTCCCTATGGTAATTATGGATATGTGGCACCCTTCCCACAGTCAGATGATGACAACATCAATGTTCGAAGTATCAGTATAGTTACAAGCTTCATTGGCCAAGGATATGGAAACAAGTATCGATATCGCCGACGACATCTGGAAATGTGGGAAAACATTGGGGAAACGTGGGAAAACATTGGGGAAACATGGTGGAATTTTTCAGTGAAACTTCAAAATATGCTACAATACACATATTTGCATATTTAAGAATCAACACATTGCAAAAATGATGCTTAATAAGTTTCCATTTAATGGAGGCCTAAATGTAGGAAACCTTAGGGAAACATGGGGAAATGGTGGAATTTTTCAATGAAACTTCAGGAGATGCAAAAATACACATTTGCCTATTTAGGAATAAAAAATTTGCATATTTGCATGATGATCCAACCATCCATCCCATCCATCAAACAATCCAACCATCCCATCCATCCAACCAACCATCCCATCCATCCATCCCACTATCCATCCAATTATCTAACCATCCAAGCATTCCATTCATCTATCCAAACATCCATCCATTGAACAATCCAACCATCCCATTCATCCATCCATTCATCCCATCCATCCATCCATCCATCCATCCCATCCAACCATCCAACCATCCCATCCATCCATCCATCCGATCATCCAATCATCCATCCATCCCATCTGTCCATCCAATCATTTAGCCATCCAAGCCTTCATCTATCCAAACATCCATCCATACCATCCATCCGTCCATCCCATCCATCCATCCAACCACCATTCATCCCATCCAACAATCCAGCCATTCCATCCTTCCATCTATCCATCCATCCCATCCTTCCACCCATCCATCCAACCATCCTTCCATCCATCCATACAACCATCCAACCATCCCATCCATCCCATCCATTAACCCAAGCATCCATCCATCCCATCCATCCAACCATCCCATCAATCCATCCAATCATCCAAACATCCATCCATCCATCCATCCATGCATACACACACACACACACACACACACACACACATACATGATCCATCCATCCAAGCGCACGGGATGCACACACACATAAAAATTAAAAGAAATGAATGATCTAGGGAAAAAAAAGCTGAATTTATTTTTTTTCAATAGTACATTTTTTCAGTTTTTTTTTTAATATAGCATATTTAAAAAAATCAAAAAAATTAAGAGATTACCATGAATCCATGATAATCATCAAACCATAAAAATTAAAATATCATGAGAAAGCAGCAATCTAAAAAATATAAGTTGGAGTTTCTTTTCTCGGTTTAAAAAGTTTTTTTAATTTTAAAAAATATAAATAATAAAAAATTATATTTTTCTAAAAAATCAAGAGAACACAATGTAGATCAACCCCTCGTAATTATATAAAAATTTTGGGCCCCAATCACTTCTTTTTTTTTTCAAGAAAATAGGAAAAATCGAATTTTCCTCATCTTCCCCAAATCAGAGAAAATCAATCCTAAAATCTCTTGATTTTCCACTTGAAATCATGTCAATGCATGAGAATCATGCATAAACACGGATTTCAAGTGAAATCCATGTTTAAATCTAAGAATTTGAAATCCATGTTTAAATCCAAAAAAAAAAAAAAAGCATAATTTTCAAAATTTTCATATCTTTACAAATCCTGCCCACCAACGCTTCGATTCATAATTTCAACCCCAAATCGAAGCTTCAATCCACAGAAATTCAAAAGGAGTCGTCGATTTATACCACAAAACTTAGATCTAAAAAAATGGAAGAAACCTCTTTTTTTCTTTTTCTTTTTTTGAATTTTTCTTATTTACACTCACACTTGCTGTCAACTTCCAAGTTTCATTCAATATGGGTAATATTTTCAACGTAAATATTGACTTCTCGCTTTTATACATGAGGAGGTTGTGCCAGATATCAGCGACATCTCAAAATATTGATATCGGTGACATCTCATCAATACTTGGAATTCCTGCTAAAGAAAGGTGGATCGGTATCGCCGTATTGGCAATACCAATAATATCGACGATGTTATTGATAGTTTCGTCAAAACTTGGAATAGTGGACAGCGTTAAGGTTGAGCAACCACAAGCAGCAGGGTTTTCTTTCTGGTAGTGACATGGTGAGTAATGTTTTTGTATTTATGTTTGAAATCATAGTTCCTACATTACCATTTATGGACCTATCGTGGTTATCTTTAGTAAAATGCTTATATAAATATAAATATCTGATTTGACATCATTAAATTCATGCTCATATAATATTATTTATATTAAATCATTGATATTGGATATTTAGAATATTAAACATAGGAGTTTTGAAGTCAATCTAAGCTTCTCAGGTTAACAATATCATTAAGTAGCCCAACACAGCATACTTACCAAAGAATGGCATGTTACACCATCATAAACATGTTTAAAACCATAAAAGAATACATATTTGGATTCCTCTCATTTTTCTAAATTTTTCTGATATTTCTTCACACTATTATCAAAAATAAATTAAAATAAACGTTACAGGGCAAGAACAGCCATAATGGCCCATAACAGATTGGTTCAACAGCCAATTGTTACTATTATTAAATACCTTGCTTATTTTGCCTAATGAAATGAAAGCTCAACCTGAGTAGCCACCTACCTAGTAAGGTCAATAATCCATTGCCCAAGGTCCTCTTTAGTTATCTAGTTCTCCAACACAACTACACAATGAAAATGAGATTGGCTTCCGAGGGTAACCATTAACCAATCATCTTGTGATGCATCATTGGTCCAAAATCACATCCTTCCAAACCAAAGATGGGGAGACAACATCAATTGTGATTGGATTAGGGATGCCTCAATAAATTCCTCTATTCTCAGAAAGAGGATGTCATCTGAGTCATTAGGATCAATCATCAGCAGATGGTCTCTGCAACCTGAAAGGCCCTTTGCACTTCCACTTTCCTTTGACCATCTGTGGGAGGTTGTTTAAAAACAAAGATCCACCCATCTATATCTGGTGGGGACATTGACCAAGCAACTCCCTCATTACAATGGTCGGGGTGTCGGACATCATAGAAAAATCGTTTGCTTGTAGGTCACGTTTGGGAGAGAACAAAGTCTTACCTAGAAGAAGGAAGTTATCCCAACTATGTGCAAAGATCGATCCTACCTTTAGAGAGGGGGAGATTGTCAATGTGCCTCGAGAAGGGACAACCTCTGCCACTATCAAGAAACAAAAGGAAAGAATTGCCCTTAGAAAAGTTAGGGTTTCATAAAGCAATTGTTTTCCGAAAGTGATATCACCTCCTTGCCCTTCTCATATTGAAGACTTCCCCTTCGTCCCTGCTCATTCTCACTAGAAATTACTTGATTGCCCCCTGGAAGGCTTCTTGCTTTTTTCTTGCTACCCTGCCTACCTTTTGTGACTTGAAAGCATTGCCAGCTGTGAGCACTCTCCACCTACCATTTTGCATGCATGCGAATAGCTCAACAGTCTAGATGTAGCAACACTGTGCATATCAACCATAGATGAAAAAGGCTGGCTAAATACCTCTCGAGGAATAAGGCTTCCATCTTGCTTCCATACAGTCCATCTGGCTACAAGAAGTTGCACCTCATCATCCTCTTTGCCATTGAGCTCCAAGGTCTCATCCTTGATAACGCCGATGAGAACCCAAAAGTACTATACACTGCAACTGCAGAGATGTAGACGCAGGGAAGGGCATGAAACAATGAGAAGAAGATCACCATCTTTCTCAAGTGATTAAAACCTTGAATCCACAAAGAGAGTTCTTATGGACGGGCATGAAATAATGAGAAGAAGATCATCGTCTTTCTCAAGTGATTAAAACCTTGAATCCACAAAGAGAGTTCTTGAGTCCACAAGAAAATAAGAGAGAAAATTCAAATATTTTATTGAATAATGTGTGTATGATTTCTTGATTACACCACTAATAGAGAAAACCCAAACCCTAATTCGAAATTATCCAAAATAGCAAAACTCTTAGTTACCCGAAATAGCAAAACTCTTTTAAAGACTAATTTGCCAAAAATGAAAAGTCCAAATAAACCTTACCGGAGCATTCCTAGCATTATTAGGAGTAATTTCTAAAAAAGACGGAAATCCTAAAACTCTAAAAATAAGGAGATATGAAAAAAAATAAAAATTACAAAAATAGAAAAAAATTTCAAAATCGCAATTTTGAATTGGAAGCGTGCATTTTCTTGCAAAATAGAGGTGCGCGACCTGCTATGCAAGTCAATTGACCAAAGAACCATCATTTACATAAAGATCGATAGGTTGTGCGTCTCATGACGATGAATGGATCAATAGTTACGGTTGATTTACAATCCACACTTCGAATAGCAATTTTTCCCTATCCAGAATGAATTTCTTCGAACCGAGCGTGCCTCAAGCCCAGTTACATCATGCCCTACATAGGACTGTGCTCAATTCTAACAAACTACTTTTGCTTTCATTTAGGCTTTCTTTGGTCCAAAAGTGCTAAGAATACATCTGTGGCACGCAAGGTGTTCCATAACGGTAACGATGGCCGTAACGGCCACCACCGTTACCGTTACGATACGGGCCGTAACGGCCGTTACGGACCCCGTATCGGCCGATACGGCCCCTTTTTATTTTCTGAAGAAAACAGTTACATGACCGTTACGGGACCGTTACATGACCGTTACGGGACCGTTACGGGGCTGTAACGGTCCGTTACAGGGCTGTAACGGTCCTGTAACGGCCGTTACGGCCTATTTTTTCTGTAACGGCTGTTACGGCCGTTACGACCCCGTAATGCGTAACGGCGACCACCGTTTCCTTTACGTATCGGCCGATACGGCCGTATCGTAACCGTTTTGGGATACCTTGGTGGCACGTCCTACATCAATCATCCTCCATTTGGAAAGAACTAGACCCGAGTTATTCAATGAACTCAACTCATGATACTCGTAGAGGTCTACCACGAGCTTGACTTTTTCTCCTCGCGAGTTCGATCCTCGCCGGGAGCTCCACCCTTCAACTTGTAGGCCACAAGCTTGACCTTTTTCTCCTCAGGAATCTCCATATAGTCAAGGAATCGTTCAACTTCAAGAAGCCAATCAAGGAAGTACTCAATGTGAAGTTGACCATTGAAGCTAGGGAGATCAACTTTCATTCTGAATTCTCTATCTCGATCCAGACTAGCACCTCTCCATTCTTCTTGCTAGAGAATCATATCATCAATCTCCTCATCGCTAGATCCACCATCATCGGGTGGTGGTATGCGATTCACCACCAGTATCGCACCACGAACATGATGACCACAAGCCCAATGCCAACATTATCATCACGAACATGGGTCTATCCTAAGACCTCCGTCAAATGGTCGATCGTGGCCTACAATCCTTGCATGGCTTGCAAATTCTGTCCCATGAAGGCTTTAAACGCCGCTACTTTCATAGGATTGTTCCCTGGAGCACTGTCCATGAGATTGTTGCCCACACCATCGTTAGATGCCATCGAACCGAGGAAAAGCCTCAGTCTAATACCACTTGACACAGCGAAGGTCGTGAAATAAAGAGAAGAAGATCGCAGTCTTCAAGTGATTAAAACCTGGAATCCACGAGGAGAGTTCTTCAATCCACAAGAAAATAAGACAGAAAATTAAGGTATTTTATTGTATGATTTCTCAGTTACAGCACTAATAAAGAAAACCCAAACCCTGATTTGAAATTACCTAAAATAGCAAAACTCTTAATTATCCGAAATAACAAAACTCTTCTAAAGCCTAATTTGCCGAAAATAGAGAATCCAGATAAACCTTACTAGAGCATTCCTAGCATCATTAGGAGCAATTTTTCAAAAAGATGAAAATCCTAAAACTCTAAAATAAGGAGATACGACAAAAATAAAAATTACTAAAAATATTAAAGTTTCCTAAAATTGCAATTTTGAACCAAAAGCATCTGTTTTCCTGCAAAACGGAGGTGCACGACCTGCTATACAAGTCGATTGACCCCAGAACCATCGTTACATAAAGATAAATAGGTTGTGCATTCCGTGACGATGCCTAGATCAAAAGTTAAGGTTGATTTTGAAATTATACCTTTTGGATTAAAGGCGTATTAGTGCGGAAGCTTGAAGAGAAACTAGTATTATGGCCAAGTCCTAGAGGGGGAGGGGGGGGTGATTAGGACCTTTTAAAATCTTTTCACCTACTTATGCAATTTAACAATTTAAACTAAGTAAGCAATTAACATTTCGACTTCCAAGTCTAAGTGGGTCCGATCACAAGACTAGCATATGGTTTAAACAATAAGCAATCTAGTCTAAGCAAGCATAGATTATCAAATGATTAAACTAATTAAGCTCCTAATCTATGCAACCTAAGTAGACTCTATGACTCGGATCATAAGGCTCAAGTCTACTCTAATAAGTGAAAGTACATCTTGTGTGTGGATGTGACTATCTAGCGCCTAGCATACATTCCTATCGAGCATTCATAATTAAACAATTAAAAAAACAATGCTAAGATAACAATGTGCTCAATACAATCACAAACACAAGCATGTATAATGGTTCGACTTTGGGTCTACTCCACTCCCGGTTCAAGTATTCAAACCCCATTGAGCACACCGACATTCACTATATGGAGGTTTTAGATGAGGTTCACCTCTCAACCTTTATGTGAAGGTTTTATCGGTTCACCTCTCAACCATAACGGAGTTTTGGACAAAGGCTAACTCTCAACCCAACGCACGTTCACTCCCGTGTCGGAGGCTCTCCCTTGGAAACTTTATTTAGGCCCGGCAAACGAGCCAAGGAGCGCCAAATGCCCCTGGTATTTAGGCCCGACTAACGTGCCAAAGAACGGCCAATGTCCCTAGAATTTCAGGCTCAACTAACAAGCCAAGGATCAGCAAATGAACCTATATCGAGTTTAACAAACAAACTCTACACTGAATTCCCACAAGGAAAAGAGTGGATGGACTCTCAACAATTTGACAACCCTACTTGTCGAATGAGTCCCTTGTTCAGCGCCGCTTCGGGTTGCTTGATCTCCGCTCTCTCGTGCTTCAATCAGCTCATCTTTGCTCCCTCGATCATGTTACCGCTGCATTGTCAATGCCTCAGCTACACTTGATCAATCACATTGAATGTGATGCTTTTAAGATGCCCAAGGTGATAGGAGGGTAGTTTTGAGATCTCTACAACTAATGGGAATGGGTTGCCTAGAGTATCTCATCTACAAGGATCTCATCATGGAGCTTTGGATAGAAATATAACTATCAAGTTTGATCCAAACTCTAGAGATCAAAAGAGGGTGAAGGTCATCCTCTTCATGAGCTTGGAATGCTCCATTCTTGTGTTAAATCACAAGGAAGATGCCTTGCTAGGGTTAGGATATGAGCCTCAAATGGTCTCCAACAATGGTGGCTTTAATCTCCTCCAAATCCCTCAACTTACCCTCAAAATCGACCCAAGCCTTTTTATAAAGAAAGTCCAAATGGACATAAAACGGTCAAATAACGGCTAGTGCCGACCGGTAGGACAAGGTCCCCGACCAGTCGGCCAATGGCCAGACAGACAAAGTTTTCGCATTTTTGTCGTTGTCTATACATGGGTCGGTCCGACCAGTCAATCAAGGCCAGGGGGTTTCAGCAAGGTTGATGCCCCAACTTGTGCTCTGATGACCGGTCGACAGCCCTTCTCTGCGTGCTGTTTAAAGTGTATTCTTACAGCAGCAAGGGCACCTCTTTGGCCAAACTTTAGGTGGTCTTTTGGGACACCTAAGGCCATCTAAGATGACTATTAGTATGGCTAAATGAGTCAAGGACATCTAGAGGTTTAGGTTTTAGGTTAGGTTTAAGGTTAAGGCTTCACCAAGGCATCTCTTTTACCTGTTTCTTCTTCCTTGATGTAGCAAGTCCGCTTGAGTCTTTAGTCTTCGTCTTCATTAAGCTCAACCGACACTAGATTCACTGACCTAAGTAATTGACAAATAAGGTGCACTAGTATGCCATAAAAAAGTGCACTAACAAATTTATGGTCTACACTTCGAACGGCAATTTCTCCCTATCCGAAATGAATTTCTTCGAACCACACACACCTGGTACATCATGCCTTACCTAGGACTAGGCCCAAATCTGACGGACTACTTGTGCTTTCATTTGGGCTTCTTTTGGTCCAGTCGTGCTAAGAATACATCTGTTGCGCGTCCTACATCAGATGCCTTCAACCACCGATGTTCTATGTCCCACCTCGATTTGGATCAGAAAACATGTGTTGTCCACCCATTCCTCAATATGTGCAGCAAAGGATTTCCTATCAATAATCCATAGCTTTGCGCCTAGCGTGTTGCAACACCAGTCAACATTCAAACATGGAATCAAACTCTCTAAACGAATTAATAGATCCTAGAAGTAGTTCCATCACCTTTGGATCCCATGCATGTAAGGGGGATACCAAGCATATGAATCCACATAGTTTCCTCTAGTAAGCAAGCTGCATGAACCAGCTTTCAATCTAGTGAAGTGCTCCGATGAAGAAGATTGAACCCCCATGTTGAACTTTTTTAACTCCTGGCCAGATTGGCAGGTAGTCATGTAATGAATCCATGGATATGCTCCACCTCTCCAACATCCAATTAGCCACTTCCAGAGGGGAAATCAGTTCACTCGACAACTAGACCAAACTGTAGGTCATCACATCTCCTCACAGCTGAGTCTAGGACGTACACTGATCTTAATCCAGAACAAATGCATGTTCCTCCACCATTCTTGTGCAAGTGGTTTTTACCTCCTTACTCAACTTCAGGTCAAGTGCCATCTACCCTCTTATAAAGGACCCGCTCAAGCATTGAATGACCGAATTTCTTGAATAGACCAATGTCCCACCACTTCAACATATTTAACATTGATGCTTGTTCTTAGAGCATTGCGATGTACTACCACTGGAGGCTTGCATGTTTAGGGTTTATAGCTAGTTGCAAGATCCTTCTAACTAGGTGTCGCTCCCACTTCGAATCGCACTTCAAACTCACGCTACCTCTCCCACTTCCTACCTATTCGTACTTGTTTACATTTTGAAACAGATGCTTCCTTGCTTCGGCACCCGAACCTATTGTAGATACTATATTTTATAGTCCTGTGAGCTTTATTTAGCATATTGGACCACTGTCTGCCGCTGATACAGCTTCCATTCAGACCATAAATACTGCCTCACTTTCTATGGATGTCAAGAATCTAAAGAATGCAAATCCAATAATAAATGATGGCTTTCTCTGCGCAAAACATAACATTGGTGACCTTGCCAAACTTGCCAACCATTCTTCCAAAATAAACTCCTAAATAGAGATGCAATCAACCGAAGACCCTAATGGCATCAGACCAAAGGAAACAATCCTCATCACAATAATTAAAGAAATATACTTCATTCATTTTCCAGAATAATGATCAATTAGTACATGCATTTTGTCATGGCTATGTATCTATAGCCTTGTAGAACCTTCTAAAGTCTAAACGCGAAGGGCTGGAAGACAATCCTATCAGTGGCTGATTTTATAAGAAAACCAAAACTACTTTTGTGCATTGAAACTTACATAAAATCTGTAGAGATTGATTAAATAAGAATCATCTCTGAAAAAAATCTACTACATAAGAATCCAAAAATATCCTTACTCTCCAATACCCTGCATTGCCTCTTTATGTAATCGTATGAGAATTTCAGGTTGAGCGATTCATTTAAAATTCTGTTTTTAACTCTATGGTTTGCACAAAGACTCCTTACTCACATAATATTCTATTGATCGCAATCGTATGGGCTTCCATGCTTGTTATGGAGCTAAATTGCTATACAAACTCCTAAAAAACAAGTCTATCAACAGTAAGATGATTGTTTATAATTGTACAACTGCATGATTGTACTCGCATCAAATATTGTGCACGCACGCTTGATATTTAGGGATACAGCTTCCAACCCAACTGGATTTGTCGGTCAATAGCCCGATCAGATTCCATAACTGCAGAGTTTGTCACATTTGGATTCATATGGCACCATCCCGACATGGTCTGGCATGGATGCATCAGGAAACTTGTGGAGAACATTCCAGATCCCATGCGCATGTGCCACTTTTGGCACATGTAGTGCATTATGTTTGGTTCTTGAAGATGGGTGTCCAGAAATAGCATTCCTCCATTGAAACATCTTCTTATATGTTGGAAGAGCAATAAAAACCATACCTGACCAGCACCAACATCAAGTATTGTGTGAGCTCCCACACAATTCGCAATTGTACTAACAACTGCAGCCATAATTTCAACCTGTTCCACTAAGAAGCATATTATCCAGTCATTGGTGTCTAAAAGTGAAGAAAATTTAGAGGTGAGAAAGACAGAGAGAACTACAGTTCAACTGTTGAACAAATCAATGACATACTTCATGCTTTTTCTTCATATTCATGCCTTGGGCCAGAACGCTACCAATTGATGCCACATGCAAATCAGGTAACCTCTGCAGCACATTGAAAACATATAGGCACAGTCACTTCAGGAGTAATATGTTTGGATCACCTCCATAGGTTAGAAGGAAACAGTACCCAATGCAAATTTCATGAATTTAATGTTTGTGTGGAGATGTATACATATACATGTGGGTATGGAGCTTTGCTGAGTCCACACGCATCTATAAGAATACTTATCTACACAACAAATGCACAAACGGGGAAATTTTCTATTTTTTTATTTGCACAAACCCAGTACACATGATATCTAAACCATCCACAAGAGGGTCCAACAATGTAAGATTCCAAGTCCCAAAAATGAGGCTCGTCCACTTATCAGATGGGCCATAGTGTTTGAAACAAATGAAGGGCTTAAAAAACTTGTCCAATTTTTCATTACCCATCCATTTGTTTTAAGCAATATGGCCCACCCGATAGCTAGCTCATTTTTGGTATAGGGCATCTACAAGTTAGGACCCACCTGTTTGATGGCTTAGATCTTGAACATATGTGCAGGCACAAGTGGTGGTGTGTAGGAGGGTTGCCTTATACATATGCACAGGATTAGCAAACTTGTAGGAATAGATGTACATATCAAAGCACCTCATAACTAACATTAATCCCTCGAAGATTACCAAACTTTTAGGAATAGAAGCACCTGGTAAGTAACATTAATTCCTCAATAAGTGCCCACTTTGCAAGAATGAAAATCAGCAGAATCACAAATGCAAGTCGGTCAGCATGTTTTTGAGTTAAAGGGTATGATCAATGATGACTATGCATGCAACAGGCAAAGCATGGTATTTCTAATGGCATGCAAGAAGAAGTATCTTCAGCAAAGGCATCTTAACTATGCACACCTGCACATTTCATAACTGCAGGCGTTGTTTGGCTTATGAGAGAAGAAGAAAAGTGGAGAAAGAATGAAAGGAAGAGAAAATGGGAGATTAGTGTTCACACACCCCCTGTTTATTAGCATAGTTTTCAATAATTACAACAATGTCATGAGTGACAAAAGCAAGAATACCCATTATGTCCTAAACATAGATGAGTTGTAGATAGGCTATAGAACAGCCCATATTTGACAACGTTTCCCTTCAAGCTGGAGCATATATATCATGAACGCCTAGCTTGACAAAGAGATGATCTAGATGAGTACGACTCAAAGCCTTCGTGGACATATCAGCTAGTTGAACTTAGGACCAGATGAACGGCATGCAAATTTTCTTACAAGCAACCTTCTCCCTGATGAAGTGGTAGTGAACCTAAATGTGCTTGGTCCCCTCATGATAGACAACATTGTTGGCAATATGAGAAGCTGTTTGATTATCACAATACAACCTCATGGGAACCTCAACTATAAACCCAAGTTCACACATTAACATCCTTAGCTAAATGAGTTCACATGTTGCATGGGCCATTGCCTTGTATTCTGCCTCAGCACTTGAACGGACCACAACAATTCTTACTCTTCCAATAACAAGGTTGCCAACAACAAAAGTAGAGTAGCCAAATGTAGATCACCTATCAGATGGAGAATCAGCCCAATCTACAGAAGAATATCCTTCCACCTGAAGATGGTCATTCCGCGTATAGAAGATACAACAACCAAAAGTTCCTTTTAAGTACCTGAGGATACAAAGCAAGGCCTCCATATGCGGGACCCAGAGAGCCTACATAAATTGACTAACCACACCACACCAACAAGATATGTAATAGTAGGTTGGATAACTGTTAGATAAATCAATTTTCCAAGAAGTTGACGATATCTTCGGAGATCATCAATTAACTCATCCTGATTCACACTAAATTTTTTATTTGTATCCATGGGTGTTTCGGCGAGCTTGGATCCTATAAGACCTGTTTTGGCTAGTAGATACATCACATATTTTCATTGTGACAGGTTGCCCACATTGGACCTAGCCACCTCAATGCCTAACTAATGCAGACATCAGTGGTGCACCCTTTAGAGTGTCCCAGAGGAGGTGACGTCGCAGATCGAGTGTTGGAGCAAACGAGCTGATGTTGATGGACATCGGGCCCATTGGACCCATTTTCTAACGCGTTACAAGTACGTGAGCTACAGGATCGCGCAGGAGCATCATGACCGCTGGACTGTGGAGCGGATTTACTTTTAGGAGTTTTTTTGTTTATTTTCTTGTTTCTAGGCGTTTTTATGTTACTTTTTTTGTTTTCGGGACACTTTAGTGCACTTCTTATTTTCGTAGCTTATATTATACTGTAAGAAACCCTATTTCGAATTATTGAATAAATACAAATTTCAGCTGCTTTTCTTACTCTTGTTTCAGAAGATTAGGGTTTCAGGATTGGCCCTCGGGTGTTGAGGATTCCACCCCGATTTTCATATTTTCTCATCTTTATTTCTTCAAGGTGCAGGAAATGTACGATTTTCCTATTTTTTATCATCTGTGTTATCCTTCATCTCGAACCTGTTCATTCCCCATCACATTCGTTCTTTCCCGAATCTACTCCTTTTATTTCGATCGGAAAAGAGGATACCTAGCACTGGGAACCAGATCCAAACGAACGGACGGATCTCATCTCCGTGTTGATATTTGTTAGTTTCCTTTTAAGCGAAAATAGTTAGTTGTCAATTTTCTTACTTGAATATCTTCCAACTGAATATACACGCATCTAGGGTTAGGTCATCGCATGCCCCTGCAACACTAAGAAATATCAAAGACGACCCAAGTTGATGCCCATATTGGACCCGGCCATCTCAAATAGAAATGTTGTTGTAAGAATTTCTTCAACCTGTCAATACCTGTAATGCCACTGCCTGTGAAAGAGAGTGGTCAGACTGGCTACATTTCATACCAAATTCGAATACCCCTTACTAAACTTGTCAGACCAAGCACTAGGACATTGTTTAAAGCCATAAATTGATTTATTGAGATAGCCATTGTTTAAAATATCCCCAATATTATCTATATTTCCAACTCAGCGATACGGACAACACTGGTAGTATCAGAAATTCAGTATCGGTTATATATCACTAAATGTCGCTAATGTATCAATATCGCCAATGTATCGATAATATTTTCGGTTGTGTAAATTCCAGGTGTTGCTTGTATCACCAATATTTTTTTCTATGTAAATTCCAAGTGTCACTTGTATCAGCGATATTTCAATGACAACACAAGTGTAACGATATCGCCAAAAATCTGTTTATTAAAAAAAATTTCCATTTCATTTTTTTATGGGTGCATGATTGTATGATGAAATGCATGTTCGTATGTGTGTATCATGAATGGATGTATGTATATATGCATGGATGGATGGATGGTTGGTTGGATGGATGAATTGATAGATGAATTGATGGATGCGTACACACACACACGTGTGTATGCATGCATGCATGGATGATGGATGGATGGATCATCCATGTGTGTTTATATGTATGTATGTGCATCCAATCTGGACATTGTGGGCCTCACTTGTCCATTGGTCCAGGTGAATCTCCCTCCTTCCATAGGTAAATTTGAAAGCTCATGGAGGTCAATCCAATCCGAGAAGGCTTGCATGCTTCTCGACACCCTACCTCTGTTCGATCTTTTGAAAGCGAAACAGGTAAAATGTTAAAATCCCCCCCGACACACCAGGGGCCAATGAAATTAGTGCAAGCAATCGACAACTCCACCAAGAATTCCTCTTCTATCTTCCTGGTTTGGCAAATAGATTGATGTAAACATCCACAAGAACCCTGAAGAGAGGTCCTTCAACACCACAGAGATTGAAAAAGCTCCTCCCCACCAATCCACCTTTGACCAAATAGGAGAATCCCATCCGCCGCCACAACCCCCGATTTGATCGAGGCATTGATGGCCACCCAGTCCACATTAGAAACTCCCCCACAAAGTTCGTAAAAGCTTCAAATCAAAATATTGAACCTTTCAAGAAACGGCGCTTTATATCTCATACAACCCCCCCCCCCCCCCCCCCCCCCTAAAAATAGGATAAGATATTCATTTAGGAACAAACCTACCCTGCCTTCCCTTTCTGACTCACCCTTCCAAGCCCGCACCATCATAATTAATATCAGAAGACAAACTTATCAATTCCCTATTACTTCTAGATGTTCTTGAAATTGCGTCAGATCGTCTAACATGACAACCTACGCTATGTGCGGAAGCATAGACCAGAGCTTAGAACTTCAGCTAAGTCCTAGAATGGGGGTGATTAGGACCGTTTTAAAATCCTTTTTGAAAACCTTTATCTAATTAAACTAATTGGCAATGTTGTCAAATCGTGAATTGTAATCGGGTCTAAATCATATCGTATCGCAAATCATAAGATTTATTCATATTTTCATAAACATATCATAACAAAATACTAAAAAAAAAATTGTAAATAAATCAGAAAAATTAAAAAACATATTATTCATCCATTTTCTCATGAATATGGTAAAAAAAACAAAAAAAAAAAATTTAACCATAACATGATTCTCGTCATTAATTGTATATCTGTATCCTTGCATAGATGTATCATAATAAGTACCTAATATTGTATAATTAACCCTAGTTATTAAGAGCAATATCATTATTTTCCCGGTTAATTATCCCTCATTAGATTAATTCAATGTTCAGGTGATCAGGAGAGGTTGGACAAGATCCAAGCCAATGTGGGCATTTAAAGGCACAAAAGAGAGCAAGATCAATCATGGGGCGGCCCAGAAGGAAATCAGGCCGTAAAGATTGAAAGCTAGATCATATTGTACGGTTGAGATGGAAGAAGCCATTCATCAGTAGTGGACCACACAGATCTTAGCGTGATTCCACCACCATCAGTCCAAGGTGGCAGCCGTTCATTCAATGAGCAGCTCCAGCATCAAGGTGTCCCGTATCGGTTACGTATCGGCCGTACCGGCCGATACGTACCGGATACGGCCGTGACCGTTACGCGATACGGGTTCCAAAACGGGGACCCCGAAAATTTGGCCCGTAACAGCCGTTACGGCCCAAAACGGCCGTTACGGCCCCTGTAATGGTAAAAAAACGGTAACTTTTTTTTTATATATAAATACTTGCTGTTTTGTAATTTCTTCACACTTTTCTTCCCCCATTTCTTTTCTAATATGTTCTTTTGCTAAAAACGACCACAATTAGTCTATTTTGGAGAATTAAAACGACCAATTTTTACGATTTGGATGAATCGAAGCTCCGTGAGCCATTTTTCGAAGAAATCCGAAAATAGGTATTTATACATTTTTCTTCCTCTAATCACTTTTTTTCCACCTTGATATGATGTTGTAGCCATTGTAAAATGTTAAAATGTGCATTTCAAGATTATGCAATTGATTTTTATATTTTTTTTAATTTCTGTCTATTTTCGGATTAATATTAAAAATTAGTAAAAATCCTGTTTTTTTTTTTCTGGTTTAATGGTTGGATAACATGTGTTACTTATAGTAGGATACAATCATGTGCATTTTACAGATTATGCACATGATTTGCTATTTTTTTTGTATTTTTTTTAATTTCGGAATAATTTCGGAATAAATTTAAAAATTAGGGAAAATCATTTTTTTCAAAAAAAATTCTGGTTTAAAGATTGGATAATATGTGTTACTTATAATAGAATATAAGCATGTGCATTTTACAGATTATGCACATGGTTTGTTATTTTTTTTGGTATTTTTTTAATTTCGGAATAATTTTAAAATTTAGGGAAAATTAATATTTTCAAAAAAAATTCTCATTTAAAGGTTGGATGACATGTGTTACTTATAATAGAACATAATCATGTGCATTTTACAGATTATGCACATGGTTTGCTATTTTTTTGTATTTTTTTAATTTCGGAATGATTTTAAAAATTAGGGAAAATCATTTTTTTCAAAAAAAATTCTGGTTTAAAGGTTGGATAACATGTGTTACTTATAGTAAAACACAATCATGAGCATTTTACAGATTATGCACATAATTTGCTATTTTTTTGTATTTTTTTAATTTCGGAATAATTTTAAAAATTAGGGAAAATCATTTTTATCAAAAAAAAAATTTCGTTTAAAGGTTGGATAATATGTGTTACTTATAATAGAATGTTATCATGTGCATTTTACAGATTATGCACATGGTTTGTTATTTTTTTTGTATTTTTTTAATTTCGGAATAATTTTAAAAATTAGAGAAAATCATTTTTTTTCAAAAACATGGAGAATCATATTTACAGATTAATGAGTAATGACTAATGTATGTTTATATTTTTATTTTTTCGACAGGTTTTGCCGTTTTGGAGCTTCGTAGTTGTACTTTGTAGGCTGTAGCCCATAGGGTTTAGTATTTGAATTTAGTAGTTAGTACTTGATTTCATTATCTGTATTTAAGATTTACAATTACATTTATAAGTTTTAAAATCTAAGTATTTCACTCTTAGACTCAGTATCTAAGTGACATAGCCACATCACATAAGCCAATTTTCATTAAAAAATGTCTGGAACTGGAAGTGGAACTGCAAATGAGGATATTGGATGGGAACATTGTCAGAGGGTAGGTGGTGGAAGGCACCAAATAAAATGCAACTATTGTGATAGAGTAATAAATGGTGGAATTACGCGACTTAAACAACATTTGGCAAATCGAAAGGGTCAAGTTGCAGGATGCACCAAAGTTCCCAGAGAGATAATGATACTGATGCAAGCCAATTTAAATGAGTCAAAGGGGAAACGAGCTGCTGTGCAGAAAAAGAAAGATGATATCCTTGATGCGGCCCGACAAGAGGTGTTTGGTCCAGAATATATGGGCGTTCGTGGCGAAGACATCATTGATTCTGGGGAAGATTCTGATCGAGAAATGACTATAGCTAGGAGAGAGCGTGCGCTATGCTCGTGAAGAGGAAGAACGTCGACGCACGTTTGGTTCAAATGCGAGTGGGAGTGGGAGTGGCCAGGGGAGTACAACTGCAGCCCCAACGGGAAGTACAGCTGGGGTTGGAGGGGGTATGTTTGGTGGATTAAGGCGTATGTTTAGCAGCCGGCGAGGCACATCTTCACATGTAGCTCGTCATCCTATAGATGTAGATGTGGAAGAAGAAGATGTGCCTAAGAGACCCTCTGTTGATCCGATCCTCTTTAGGAAAGAATCTAGTAAACAAAAGAAGATAAAACAAATGTGGAGTAGAACTTCTGTTGAGAAACTGGGTAGGGCAGCAGCAAAGTTATTTATACATGCCAACATACCCCCTAATGCGGCAAACTCTCCATATTGGCAGGTGGTAATTGATGCAGCAGCAGAAGCAGGTGAAGGAATTAAAGCTCCCACAGCCAAGGAGATTAGGGGAAAATGGACAGACGCAAAGTATGCAGATACAAAGGCATACGTAAATACCTTTAAACCCATATGGCAGGCCAGAGGATGCACGATCATGTGTGATGGTTGGACTGGCCCAACAAGACGCAGCATGATCAACTTCATGGTGTATTGCCACTTGGGAACAGTGTACCACAAGTCAATTGATGCCTCGGATGAAATAAAAAATGCTAAATATATTTTTAGCTTGATGGATAAAGTAGTGGATGAGATTGGGGAGGAGAATGTGGTGCAGATTGTGACAGATAATGAAGCAACATATAAGTCTGCAGGAAATTTGTTGATGCTAAAGAGAACACATATATTTTGGTCACCGTGTGCTGCACATTGTATTGATCTTATATTGGAAGATATTGGAAAGAGAAAGAATGTCAAAGAAATGGTTGAAAAAGCAAAAGAAGTGACAACATTTATTTACAACCATAATCACCTAGTTGCAATAATGAGGAAGTTCACGAAGGGACGAGAGTTGCTTAGGCCAGCGGCGACTAGATTTGCAACAAACTTTATAGCTTTAGAGAGTTTGTATCAGCATAGGGAAGAGTTGAGTGAAATGTTTGCTTCCCAACAATGGCTCAACACAAAATATGGGAAGAAGACATCAGGGACGCCGGTTGATGTTGTAAACACCATAAGAGAACAAATATTGGAAAAGGATTAAGAAAATTTTAAAGGTGATGGAACCACTGATGAGGGTACTTCGTCTTGTTGAAACCGATGAAGCACCTACGATGGGCTTCCTCTACGACGCCATAGATAAAGCGAAGTTGGCAATTAAACGTGATTGTTCAAGCTGGCAATCTTACTGGAATTTGATCGACAAAAGATGGACAAATCAGCTCCACCACAATATTCATGCAGCAAGTTATTACCTAAATCCTAGGTATAGATATGCCCAATCATTTGTTATGGATGATGAGATTCGTATTGGATTAAAGAACGTGATAAAGAGATTAGAGCCTGACTTAGATGTACAAATAAAGGCTTTGAATGAATTGGATATATTTGGAACTCGCCAGGGTAGCTTTGGAGATACTCTTGCACAACATGCAGTACTTAAGTTGCACCCCACCGACTGGTGGATAAATTTCGGAGAGGACACACCGGCTCTCCAAAAAATTGCAGTAAGGATTTTGAGCCAAACAACGTCTTCCTCTAGTTGCGAAAGAAATTGGAGTTGTTTTGCACTTATTCATACAAAGAATAGAAATAGAATTCAGACCAGGACGTTAAATAGACTTGTCTTTATGCATTACAACATGAGGCTAAGAATGCGCATGCATTCAAGGAGGCCTACCACCAATAATGCCGGTGATGTGGATTATTGTCCAATAAACTTGGACAATATTTATGATGAGGATGACCCACTTCTACCTTAGTTGGAAGTAAGGGAAAAAGAAATAGAAGATGATAGTGAAGAAATAGAAGTTGAAGATCCAGAAATACGCAAGGCACAGCAAGAGAGTCGTGCATTTGTGTTGGACCCAGAAAGGGGGGCAGATTTCATGTAAACTCAGCAGAAGAGTGCGAGCTCTAGCGATACTGAAACAAATGATGATGATGATGATGATGATGATGATGCACCTAATGCTGGTCCCACTTCTGGCATTGCTCAACCCACCGGGGCTACTGATACCATACAGCCATCTACGGATCGCGAGGCTGATGAACTTCGACGAAGCAAGCGGGGCCGAGGGGGTCGAACTTATGAGTGTACTGAGTCACGATACACCCAGCAAGAGCCTGGCTCCAGTAGTGCACCTGCAGGTCCTGCACCTGCACCGCAATCTACACCGACAGATCTGGAACATCAGCATGCGTATGGCTATGATCCGAGGAATTATGGGTATTCTTACAGCCAATGGGATTATAAGGAACCTGTTCCACCACTTTCATGTTGGAGTAGTCCTCCTGACGCTGCTCCACATCTACCATATGAACCAAATCCAAGTTATTCATCTCAATCTCAACAGCCTGGCCCTGAATACGAGTACCAGTATGGGCACGGGCCGCACGGCTATTCGACGGGCACTAGTAGATATCCTCACTCAGGGTCAGAATCTTTGCCTAGTCAGGATCAGTCATCATCAGGTTTCCTTGACCTGGTCTTTCCCTCTGGCACTGAATATTATGGATATGCAACAACAAGACCGCAACAACCCGATGATGATGATGACGACGACGACGTGGAGGTTGAGCAACCACAACAAAGCAGGTTTTCATTTTGGTGGTGAGTTCCGGTTTGGTGAGTCTTTTCCATTACCCACATGGTCATACATTCACCAAAAAAACACACACTTTACATTGTTGAACTTGTGTTTAAAATAACTCCCCTGACAAGTGACAACCAGTCAAGTAATCTTTAATCAACATGCTTGCATGGGAGTATATCAGGTATTACTAATTTTTTTTTCTACTTTAGAATGTTCAATTGGCAGGACAAGAGTCGGTCATAGATTCAAGATAAGAGAAGTCTTAATACATTATTTTTTGCAAGTCCTCACTCCTCACTCCTCAGGTATGTAAATAAATTGTAAATAATATAAAGTAAATTATAAAAAAAATAGTACATGTGAAAATTGAAATACTTTGATGTTACATTTATTCTAATATACATATTATTGGTATTAGACAGTTAGAAATTTGAATTTATAAGTTCTGCAGTTAATTCCAGGTTATTAGCTTCATAAATTCACCAGACAGCCCGATACAGCTTTTTCACCAAAGAGTAGACCGCTTCACCACCATAAACATGTTCAAAATTATAAATGAATGCATATTTGGGATGTTTGGAATTTTCTGGATTTAATCCATATTTTTTTAAAATTTTTTGGCAAAAAAAAAAAAGTGGACCGTTACGGGGGGCGTATCGGCTGATACGGCCCCGTATCGGCCGATACGGCCCGTATCCGTATCGGAAACGGTGGGCACCGTTACGCCCACCGAAACCGATACGGGACACCTTGTCCAGCATCCTTTCACACCATCCATCAAATGGGCCCTCTATCCAGCTAGGTAGACCTGTTCATCAATGGTGCAGCAGCCCTCATGGGCACACGTGTAGAGAATCTCATGCAGCACCAGAAAATCTTCACCATCCAACCATTCTGCCTTCCATCAGCCGTCCACCAGAGCTTCAACAAGCACGAGCTGATGTAGATCTCCATCCAACTGATCATACAACGAGGTGGGCCACATACTCAAGTGCATCAAATCAACCCATCTCACGTTCTCAAAGCAGCCCACATCAACTCCATCACGTGGGCAGCAACAAAGGCTGCCCTCAGCTCGTCCGTCTATGGTGGACCCCACCTCACACCAGAATGCAATTACACCCAGCCGTCCAAGCAGCTGCCCTTGGATCATCATCACCACCTGGCACGTGTGATTAGCATCAGCAACCATCATCCATTCACATCACAGCCGTCCATGCAGCTCTGGCCCATAGCATCTCTGTCGTCCATCAATGTGGAGCCCACATCCTCTTCATCTTCACTACTTGCAGCCCACACGTGCACCCAGCAAAGGTAGTGTCCGTCCGTCCATTAGGTAGACCACCTTCAATAGCACGTACCAGCAGCACCATCCAGCCCTGGACGTCCCAAATCCACCGTCCACTCCCTCCAACTTCAGCCGTCCAATTTCTCCATTCCACCATCTCCATGCCTTACACGTGTGGCAGCTCAAGCACCTCCCAAGATCAATCCACATCGTTCGTCCATTCTCCAGGCCATCCAATCTTCCTCCACCTTCAGCATCATCACCTGCGTCAGCAGCCATCACCCATCTCCAATCTTCACCGTCCAACAGGAGTGGACGTCCATCAGCGCCCCCACAGCCTGCACGTGCAGCAGTAGTACTCCAATCTCCACCATCCAAGCAACGTCCATCAGCCCTCCTCCTTCAGCAACCGTCCAACCTTCATCCAGCGTCCCACCTTCAGCAATCTAGCACACGTGCAGCTGATGGAGGCTTGATTTCCATCGACTAGATGCCCATTGCAGTTAATGAAGATCTCAACCATAGCTATCCATCCAGATAGCTCCAGCACGTGCAAGATCTCCAGCAGATCCTCAGCCGTCCATCAACCCAGCAACGCTGTGGTCCCCACCTTCATCTCCAACCGTCCATCCAAGCAAACACATGTGCAACATCTCAGTCCACACATGCAGCCTGATCTCCAGCCATCTAGTGCAGCAAGTGGGCCCCATTCAGGAACTCAAATATCCAGCAAGGTTCAGCATCTGTCCATCAGCTGGACATCATCATCGGCGTCCACTCATCCATCCATCATCCAGTGGACGTCCCACAGTCCCCACACGTGCAGCAGCAGTGCTGCAATCTCCAGCGTCCAAGGCCCCCACCTTCATCAACATCTAGCAGCTTCATCTCCATCATTGACCAGCTTCATCTCAGTCGTCCAGTAAAGGTGGACGTCCACCAGCCCACACATGCAGCAGATGGAAGCCATCATCACCGTCCAGCTGCTTCAACATCACACCGTCCACCCAAAAGTCCAACAGCTCCCATCTCTATTCCTAGTAGCTATGAAGGCCACACATCCACCGTCCATTCATCTTTGAACTGCCAGCAACTGCCAAGACAGCAACCTTCATCCAACATCAACCAAATTCAGCAGTCCAACACTCATGCAGCGTGTACATCTCCTGTCACAAGCCGTCCATCACAAGTTCAGTCGTCCAACATAGCATATGGACACTGTCCTGCATCATCTGCAACATCCATCTTTCATCTCAACTGTCCATCCAAAATGAAGCACTATCTAGCAGATGATCAACCCTTGATCTCAGCCGTCGACTTTAGCTACTTCACATGTACAATGAAACTATGGAGATCAAATCGCAGCAGATCACAGCAAGTTCCAACTGATCAACAACACCGTCCATCATCTAACGCACCCCATCTTCAATGGACGGTCCAGATTGTCCAGATTCTCCATGTCTAACATGTGGACCCAGTCAACTCTAACTCATGTGGACCCAGTTAACTCACCTAGTTACCTTCCATCCTTAGGCCAAGCAAATGCTCTCTCCATCCTATTCCATCCATGAGCTCCAAACCAAAAAGAAAAGTTTGCTTTGGGCATTCCAAGCCTAACTCCTAACCCAAACCTAAAAAGCAAATCTATTGGCTTAGAAGTGCCACCTCATCATCCAAGCCTGACTCCAAGCCCAAACCTAGAGGAGATTTGCTTGGAGTGCCACCTAAGCTTGGAGCTTCTCATGAGGCTATAAAAGGAGCTCCTCTCCCTCTCATTTCCATCATCCCACAATCCAATTCATCTCTTCTCTTCTTTTCTTCTTTTCCCTTGTAGAAGTAGAGTAGTGTAGTTTTTCCTTTGTAGAAGTTTTAGTCTTCCATTGTAGCATGGTTGGCTAAACCTCTAGCTAAGACTAGGGGTGAAGCCTTTGAAGAAATTTGCAAACTTTGGTTCTTTTGGTTCAACAATGGTGTGTGAATGTTGGAGTTCTATTTGGTTGATTGGTTCGGTTATCCACCTCGGCGGACGCTATTGTTGTGTAAGCCCCTTGATCCATCGTCGACTCCAAGCACGTTGGATGCTTGGGATCTCTGGCACACCAATTAGCTAGTTCATGATCGATAAAGTCCCTTGATCCATCGTCGACTCCGAACACGAAGGATGCTTTGGATTCCCCACGGTCATCGAGCTAGTGCAGGTAAAGTCATCGATCTGTAAAATCCCTTGATCCATTGTAGACTCCGGGCACATTGGATGCTTTGGATTCCCTGCGATCGATAGACAAGATCTTAACGGTTGGATCGGTCAATCAAAGCCTCCTATCTTGTAAGTATGCATTTGCTCAGTATGATTTGTGATCTTATCAGTTGACTTTTTGACAAGGTAGTTAATTTGTATAATTCCTTGATCCATTGTCGACTCCGGGCATAGTGGATGCTTGGAATTCCCTGCAATCAACTAAAGAGTGCTTCATGGTCAAATCAATCGGTTTAGATCACCATCTTTTATGAAATATGCAAATGGTTAAACTGTTTCATCTTCCGATTGAAATGAATCTTTATTCGATTCCAGTTGAGTATAGTTGGACCAATGAATCAAACCTTGTGGATAGATCAAAGGTGGATCCCTAATGCCTTGCGCTTAATAGTACAAAGATCTTTCAGAAACTTAAGCATATGAAGGTATTTGCTTGATTGCATCCAACAAGGGTATGTTGATTTTCACTTGTTTAAAAACTTCCAAGACATCTTGAGCTTTAACCATTGCTTTGGATGAGACTAGGCGTTGGGGAAACGGGACCTACTGGTTCAAAAACATGCTCTGTCTCCTTCTCAGGTTGATCATCACTAGATCTATCATCACTCTTCGATTTAGATGATTCCTTAGGTTTATTAGCTGTCCTATGAATATCTTTTTCAATCACCTTACCACTTCTTAGGGTGGTGACAGATTTAGCGTGCTCAACATGAGGGTTGGAAGAACCCGAATCATTCACCTCATACTGTCCCCTCGGGTTAGGTTGAGGTTGGGCCGGAAAGGTTCCTTTCTCCTTAACATTCTGTCGTGATTCAATTCTTTCAACCGAAGTTTTGAGCTCTTGGAGGGTTTGCATGATGTGCGTGATGTTCTGATCTTGTCTCTGATTGATTTGAGCTTGTCCCTCCATGAATGTATGCAAAGTATCCTCTAGGGTCTTCCTTGGTGGGGGCACATACGGTGTGCCAGTGGAAGGCACTTGAGGATTATTGCCTACATTGGCAGTTTGTCCGTTTCTCCAACTGAGGTTGGGATGGTTCCGCCAATTAGGATTATACGTGTTTGACATTGGGGCATTGAAAGGCCTTTGATAAGTATTCATGACATTGGCTTGATCGTGCAATAATTCTTGAAAAGATGGAATTGTAGGACAACCCTTGGTAAAGTGTGCATTGCTCTCACAAATGTCACAAACAGTTTCAATCTCCCTGGATTTAATAGCGTTGACTTTCCTTAATTCCATGGCTTCTACTTTACGTGTGAGCCTTGCTATCTTTGCATTGACATCGTCATCCTCGGTTAAAAGATAAACATCTGTTTTTTCGTTAGGCCCAGGCTTAATCTTAGCAGGTTTGTCAGATGTGTCCCAAGATTGCGAATTTTCTGCCAAGAAGTCAAAGTATTCCACAGCCTCATCAAAACCTTTGCTCATGAACTCCCCATTACACATCATTTCTACGAATTGGTGCATGACTGGGCTCAATCCATTATAGAAGAAGCTAATCAAGCGCCATGTTTCGTAGCCATGATGTGGGCAGGCAAGTAAGAGTTCCTTGAAACGTTCCCAACACTGAAAAAAAGTTTCATTCTCCTTTTAGGAGAGATTCATTATATCTCGTTTTAGGGTGTTGGTCTTATGAATAGGGAAAAACTTTTTAAGAAATTCCTTAATCATCTCTTGCCATGTCCCTATGGTTCTGGGCCTTAAAGAGTGCAACCAAGACTTGGCCTTCTCCTTCAAAGAAAAAGGAAATAGTTTTAACCTAACCACATCATCAGAAACGTTGTCATAATGCAAAGTAGCAATTACTTCATCAAATTCCCTCAAATGTAAATAGGGACTTTCAGAGTCGAGTCCATGAAATTTAGGAAGTAACTGTATCACTCCAGGTTTGAAATCAATGTTGCCCGCATTCACTGGAAAAAACTATACCAGAAGGAGTACTCGTTCTTGCAGGTTGCAAGTAATCACGTAAACTCCTAAATGGTGGCTCATTGTGTACTTCATTCTCATCTTGATCATATTCGTTTTCATTCTCGGCCATGTTTATGGTTAATTCACAAGTATCAGGAAGTTTTCTAACACGGTGATTGGATAAACCTTCAACCAAAATTCCGTCGCTTAGAAGACGTCTTGTGTGATCATGAGTCCACTTACGCATAAACACTAAACAAGGATATAAGGAAAGAGGTTACCCGGAAAGAAGAACACTTGGCTATGAGTAATTCCTGAAAACAACAAAATAAAAGAAGTTGGTAAGTTATTAACAAAATATATACAAAAACAAATTTCGAAAATATTCTTGAACCGTTACAATCCCTGGCAGCGGCGCCAAAAACTTGCTACAATCCGAAGATTGCACCCCCAAGTGCAGGTAGCGAAGTAGTAAAATACTCGGTAAAACCGAGGTAGATCCACAGGGATTGGGGTTAAGAACACTTAAGAGGAATTAGTTTAGGTGGGAGAGATGAAATCTGGTTTAATCCACAAGAGTGGAGCAAGTTGTGTGTGGTGAAAGACAAAAATAGAAAAGGGGCTAAGGCATTAGGGATCCACCTTTGATTCATCCACAAGGTTTGATTCATTGGTCCGACTATTACTCAACTGGAATTGAATAAAGATTCATTCCAATCGGAAGATAAAACTGTTAAACCACTTGCATATTTCATAAAAGATGGTAATCTAGACCGATTGATTTAACCATGAAGCACTCGTTAGTTGATCGCAGGGAATTCCAAGCATCCACTGTGCCCGGAGTCGACAATGGATCAAGGAATTATACAAATCAACTACCTTGCCAAAAAGTCAATCGATAAGATCACAAATCATACGATCAAATGCATACTTACAAGATAAGGAGGGTTTGATTGACCGATCCAACCGTTAAGATCTCGTCTATCGATCGCAGGGAATCCAAAGCATCCAATGTGCCCGGAGTCTACAATGTATCAAGGGATTTTACAGATCGATAACTTTACCTGCACTAGCTCGATGACCGTAGGGAATCCAAAGCATCCAACGTGCCCGGAGTCGACGATGGATCAAGAGACTTTATCAATTATGAACTAGCTAATTGGTGTGTAAGGGATCCCAAGCATCCAACGCGCCCGGAGTCAACGATGGATCAAGGGGCTTACACAACAATAGCGTCCGCCAAGGTGGATAACCGAACCAATCAACCAAAGAGAACTCCAACATTCACACCACATTGTTGAACCAAAAGAACCAAAGCTTGCAAATTTCTTCAAAGGCTTCACCCCTAGCCTTAGCTAGAGGTTTAGCTAATCATGCTACAATGGAAGACTTAAACTTCTACAAAAGAGAAAACTAATCTACACTACAAAAGAAAGAAAGAAAGAAAACTAAAGAAGAGAGAGGTTGTGGGATGATGGGATTGAGAAGGAGAGGAGCTCCTTTTATAGCCTCATGAGAAGCTCCAAGCCTAGGTGGCACTCCAAGCAAATCTCCTCTAGGTTTGGGCTTGGAGTTAGGCTTGGGAGATGAGGAGGCACTTCCAAGCCAATAGTTGTGCTTTTTAGGTTTGGGTTAGGAGTTAAGCTTGGAATGCCTAAAGCAAATTTTTCTTTTTAGTTTGGAGCTCATGGATGGAAGAGGATGGAGAGAGCATTTGCTTGGCCCAAAGATGGAAGGTAACTAGGTGAGTTAACTAGGTCCACATGAGTTGGAGTTGACTGAGTCCAAAAGCAGGACATGGAGAATCTGGACAATCCGGACCATTCATTAAAGATGGGGTGCTTTAGATGATGGACGGTGTTGTTCATGCTGAAGACGGTGATCTTGATAGCTCAGGTGCTGAGAGATTAGCTCCTGGATTGAAGCTACATGAGTGCTGAAGTGGAGGATGGCTGATCTGGATAGACACATCCAATGCTGGACGTCAGATTGGAGAGAGAGCTTCTCCTTTGCTTCAATTGATGGATGGAGTGGTGTTCAAGCACTGGACGGTGAAAATCTTCCATGGACTGCTGGCCCATTGATTGAACGGCTGAGGAGCTATCGTGCATTCTCAAGTTGTTGGACAGTGGAGATCATCTCCATAGTGCTGCACGCTGTAGATGTGTTGCTAGGATCAGCCATTAATGAATGGACGGTGGATGTGATTTCCAAGGGCAGCTGCTTGGACGGCTGAAGTTGCAGCTTTACTGCTGCACGTGCAAGCTGTGGGGATGCTGGTGGAGCTGATGGTTGCTGATCGTCCATCATATCTGGAGAATGGACGGTGGGATGCAGCACTACTACTACACGTGTGGAGATTGTGGGACGTCCATTGGATGGACGTTGCCTCTACTAGATGCGGCACGTGTGACTGAAGGTGGGGTCCACAGCGTTGCTGGGCTGATGGACGTCCAATCCTGCTGGACGGTTGCTGGATTGCAGATGGGGTCCACATAAGCTGGATGCTGCACACGTGTGATGCGGAACGTCTGATGGTGGATGATCCTTGCTATTGCAGACGCTGGTGTGAGGTGGGGTCCACCTTGTTGATCTGGCACGTGTGAACTGTGGGGTCCACTGGATTGAGACGGTCCAATGGCTGGACGTTAAAAGGTGCTGGAGAGCACATGTGCAGATGGACGGCTCAAATGAATGTTGGCCGATGATGGAGATGAAGGAAGCTGCTGGGCGTTGCTGACCATTGATGGGCGGCTGGAGATTTGGACAACCGTCCATTGCTGGTCGTTGGAGCTGGTTCCCAGCTGCTACTGGATGGACGGCTGGAGATGGTTTTTGATGGACGGTTGCTGATCCAGCTTGGCTCGATGATGGTGGGCTGGATCTTGAAGGGACCCATAGCTTGGACGGTGGAGATGAAGATGCTGTAGTTGAAGTCATCTGATGGTGAAGAGGTGGACAGCAAATCATGGTAGGAGGGCTGCACGTGTGGGAGCTGAGGAAGGTGGGCCTGCTGTTGAGGCACGTGCAAGCCCTGCTAGATATTTGAGTTCCTGGATGGGCCCCACTTGCTGGACGGTGAAGATGGTGTATGGTGGAAGCTGCTGGTGATCAGGGACGCTTGCATCTAGGAGTGCTGGTTGATGTGGACGGTCCACTTGAAGGTCAGCACATGTGGGCCATCTAGGATTGGACGATAAATCTTGAGGGGCCCAACCACCTTGAACTAGATGGGAGTGGTGGACGATGTAATGGATGGTTGAGAGTTGGGATCTCCAACTGTCTTAGCAATTGACGTACGGCTCAGATGAACGGTGGGGACAGAATCTCTATCAGTTGGTTCCCCGATGGTGGAAAGGCTTCATAGCTAGACATGGCCATTGATGGTGAGATTGACACCGTCCTTCAATTGATGTTGGTCAACGGTTGGCCCCGCATTGTGGACATCCAATCTTGACCATCCAAACCGTAGAACATGATGGTCCTTCAATCTTTACGGTTCGACTTCCTTCAGGATCGCCACATACTTTATCTTGATCACTTTAGGGCCTTTAATCGCCCTGATTGGCTCGGATCTTGTCCAACCTCTCTTGATCACCTGAAGACAGAAAATTCAACTAATGAGGGATAATTAACCGGAAAAACAATGATAATGCCCTTAACAACCAAGGTTAATTATACAATATTAGGTACTTATCAGTAGCTCTCTCTATGGATGGGAGACGATTTCCAGATGGGGCCTGCCGAGCCACTTTGAAGACCCCGTATGCATTAGACTAGACGTGCATCAAGAAGACCCCACATTGGGATGATGCATATGGGCTACTTAAGAGATGTTTTTAGTAATAGGTTTTTATTTTCGTGTCGATCCAACCGTTGGATCTTGTCGATCGGGCCATTAAGCCACCAGATTTTCCAGATCTAGGCCCCTTGGACCTTGATCTTGCTTTATTTATGTTTTTAGTTATTTTTAGGACTTATTTGACAGTTTAGATTGATCATAGGTATTTTGGTTTCATTATTTGGATTGAAACATTAAGTAATGGCGTTTTTGTAATTTTCAATTTTTTTTAGTATATAAAGGCAAAGAGGGGAGACAGTCACCCACAATGATGTTTATGAGAAAAGGCTTGGTACTTTTTTGTTAAGAAAACTCTCTCTTCTTCCTTAGGGTTTGGAGAAACCCTTCATTCCAATTGAATTATGGAATGGGTGGAATTACAGCTTGGTGATGGACTCCTCCAAGAGCTTCTTCTTCTTCTTGTTCTCTTCACTGTTTAAGGTACACATCTTCTTTCTCATTCTTCTGCTTCTCTTTTTACTTCTTCCAAAACCCATTCAACCCCTAAACCTCCACATCCCATACACATCTCCCATCATTCTCATCAACACTTGACCCCAACTGAGCTAACACATACACACGTCCGTACATTCGTACGAACAGTCGTACGGTTGTACGACCGGCCCCCTTACCCTCTTTTCTTCATCTTTCCCCTTCTACATAAGCCCACAAATCCTTTTCTCCTAGCCCTAAGCATTTTTCTAACCTTAGCCTTAACTCTAAATTTTCTAAATTCCTAAACCTAATTCCTCAAAATCTGATTTTTATATTGTTATTGTTTCTTCACTTCATTCATTCTAGGTTAATTTCACTCATACTACATCAATATTGCACGCCCCTACTCCTCTATAAATTGGAACAGCCCATAATAGTCTTCCACCCTATCGCCAAAGGATAGCCCAATCAGTCTCCTGAGATGACCCAAAGCTTCGTTGATCCATCTTTTTTTTCTTTCACCACTTCCACCAAGCCCTCCCAATTTGGAGTTGGTTTGTCCGCAAGAAGGTTTGAGTTCTACACTTCGACTTGTGTCACCTTAACCAATCCCACAACCACTTTGAGAGGAACAACTTCGAGGATATCCCTATCCCTTTCGTCCAAACAACAATTGATCTATGATCACCTCTCTCTCTCTCTCTCTCTCTCTCTCTCTCTCTCTGAATAGTTGCACCAACACCTGCTCCCTGATCAACTCACACTTGCTCCTAGTCGTTGATGAAATCCAATTCAAGACCAAAGTCTTCTCGTTGGCCGGGAAGGAGGAAATTCCCGCCTCAGAGCTGGCAATGGAATTGTGCAGCAACTCTAGGAAAAGGGAAAGGTCTCAAGAGCAATATGGTGTCTTGAGTGAGTAGGGGATGCACACAAACCAAATTTTGATTGAAGTCTACACGCACCAAAATCCTTTGCACGCATGGCTCCATGGCCGGCTCGAATGGGACACATGGAAACACTAGGAGATCCTCATGAACACGCGTCGCAACAATAGCAGATTAAGCAAACTCTAAACCTGGTAGGTCCAGAACCAAGCCAATAGCCAACCTAACCCATAACTCCCTGGCATGATTTCTAAGCATCGGGAAGTTCGAACTTGACATCACAAGCCTAAACCAAAATTCCAAGCCAACTTTCTCCGTCCATATCTCCACGAGAGCGCCAGCATCGTTTGTCACCTCAACACGTGGCAGGGCCTCTTTTGTCACAGCGTCACAAGTCGCCTCAACTGCAAGGCCATTAATGCCCACAGCAACACCACCTTTGTCCCTCCTCCACTTGTCTACGGTCACAGCCGAGTGAAGGAGAGGTTGCCACGCCAAGCTCCTCTCAACAAATGGTCCACAGGAGTACAGGTCTAGTGGTCCTCTCCGAGAATTTGCATCTGCCACCATGACCAGAAAACTGAGCTCACGGAATTTCACAATTTCTCTCCCTTACCTCATCCTGCTCTTTCAGGACCCAGACTACGATCAACTCTTCCCCCATCAAAAGGGTAATCTTCTCCAAGAGCAACTTCTTGCAACTCCTCCTGACGCAAATTCAACCCCAGTGGACCTCTGAGCTTACAACAATTTTTGGATCGATGAGCACAAACTCCCTAAGGCACTCTCCTATAAGCTTAAAAGCGTCAGAAAACCAAAGATCTAGGGGGACCCCCACAATCCTAAATCAACATTCTTCCAACGCAAGCGAGGAATAATCCAACCATCTCTCTAGAGCTTTCACAAGCCCTCCAACTATAGACAAACTTAAGGAAAGAAGTTTATCGAAGTCCTCCAGCGAGGACACCGCAAACCGCAGTTGATCATCCAATAACACCTTCATATCATCAGGGTTAAGATCGAATAGCCAAAGATGCAACCACCACCTCCTCAGATCATCCTTACGGAATCCTCCATGAACTCTGGCCACCTAGCACAATTTCAACACCTCCCTAGCACTCCCCAAGACGAATGGATGGAAGCAGATGACAAGGTCCTCCTGCAACCCTTCCCTCCACAACCATAGCTCTGATGGGCTCACACGTGTGACGTCCACCCCACTGTCTGTCTCCCTACTCTTACTCTTCTCACCCTCTACCCGAACCACCACATCACGAAAAGAGGCTCCCCCCTTACAAAGCTCTTCCCCCCTTTCATCTGGATTCCCTTTACTCGTTCCTCTGGTTTCCGGCCTAGCCAGGCCCTGCCCTACGAAGCTTGACCTTTCACCCCTCAATCTTCCTACCTCCACTCTCCCTTTCCCATCTCTAGCAGAGACCCTATAACAATTCTTTCCAAATGTCATCTGCACAAGGGATTCAACCTTCGAAAAACTTTCTCCATATTAACCTTCTCAGGCCCATGTCTGGCCTTTTGGACAGACAAAGAAACCCCCTTGAAATGTCTACCATCAAGTTTGTCCATTGCGACCTCTACATCTACCTCTTTATCAAGATAGACAAAGGCAAATCCCTGGTTGGCTCTAAAGTCCTTGAATCTGGACACCACCACTTCCCTAACCTCTACTACCTGCCTAACACTCTGCGGAAGTTCATTTCCGTCCAACTTGAGGGAACTTCTCAACGAACAGCGTGGGCAGCTCCGACTGAGGCTGGATTTGAACTCCTTGCCTTTCCATACCTTCTTCCCCTTCCTCCCTACATGGACCCATTCTCCTTCCTCTCTGCCTTCCCCTCGAATAGAAGGCCATTCCCTTGCAACATCAGCTTCAACCTCAGCTGCTAACTATTTCCCCTTTTCTTGTCACTTCCTTGCCTCTCGTTTTCAGCAGAAGCATGAGAAGCAGATCGCCCTCCAGAACCAACTCTACAACGTCCCCGCAACCTCGACCGAAAGTCGCATAGCCTACCACCTATGGACTTTGCTGGTCATCCACCCCTCTAGGACTCCGTGCTCATGAAAATCTTCTCGTGAACTATTCTACCACTCGGAAGTTTGCTCAGATGCCAGATGGATCTATCTCTCACACAAACTGACAAGTCGCCGACCGCACTACTCGAAGATGGATTCAGAAACATCTCTCACTAAGGTCATACCTGTAAAGCAAGGGCGTTCACAAAATATAAGCAATTCTTAGTGAAATAGAAGAACCCCATTATGAATCCACGTAGATTACAGACTGAATTGAAAAGGATTGGATCCGAACCTCCACTACTTCTATGAAGCATCTAACCCTTTGGAATCGAGTTCTTTCTGACTCAAAGGAGTGATGTAGACCCAAGGCCCACCATGAGGCCCAATACGTGTTGAATTTGGAGTGCTTTTTTTTTTTTTTTCCAAAGTTCCAAGGTCTATAATTGCTATGTTTGGAGGCTTCTACTTGATTTTGTCGATTCTTTAAAGATCTTGGCAGCTGATTCTCTAAATTTGTATAGGCTATTTTTAGCTCATGACATTTTGGCACAACCTTCATAGATTTATTTGTTGTTATTTTGGATAGATTTGATTGAAATAGAATTAATCTATTAGTTGGGAAATCTTCGTAAGGATTTCGCGAGGATTTTAGGATGTCATGTAAGGGTCATTCTAGGAAGTTGAGAGAGGACACTTTCTTCCAAGTTCAATGAAGTTATTATTGCAAGACTTTGATATTAACAAGCTCTCTCTCTCTCTCTCTCTCTCTCTCTCTCTCTCTCTCTCTCTCTCTCTCTCTCTACACAAATACTCTCATGTGGTGTGTCTGTGTGTCATGTAGAGCTTCGCATGAGGTGAGCTTTGTGGGCCCCGCCGTGATGTGTGATGGACATCCATGTCATGCACTTGATAGGTCCACTATAGTTTATGGGATGTGCCAAAAAATCAGCCGTATTCAGAACTCAGGTGGGTCACACCATTTGAAATCATGGGAAATCATGCCTAAAACATCTAAAAGCACTTCATGGGTCCCACCTGAGTTTTGGAATGGCCTAAACTTTGGTGTGACTCCTCATCCAAATGGGACACATACAATGGATGGGCTGGATATCTAAACCACATCTCATTGCGCCCTATATACAATCAGAAAGGTTTCAATGGGCGGACATCTACTCTCAACCATTGTCTGTGGCCCACCTCAGTCATGGATTGGCCTGATTTTCAGGCCCATGGCTCACCCTAGAAGGGCGCATCTGATTAATGGGATGGATGTCCGTCATACATCACGGTGGGGCCCACAGAGCTTGACCTCGCGGGAGGCTTCCCATGAGGTCAACCTCATAGAAACTTTTCCCACACCACACACACATATTTGTATATGTATAAATGTATATATGTGAGTGTGTTTGTCTCTATGTGTGTGTGTGGAGTGTGTTTGTTTCTGTGTGTGTGTGTGCGTGTGTCCATGAATGAACTTTTTTTAATCTCCATCTCAATTATAAAGTCCCCGAGGCATTAGAACATGAATTTTGTCCTAATGCACCAATATATACAAATGGGGCCCATGGTTTAGTAATCAAGAGTTGTATGAGTAAGCAAAAGTTGAGACCATGCATAAAACAGGGCTTACTTTTGATGTGGGATTTGGAAAATGGGAAATGGTACTATGAGGTCGACCTCATGGGAACTTTCCATGAGATCGAGCAGTATGGGCCCCACCGTGATGTGTATCGAACATCAACACCGTGCATTTGATGGTAGCCTTTAGGTTATGGGATATCCCAAAAATCAGCCGTATACAGAACTCAGGTGGGCCATACCATATAAAACCATGTGAAGACATACCTAAAACATCTAAAAGCACTTGGTAGGGCCCACCTGAGTTTTGGATGCGGCTAAAACTTAGTCTAACCCCTCATCCAAGTGGGACACACAATGGATGGGCTGGATTTGTGAACCACATCTCAGTGGGCCCAATAAACGATCATGAAGGTTTTAATGGACAGGTAACCCCTCTCAACTGTTGTATGTGGTGTGTGGCCCGCCTAAGTCATGGATTGACCTAATTTCTAAGCCCATGGCCCACCATGGAATGGTGCATCTAACTGATGGGGTTGATGTTCGATACACATCACGGTGGGGCCCACACAGCTCGACCTCATGGTACCATTTCCCTTGGAAAATATCTACAACATCAGATGTTCGAAGTCGTTGGATCAATGGACTAGATGGTAGATATAGACAATTATTATGAGAAAAATAAAACACTGGTCCAAAAGAAAGGCCAAACATTGGACATATAGAATCTGACAATAAGTGTTTTGGACCCTGACCATAAGACCAACGGTCTAGACCACCAGATAAAGGGGTCCACCTGTACGCAATGGAAACATCAGGAAACTATTCATTCTCTAATGCATTAGGACTAATTCTTCATTGAAAACTTTCAGGATAATAAAATTAAAGGGAATGCAAAATAATATCCAATATTCACAGTTGAAAGGAAACAAACACCGAAAAATATAAACAATATGAAAAGGCATTGTTAAAGTAGAATAAATGAAAAGCCATCTTCAAACACATACACTACCAGGGTGCAATATTGCTCTAAAGGATGGAAAGAACATGGAACATGCATACCGTTTGCAATTGTCCTGGCTCTCTAGGAAGAACTAGAGATCTTGAGGTCAGGATAAATTCCTTAAGTGAAGCCGGCCAAGATTCCTGATAAAACTAACAAAACATAAGTTTGCAGTTTGTACAATACAAACAATAAAGGAAGCAATCCCAACTGTAAAAATAGATATTACATCATGGAGACAACCCCCATCGAAAGAAGCAGAAAAGTGGAAGTTTTCCTTTGTCGTACCGGATCTGGAAGGGGAATTTGTCACCCAGTACGTGACACTTAGGAGGTGGAAGATGGATACAAACCATGAATATAGTGCATATTATCCATGGATGGCCCGCGGTTGAAAATAAAACTAAACAATCAAATCCTATCCATATGGACAGTGGCCTTCAAGTAGAACATCAAATGAAATTAGATTCAACTGTAAAAACAGATGACTAGAATAATCTAGTTGGTGTGATTTCCAACTGAGGACCATCTATGTGAGATGACTGACCAGATGGATGGCCTATATCCATTATTCTTATCATCAAAGCCTTAGGAGTTGGCATGGCATGGGTCCATTCCCCCCAACACACACACACGAAAAAAGAATTTGTGGGCGAGGAATGCCCCTTCTTTAGGGGTGGGCAAGAGTCACAAAATGAGTTTTGGGTATTTGTATTATTTATTCATGTATGGGTGATAAACATCTCGACTCATCTAACAGTGAATCCAAACTAGATGTCAACTCACAGGTGCCATAAGACACGGCCACTCAAAGGCAAATGAGAAAAATGGTGTAATGAGAGTGGACACAGTTGGAAGCACCTCAAAAAAGGGCAACTGTTTATGCTTTCTCGTTTAGACAGCTCTGACCAACCCAAAAGCACATAATGACAAAAGATAATGAGCCTAGTTGCTGAAAGTGCGGTTTTACCGCTTATAGAGATACTCGGAGATATGTCTAAGGACCTAGAGGGAGGGGGGGGTGATTAGGACCTTATCAAATCTTTTCGCCTACTAACATATATTATCAAATAAAACAAAGTAAGCAAGAACACTTCGGCTTCCAAGCCTAAGTGGGTCCAATCACAAGACTAGCAAATGATAAAGCAATAAACAACCTAGTCTAAAGCATGCATAGGTAACCAAAAGATTTAACTAATCAAGCTCCTAACCTATGCACCTTGTGTAGACTTATGAGAATGGATCAAAGAACTTAAGTCTACACAACTAGTGAAAGTACATCTTGTGTGTGAATGAGTCTAATAAGTGCCTATCTTACATTCCTATCAAGCATTCATAATAAGACAATTAAACTAACAGTGCTAAGATATAAATGTGCTCAAGAACAATCAAAAACACAAGGATGTATAGTGGTTCGACTAATTGTCTACTCCACTCCCGGTTCAAGTACTCAACCCCTTTGAGCACACCGGCATTCACTATCGGAGGTTTTAAATGAGGTTCACCTCTCAACCTTTACACGGAAGTTTTACCGATTCACCTCTCAACCATAACCGGAGTTTTAGACATAGGCTAACTCTCAACCCAACGCACGTTTACTCCCGTGTCGGAGGCTCCCCATTGGAGACTTAGTTTAGGCCCGGCAAACGGGCCAAGGAACGGCTAACGTCCCTAGATCGAGCTTGACAAACAAACTCTAAATGGACTCTCAATAAAGACAACCTACTTGTCGGATGAGCCCCTTGTTCAGCGCCGGTTTGGGTTGCTTGATCTCCGCTCTCCCGTGCTTCAATCAGCTTCCCTTGCTCCCACGATCGTGTTGCCGTTGCGTCGCCAATGCCTCAGCCACACTTGATCAAACACCTTGCATGTGATGCCTTTAAGATGCCCAAGGAGCTAGGAGGGTAGGTTTGAGAACTCTACAACTAATGGGAATGAGATGCCTAGAGGTTCTCTCCTACAACGATCTCATCATAGAGTTTTGGACAGGGATTTGCCAATCAAGAATGTTCCAAACTCTAGAGATCAAGAGGGGATGAAGGTCATCTTCTTCATGAGCTTGGAATGCTCTACTTTTGTGTTAAAGCACAAGGAAGATGCCTTGCATAGGTTGGGAATGAGCCTCAAATGGTCTCCAACAATGGTGGCTTCACTCCTCTCAAAATCCCTCTACAAATGCCCAAAAACCGAGCTCCATATATAAGAAAGGTGAGCTCAAACAGTCATAAAATGGGCAGAAAACGGCTCTGCCGACCTGTCCCGACCGGTCGGCCAAAAGCCAACAGAAGACAGGAAGTACGCTGTCTGAATGGGGGTCTGTTCGACCGGTCGTGACCGATCGGACCAGCCCAGCCGACCGGTCACGACCGGTCGGTCCTCCTGAAACCTGCAAACACAGCAACTTGCTGTTTGGTCTGGCCGACCGGTCTTGACCAGTCGGACAGGCCTGGTTCAGCTCAGTATTTTGCTGAACATTATACATTCCAACCCACTCTCTTTAGGCCATGTTTTGGGTGATGTTCAAGGACACCTAGGGCCAATCTATGATGACTAATGGTTTCCTAATGTGGTCAAGGTCATCAAAGAAGCAAAGGAGTTGGGTTTTGGTCAAGGTTAAGGTACCAAGGCATCACTTTTACCTGATTCTTCTTCCTTAATGCAGCCGGTCCGTCTTGAGTCTTCGGTCTTCGTCTTCATTGGGCTCAACCGACACTAGACTCACTGACGTAAGTGACTGACAAACAAGGTGCACTAGTATGCCACGGAAAAGTGCACTAACAGTTGCAGGCATAAATTTAAGTTTCTTTTTTGTTCTTTTTCTTCTTCTTCTTTTTTTCTTTTCTTTTTTTTCTTTTTTCCCATAAATTTAAGTCTAAAATTACTATCAGTGACGAATTGTATCATACTTTGTCAAGTATAGTGGATCATGAGCATGAACACATCCACTTACAGGTGGCATACATGCACATCAATCTCATCGTCCTTTTTCATGGTTAATGAAACTTTATTAATAAGATGGGAAAATTGTAACAATACTTCATTAATAAGATGAGAAATTACATCAATAGAAAGATAACCCAAACAAGCAAGGTGGAGGAAACACCATCGATGCTAAGCAAGTTACCTGTCATGGGCGGGTAGTCTAATGTAGGGACTTAAAACCATTTTTGCTCCACTAGTGCATAAAGGGAGGCTTGTACATAGTAGAAGAGTATAGAGAAATCTAGAATATACTAGTTTTATTGTGTTATGTAGAGATTCTAAAGAGTTCTTTCCTTGCTCTAGAAAGAAGAATTTTCCACATGATCATCAATTGAGCACTGGTGTGGCAAGAGTTCCTGGGATGCTGAAGGGCAGAAATGCATGGAAACTAGGAGACTACGTAATGATCCATGTTATGGGAGGGAAGGCTGGTTTCCCTTGCTCTTTGTTAATTGTTTTTGCTTCTCCTTTTTAGGCTGGTGCATATCTAAGTGATGTAAGTGTCACTTTTGATCTCCTTTGAAGGGCCTAAATGCGTGTATTTTTCTCTCTAGTTTTTGTTAATCATCATTTCTCAACCCAAAAAAGAAAAAAAGAAAACTACAATAGTCCACACTACGATAGAGTTGTGTAGAGATCTCTAGAAGGTTCTAGAGTTCTCTAGTGAGTTTTAGTACTTGGAGAAGTGTGGAAGAGTGAAGAAGTTCAAAGAGTGTTCTTCGCCATTGGATGAATATCACATGGCACAATCCCAGCCATCAATGTAAATAGTCTAGAGAGTTCCTAGGTCTCTATAAAAGGAAGTCTCCCTTATTTGGGACTCACTCCTCAAGTTGTAATGTTCTCTCCTTAAGTGCAATACGAGCTTTCCCATTCCACTCACTTATGTTCACTAGGGTTCTCTTGCATCCCAGCTAGTTCTTGGTGTCAAGCATATAATGGTGCAAGTGGGAGCTAGGCTAAGGGCCTGTTTGGTAAAACTTAATTTCAGCCCTTAATGCTGAAATAGGCATTTTTCAGTGATTTTTCTAATTCAGATCATTTGGTAAATCAAAAAGTTTAAGTGCTTAATTTGGATTTTCACTGAAAAAACGGGTTAATTTTTAAGCTTTCTTCTTTTGACTTAACACTTAACACAGAATGCGGTAAGTGATTTTAAGTTAAACCATTTTTTTAAATGACGATGCTGCCCTTTTCATAATTTACATGTTGAAATTGCTTGCATAGCTACTATGTTAACATGGTGTGGCCCCATAATGATGCATGTATTTTATATCCAGCATGTTCATCAATTTTGCTACATTATTTTAGGGCACGAGCCACAAAATGAGACAGACCCAAAACTCAAGCGGAGCACACCACAGAAAGCCTTGGGGACAATGCCCACCGTTGAAACCTTCTTAGGGACCTCCATGATATTTTTATGCCATCCAACCTATTCATAATGTCACACATATCTGGACAAAGGGAAAACACGAATATTAGCTTGATCCTAAACTTTTGTGGCCCCAAGAAGTTTTCAATTGTCCCCGTTCAATCTCCTCCGATTTTTGTGGTGTGGTCCACTCGAGCTTTCGGTCTACCAGATTTTTAGACTCGTGACCTAAATCAATACGAAAAAATGCATGAACGGTGTGGATCTACCATTGTGATGGGGCCCATAAAACTTTGTCACATCATGAATACGGTACCACAAGGTGTCAGGCAATGCAATCCCGTTTTGCTCGGGACGTGGATTTCACGCCAAAGCCTTTACAGGAAGTTCATGCGTGGGAAAGTTAGGTGTGTTAATGGTGATGTTTGTGAGAAATCCACCCCGGCCATCCATTCTGTTAGATCATTTTAGGATATCAAAGAAAAAATGAGGCATATCCCAAACTCAAGTGGGCCGCACAATAGGAATCAGTTGGCAAGGAAATGCTTACCATTGAAACCACCTCGGGGTCCACTGCGATGTTTACATACAATCCATACCCTTTATAAGGTCATTCCTAGTGGGATGAACTGAAAACACAAAAATATTAACCTGATTCAAAGCCTCTGTAGCCCTTCAAATGTTTCAACGATCTATGTTCAATCCTCGCTATTACCTGTCATGCAGCCCACTTGAGTTTTGGATCTGCCTCATTTCTGGTCCCATGACCTCAAATGATCTGGAAAAACATATGGACGAGGTGGATTTATCAAAAACATCACGGTGGGTCCCACCCAACTTTCAGTCTAGAAACTTCCCGCAAGAGGCTTTGTCGCATGATAGGAAAAAAGAGAGGATTGAACATCCTGTGGTGTGGTCCGCTTGAGATTTGGATGAATGGAATAGACATATATTAGCTTGATCCAAAACTTTTGTTGCCCTCAAAAAGTTTTTAATAGTGGGAATTAAATCCATGTAGCGTGGTCCGCTTTAGATCTGGATCTTCTTTATTTTTGCGACCAGATCCTAATTGATCCAGAAAAATGGATGGACAGTGTGGAATACATACATCAAGGTGGGCCCCACGATCCTATGTTGCCCCAATAACACCTAATCCACTACAACTTTGGATGGACAATGACTAGGTGCGGCCCACCGTGATGGTTGTGAGAAATTCACCATGTCCATCCCTTTTTCATATCATGTAAGGGTATGGGCCCACAAATGATGTAGACCCAAAACTCAAGTGGGCCACATGATAAGAAAAAAGTGAGGATTGAACATCCACATTGAAACATATATTCCAAGGGCCACTAAAGTTTTGGATCAGCTAATATTTTTGTATTTTTGGTTCATACTATAAGGAATGACCCAGTGAACGGTATGGTTGGCATATAAGCATCCCAATGGACCCCTGGGAGTTTTTAATGGTGTGTACCCACTTTTTCTTGTCATGCAGCCCACTTGAATTTTGGTTCTGGCTCACTTTTGGGCCCATGTCCTATAATGATGTGGCAAAATAGATGGACGAGGTGGACTTCATGATGGACTCCAGTGGGGTCCTGTTAATGGACTATGCCTAAAAAAGTAAAATACAAATATTAGATTATCAATTGCTTCCATTAGCATCCTGTTGATAGACTATGCCTGAAATTAAGTTTTACCAAACGCACCCAATATTTACTAGTGTGCCATGTTATCATGCGTTGTGAGTCATCTCTCAACAAAGGGAGTTAAATGATGCTCCACCTAAGTATGGTTCATATCTCAGGTTTTGTTCATACAGGTGGGCCCACTGGTTTCATGATCAATAATACTGTCAACGTAGGGCCCACTATGGATGTATCATTCAAAATAGTAACAATAATAAATAAATAAATATTATATGATCATAACCTTCAAAACGGCCTTTATCAATTAGATATGATATATTTAGTTGTCCAATTCAAGGACACTAATTGAAGCTTTATGACTATTCCATTAAAAAGTACTTAATTTCAGATATTAGGACTTTTTTCAGACAAATTACCAAACAGATTTTTCAGTACTTGTAAGTACTAAAATTCAGCACTTTAAGGTTTCAGTACTTATACTTATTTTTCAGTTTACCAAACGTCACCTAACTTGGGTAGCATTGGGGCAATGAGTGAGGGCTTCACCGATAACAGTGCTAAGGACCAAGCAAATCTGTAACAATGGATAGACAATGGGTATCAAATGTAGTTGCTTTTGGGGCTGAACAAGTTGAGAAGAGGCATGATCCACCCAAGAACCACAAGGTTCAGTCCAATGACTCAAGAGCGTGACTTTGGTTCGTTGGAAGAACACATTGGCAGGTTGGAGCTTGTCATGGCCAACCAGGATGAAAGGCCAGGGAACTTGGAATGAACGTAAAAAGTTCATACCAATGTAACCAAACAGATCAATGGCAACATGGAAAGTGAAGTGAATGTGCTCAAAGCTCAAATTGTTGAGATTCACAAGGTAATGGAAAAGGAGATTGAAGAGCTACATGTTAGGATCGTCCTGATGGAGAAGCTCATGATGAGTGATAGATGTGCTTCAAGGGAGGTAAGCAAACTTAGGAACCTTGACCCTATGGGCTTCAATGGATAGAGGAAGGAGTATTTAATACACTACTAGAGTATGACCATTCATGTGCATGCACACTACTACCATACACAGGGTGTGTATACACCAAAACCTACGTCATCCAAATTGTGGGCACCATTGTAGATGCAGCATATTGCATATATCAGAATGTATGGACCATCCTACACTCCTGATACTGCAGACGTTTCCCTTTTTGAATGTTCACTCCCAGTACAGTTATTAAAAAATATCCAAACCCCAAGTTGGATACTCGTTGTACCTATATCATGAAATTCTAGAATTTTGAGAATCGTCATATTCAATCCCTCTAGTACCCATATCCAAGCAAAATAATTGGTAGATTCTCAATCAACAAAAAAGAAACTCTACTAAGAAACCCTGAAATTACCAAGGTCACCCCAAATCTTGAACTTGCCAAGAGTCACCAGTCACCACGCATCTTGAATAAGCAAAACACAAGCCTAGAACATCAAATTGAATATATATATATATATATATATATATATATATATTGAAATGAAACAAAAGTATTTTATAAACATGCGCCAAAGGGCAAAGGACTATACAAAGAGAAGGCGAGAACCACCCCAAATATTTATAGCCCAAAGTCCGGCCAACAAGCATACACGTCATGGGATTTGTAACTCTTTTTTGAGATTCACCTCATGCCAAGACAAAAGGAATAGATCAATAGAAGCCAGATAGGCCCAAGACACCTAGAACGAGGATAGGATACTCTTCCACAAAAAGGGTGATGTTGAGCAGTACAAAAAGAGATGATCAATTGATTATGCCTTCGCCATGCACATCAAACAAACATTTGGGATAGCCATTCCCCACTTCTGAAGGTTATCAACTATCAAAACTTTGCCCCGACCAACCAACCACACAAACGTCGGTACTCTCGGAGGAGCTCCATAATGCCAAATAAACTTGGTAGCGACCACACCACTTGTGCTACTCCATGAAACCGCGGCCTAAAGGCATGCTATAGAAGGATCGAACCGAGAATCGTCTTGACTTATCTAGATGCCAACACATCTTATCCTTATCACCAAGGGATGGATAGAAAATTTTGATATGATCCAATAGTAATGTCAATTCCCCCACCTCTTCCTTCGACGAGAAACACCGGCAAGGAGGAATCCACATTATACAATCCCTGAATCAGGAGCAGTACCGACCATGAATATGAATATCGATATCGTATCGGCCGATATGGCCGTATCATATCTGTATCAGCACGAGCTAATACGCGATATGGGGTCGTATCAGTCCGATACAAAAAAAACTGACCCGTATAGGCCAATAAGGGGCGTATCGGCACTGATACGGGCCGATACACCCATAAAAGCCCAATTTTGATTTTTTTTTTTTTTTTTTTCCAAAATTTCACACATGCCTTTTCTTCTTTTTTTTCATTTAAAACATGGAAGAAGCTTAAAAACTTATTTTAGACTAGATCTATACCTATTTTGGAATCAAAACAAATGATTTGAATGGAATTCGACAAAACAAATGATTTGAAATGGACCATTATGGGAAAAATTGGAAAGAATGGTAAACCTTCGCTATCTTTTTTTATATTTTCATCTTCTTTTTGTTGTATTTCAATGGAAGGGGCCATTGTTCACCAAAATCATGCTTGATTTGTGTTTAATTAGGGCCCATTTAGTTGACCTTCGACAAGTCAAATCGACAAACAATATTCTCATCAAAGAATGGTCCAATACACCATTGAATACATGGTCAAAAAAAAATGATAGATTCTTAGATATCTCATTTTTTTCCTATTTTTCCATATTATTTTGCTTTAAAAAAAATTCTAACCAATATGGGCCGATACAGCCCCATACCGATACGTGACGTCGTATCGTATAATTTTTCTGCTGGGCCGATACGCGGACCAATACCAACATTCAGAACCGTGGCACCGACCCACCAACACCTCTCGATCCGTCGATGATCTTGCAAGCGCGGGAATCACAACTCCAAAGAACATTAATGAGGTTGTCATTGTCTAAACCATTATTTGCAAAGAACAAGAAGAACACCCTAACATGGTGCAGCTCATTCACCATTTTCATCGCCTCTCGACAACAAATATGTTCTTGCATTGAATTCCACCATAAGATCCTCTTCCTACACTGACTCACACACACACATACGCAATGTTGTCAAAATGCATAAGCAATCCTATGTGATCGCTTATGTGTGATCGCTTATGCGATCGCACATCTTTTTTTTTTTTTTTTTTTGAGAATTTAAAAAAAAATCATTAAAAAAAGGGGAAAAAATTTTGGAAAATTTTGGAAAAATCTATTTTTTCCCCATAAAGACTTACTCCCATTATTTTCAAACTAATTTGTGAATATTAGTACGTATATTAATAACGAAAAATTAACAACAACTCAACAAGTTATTAATGAAAAGTAAAAACTTAATACTTTTATTGATAGACAAAATCTACAAAGTACAAACTAATAACCTAGACTAACTATAATCTATATACATTGTTCCCTCTCCCATTATGGCACATCACCACCATCACCATCGTCGTCGTCGTCATCAGAGTCATCTCCTTCTTCAACATACACTTCACCATCTTCCGTTTCTTCATCATCTGTTTGCACAAGCTGCTCATCCACGTTTTATGGCCGAGCATCTTCTTCTACTTCTTCAATCTCAATATTATCATCTTCTTGTTGACTGCTAAGCCTCGTGCTACTGCTCGCCCCTCCAACTCCTCTTCTCCACCATTGGGATTGAGAACCTTCGCCAGGTGTCGATCCATAAGCGGCGTCTTCGACTTGGGCCCATGTAAGGGACTCACTGGCAAAAATTGGATCCTCTGTCTCCACAAGCCACTCACTATCTACCTCCAAATCATCTAGGCTGATAGAATCATAGAATCCAGGCTTTTCTCGCCTGGCCTGGAATCTTTCTCGCAACTTCTGATCATACTGGACGAAGACCATTGAGTTTCCTTTGTTCGAGGTGATTTCTTTTTTTCGTGTGAATCTGCAATGTCATTAACATTTAGAATGTGTAATTAGCAATTTAGCATTGAAATTTGAAACTAGAAGTAAAATAGTAACTTATAGAAATTTAATTTGTAAACTTGTAAAACTTACCGACTCGAATGTACTCCAATTGCGCTCGCAACCGCTCGAAAAGCATGCAAGGCCACGAATTCTCATGGCCAACTTCTATAGTATCGGATCCCTCCTAGTCAAGTCAACTCCATACAGAGACCACCGGTCACGTACGCAATTTGCAAATAAGTTTAAGTTAGACACTTTCTCACTTAGGCAGTTAGACTTCATTGTATAACTTATTAACTTCATGGAAGAATCAATAATTGTATACTTGGCAATTTCAAACTTCTATGCCTGACAACAATCTCACTTGACCAAATCCCTACACTCCTCAGGTAAAAGTCAAGCTCCCGAGAAACTTCATCATGTTCATCTTTGTCTGGAACCATTCTTTCTAAAGTGTCTAGAAATCCAACCACGTAGAACACGGCTGCCATAGTCCAATTGGCAGACGCAAAGAATACGGCCGGATTAAGGATGTAGGCAGCCAAATATAAAGGGGATGACATTTGGCTGCCCCATCTAGCATTTATAATATCTAGGATAGGCTGGTAATCACGTTCTTTATAGTTCAAGTGTTCCATAATTTTGTTTCTAGCCCTCTCCATCGCATCATAAATATAGCCCATGGGTGGTTTTCATCACTGTCCATCAATCGCAACACACTTACTAACAGTTCTGATGATTTTAAGGCCTTTACCGCTTGAGCCCAAAATTAAGCGAAAAGAATGGTTTGTTGGACTAACTTTCCTTCGGCCTTCTTTGACCATGGTCCATTATTCCAATCGGGCGACACTACAAAGGACCTAAGTTCAGCTTTCTTTTAACGTAACTCTTGTAGTGTTAAGAAAGCTATTGCGAATCGGGTCAAGGCTGCACGAAGAAAAGTTGCACTCAATGTGGTTTCTCATATGATTGAGAAGAAGGGCATGCTTGTAACATAAAAACCACGATTCTCCTAGCCTTAGCAATTACTTTAAGATATAACTTACCTATGTCTTCTAGCATTAAATCGACACAATGTGCCACGCATGGTGTCCAAAATAAACAGTCGCCTCTTCTCCATAAGGTGGCGACCAGCAGCTGCGTAATTAGTTGCGTTGTCCATGACAACTTGGACAATATATTCCTCTCCTACCTCTTCAACTACACTATCTAACAAATTAAATAAATAATTGGCCATGTGGGAATGGGCCAATGCATGCACGACCTTTAAAAACATTGTCCCAGTTGGACAATTTACAAGAAAGTTTATCAATGTCCGACCGGATCATCCATCCATCGGCCATTAACAAACAACCATATATTTTCCAACTTTCTTTATATTCCGAGATAAAGCTTCTAGTAAACTCCACCTCTTTTTTTAGGCAACTCTCCCTCTTCATGATAGGAAGGGGGTTTCAAGCTAGGTCCAAATTGACCTATAGCTTCAACAATAACCTTAAAACTCTTCATTTTCACGATGTTAAAAGCTACACCAGCTTGGTACAACCACTTCGCAATGTATTGAATTGTGGTCTTTCTATCCTTCTTCTTATACCGGTTTTCTAAAGTGGTTTGGGCGGGTCCCTTAACCCTTTGGTCAACCACATCTTCCAGGGTGTGGTCTACACCACCTATCCATAGGCCCATGCCCAAGGGCACTTTTGGCGGCCGGTCTAGATCACCCCGTGGATGGTGGTGGAGTGCATTCATCCAAATCTACAACATTGATGTCCTCATAGGCTTCTCTCTCCATAAATTCTTCTTGTATGGCCGCCGTGTCATGGCTTTTTTTAGCATGCTTGTCCATGTACTCCATGATTTCTCTTTAAATTTCTAGAGTAACATTGGGACATGCTCTTGCATTTGCTCCCGATGCGTGCACGAACTGCTGTTTATGCTGGCCAATACCACCGAAACTTACGAATCCGCATAGGTCACACACTACATGGAACTTTTCACCGGCACTTCGATAGTGCCCATACTTCTAACCAGGGGTCATTTGACTTTAGCCTTAAAGAAGAAGATTGGGAAGAAGACATGATGACACTATGTAGTGTAGTTGACCATAGGGGTAGTGTGTGCATAAGACTATGAGTGTGTATTAGAGTCTAAGAAATTAAATAGTCTAAGAAAATAGTATGTACTAAAGTAAGTATGTAATTATGTAAGTAGTACGTACCAACTACCAAGTAAATAAGTATACTTACTAACTATTGTCTACTAAATAATAAATATAACAGGTAATTTAGTAAATACTAAATACTAAAAAGAGAGAGGGAGAGGGACTCACTAGTATGGTTGGTTGTGGAGTTACAATTATGAGAGAGAGAGAGAGAGAGAGAGAGAGAGAGAGTCACTAGTATGGTGGTGGAGTTACAAATACAAGAGAGAAAAAGACTTGACTCTTGAAAGTTGAAACTTGAAACTTGAAAGTCTTGACTTGACTCTTAAATCTTGATTCTTGAAAGTTGAAAACCTCTCTTCTTGAACTTGGATGGATGTTGAAACTTGAAATTCTTGATTCTTGATTCCTTGAATGTAGACTCTTGAATCTTGAATTCTTGATTTTTGTCTCTTGAATCCTAAAAACTAGTCAACTACAAGTCTACAAACTAGAAAATAAAATTAAACTAAAAGTCTAGAATAGAAACTAAAAATAAACTAGAAATTAGAAAGTAGAAACTAAAAAGTAAAAACTCAAACTACTAAACTAAGTACTAACTAGAAATTACAATACAAACTTGAAATAAACTTGAAATTTGAAAATGAAATAAACTACAATTCTTTCTACAAGCTTGAGTCTTGAGTCTTGAGTCTCTTGACATGACTAATCTCTAGTCTTGACTCTTGAGTTGTGAATAGATCAACACAACAACTACACAAGTTAGAAACTAAATATTAGAAATTGAAAATAAAAATAGAATAATAAGAGATTAGAGAATATGAACAACTAAGAGAAATAGGAGAATGGATATTATGGATTAGACAAGAGATGAGAGAAAAGAATGAGAGAAAAGAATAGTAGAGAGTGTTGCTTCTTGATCTTCAATGTTGCCTTCCAACTTCAAGTCTTCAAGTGAGTGAAGCTAAGGCCTAAGAGAGATTATTTATAAAAGAGATTAAGAGAATGGGTTTTAGAATGAAGTATGAGAGCAAGAGAGAGTTTGCAGTAAGTATATGTTGCAAATGAGGGTGGGAGGAGTGCCTTTCAATAGGCAAAAGTTCCAGGAAAAAAAAAAATAATGTTCCAACGGTCAGAAATCTTACCATTGGAACAGTATGTGATCGCATATCCTGCAGATGGCATTTGCTACCATCGCAAATGCCATCTGCCCTGATCTATGCGATTATGCGATCGCACTTGACAACATTGCACACACCATGGAGATGTTGTCTACACACTCATCACAAGCATTACAAACTAGATCCAATAGCCCTGCTTTGAATCCTTCCCCTAACAGCCCGACTTCCCAGCTACGTTGCTTCAACACCATCATCATCATGTTAGCCTGCCTCCCAACAATATAGGGTTGGCTTTTTTATTTTATTTTTTAAAGGTAATATAGGGTTGGCTTTTAAATGGTAGATTTGCAAAAGTTTTGCAATCAGTCAACCGACAGACAGCATGCTTTTTCTTTTACCCAGGCTCTTGGAACCTCCCATGGAAGATGCTCAAATTGACATTGCTCACATCCAAACATGATCCCACTAACTATTGACCCCCCCACCCAACTATCACATGCACGCCCCAAAACAAGGGACAAGCAATGTAGGGTCACTAGGTGAAGTTACCAAGCAAACCACTAAGCACGAAACACCCAAGGTCTTAAGTGATGATGTCGGCCAGTGTATTGGCAGCTTGCTGGCCTATATGATACCAAGCCATATTGACTGATACTACCCTTGGCTGAAGTTTTTCTCTTTGAGAAAAAATCTCAAAAATTATTGGTAAAATTCAAAAAAAAAAAAAGTGAGGATCCTAAATATGGTTTTTTTTTTATTTTTTATTTTTTTGGGACATGTATTTGATGGTGCAATGATCCATTCTTTGTTAAGAATGTTGTCTACTAGGACAGTGTTAGATTGACTTTTTGAAAGTTGACCAATTATTTGATCTTTCACTTTCTTAGTTCTGTAGAGGGCAGCTAATTGTATCGTACAAAAGGGGCGATTTGGGTGTTTTGACCCCATCTCGATCTGCAGAGATGGGTACTCTATAAGTCGTAAGTTGCATATTGTCAACATTTTTACACACTTTCTTTTCTTTATTAATCTTGTGCAGTGATTGGTGGGTCATTTTGGGCTTATGAAGCCATCCCAAATGTACAAACATGCACTCTTGGCTACCTTTTGCCAATTATCATCTTCAGTTACAGGTCAGACCCAACACCAATTTGGGTAAGTTCGCATTTTAGGAATGGCCACAAGTTTGCATAAGTTCGAAACAAGGAATGGTATATGCAAGGAGTTATAAAAAATTTTAAAAATAAATCCGATGGTTAGCTCAGATTTTTCGCATCTTGAAATTCTATATTTTTCTCCTCTTTTTTCTCAAACCCCATTTTTATTTGTATTCAATTGGATGAAGCCCTACTAGAACACGAATCAAGCATGATTTTGTGGATTAGGCCCCGTTACATATAAATACAGCAAAACAAGGATGGAAAAATGAAAAGAAAAAAAAAAAAAAGTGATAGTTCGCCCCTTTTGATCAAGCCATCAGAACATATATCACACCTTGATCAAGCCCATCTAATGATCTTGATCACACAAGGACTGATCCAAACTGTCCAAACTGGACCAAATCTAGGGTCGGCTGATATATGGACCGGATTCAATGGTCCGATTGGTTTGTGTGATCTACTAGTACGATCAGACGCTGTCAATTGAACATGCATGGCTTGGACTTAATGATTATATTTTGGGTATTTCCTAGTTTAGAGTCCTCTTATTTCCCTCTTAGATGTAGTATCTTTTGAATGGTTGTCTACTTTTGAATGGTTGTCCACTTTCCTATTTTAGTATAAGTTCATGTGTCGAATCCTTTATGGATTTTATTATGTCATAGTTAGTCTAAAAATAGTAGAGTCTAGATTTGTATCAGATTACTCTAGTTCTTTAACCTTTTTTATTTGGCTTATATAAAGACCTTAAAGGCCCTATGTAATAAAGCAGTTGATGAATTTTTTGAATAGTGAAGGGAGATTGTTTCTTCTTCTTTCCCTGCAATGGGAATTGTTAATCTTTTGGTAAGATGCCATTAGAAACCATTGGTCGAATTTGGTAGAGTGATTCTGCCTAGTTATCTTTAGTTTTTCCATTGCATTATCATCACCTTGAGGCAGTTTACTAAATTCTACAGTATCTCAAGAATGCTCTTGACCATGGCGTGGTATTCTCTATTCCAATCATGGTTATTTAATAATCAGTGGTTTCTACGAAGCTAACTGGGTTGGATCTCTTTCTAATCGATAGTCTACAATCAGGTATTGTATATTTGTAGGTGTTAATCTTGTCACATGAAAAGGTAAGAAACAGACTTTGGTGGCTTGCTCTTCCAATGAAACCGAATATCGTGCTATGGACCAAGCTACGTGTGAGCTAATTTGGGTCAATCAATCCTTCAAGATGTGGGATTGAGACGACTTCCTCTATAGCTCTTCATTGTGACAATCAAACCGCAATTCGTATTACATCCAACCCTACTTTTCATGTACGAACCCAACATATCGAGTTTGACTGCCATTTTATTAATGAAAATTTAGGGTCTACAGTTGCTATTATTGAATGATTCTAGTTGATGATTTTATTGTTTCGTTGAAGACCTAGACAGTTGATTCTCTAGATTTGCATAAGCTATTTTAGGCCATTACATTTTGGCAGGATCTTTGTAGACTCATTGCTTACTATTTTGAATAGATTTGATTGATGTGAAATTAATCTGATAGTTTGGAAATCTTGTCAAGGATATAATAAGGATTTTTATGTATTTAGAGTCTATAAATAGCAATCGTTCTAGTAGCGTGTGTGAATGATCCAGGGTTCAATCCCTGGTAGTGTTACCTTTCAAAAAATAAAAAGATAAATAGCAGTTGTTCAAGGAGGTAAAGCCACAAAGGCATTACACTTTTTTTGAGTTTTATGAAGTTGGAATTCAAGTACCCATACCTAGTGCAAGACTTTGATATCAACAAGTTGCTTATCCTTTCTACTCAAATACTCTCATGAGGTCGAGTTCTTCATCCATTCTAGCAATTTAGATATCAAAATCTCAATGATTTCATAACTGGATGGTAAATTTCCGTTTCCAACATGGGGCCATTATATGAATGGTTTAGATCAATATTCTAAAACCCAGACCAGAGCAAGTGGTTGGACCAGTTTGGACAGGACCCAAGAACCAAAACGGGCATGTCACCCTAAAAAGCCATCCAACTTGGGAATTTGTTTTTGTAAAAAGAAAAAAGAAAAAAAAAATGCAACCACATCCATTAAAGCTTGAACCCACGACTTCTTCTCATAAGCGATAACACTATAACCACTAGGCTAACAGCACGTATCACCATCTTTTTTATTATTTTAAATAAAAACAATTTCTAGGCGAAGCGGGCCTGACTGGTTGGACTTGCGGTTGGACCAAACCACTGACAGAAACGGACCGAGGTCCAGTCTGGGTTTTAAAGCATTGGTTTGGTTACTTCTTTTTACGAGTATGGTGAGAAGGAACTAACTGTTCAAAAAAATGGTGAAAAGGGACTATCCTATGTTCCGCCAGTATCAAATATTCCACATTCAGAACTCAAATGCATGCAAAAATAAATATCCATCAAATGTCTTTTCCTTGTTTCTACTCAAATTCCCGAAAATTTCGGCATCAAAGCAATCAAACATGAAAATTCTGGATGGGTTTATCATCCGAAAAGATTCACACAAACTCATAAAACTACAATTCAACAAAACGGACTCTAAAAGCTGAAAAGAAAAAATTAAAAAAAAATACCTGAACCATTCCTGATGGAATCTTGAGAAGATTCTCGACGGGTTCTCGCCGGAGACAATCCATCCATTCCCCATCGATAGATTCCCACAGCCGACCCTGCAGGCATCGAAGATCACTCAGTACGAAAGCAACCATACTGCATCCGAAAATCAGAACCGTTGATCCAGATAGATGGGTTTAGGGTTTTGTTTTCCGACCTTGAAGAAATTGACGACGTGGGCGTTTAAAAGGGGTTTGAAAGGTGTCAGGAAATCTGCAATAGCTTTCATCCATTCTAGGGTTTGAGCTGCGGACTCGCACGAGTATCTGCTGCTGCTGCAGTGGAGAGCCATGGAAGGGGAAGGGGGGAAGGGGAAGGGGAAGGGGAAGGGGGCGTGCGATACGCGGTTGGGCGCACGTTAACCTCCAGCCTAATTGAGAATCAGATGCTCGCCGGAAAAGGACAGAATGAAAATTTCAGATTTTTTACGAGTGTTGAAGTGACTAGGACTCGGTAGTGGCCCCTCCTGGTGGGTAACGCTGGCTCCACCATGATGGATGTGTTTTATCCACTCTGTCCATCCATTTTAACAGTTCATTATAGGGAATGAGTTAAAAATGAGGCAGATCCAAATCTCAGGTGGACCACACCACAATAAACAGTGGTGATTTAAGGCCCCCATCAAAAGACTTCCTAAGGCCCACTGTAATGATTTCCGATTAGGTCACACCGACCTGGATGAATGAAAACACAAAAATCAACTTCTTCCAGACTTTTGTGGCCTGAAAGTTTTTAACGTTAGACGTTCAATCACCATTTTTTTATGTGGTGTGGTCCACCCGAGATTTGGATCTACTTCATTACCTCGTTTTTTTAGCGGGGGAAAATGGATGGACCGCATGGATAAAACACATACATCATAGTGGGGCCAACAAAATACCACCAAGGCAATGGGTGTTATAGAAGTGATTTTATCAAAATGGTCCCAAAGTTTGGTCGTAGCTAATATTTAGAATCCATTTCTTATTTTTTGTATTTTTTTTATGCTTGATAACCTTTTAGATTTTGCATGGACGAAAATACCCATGCTTCCGAATGCGGATTGCGTCCTACCCTACTTGTCTCCAGTTGGGAATGGGCTGGAGCTTCGAGTGGCCAACGTGATGTATGGGTTTTATCAGCCATACATTTTTTTTCATATTATTTTAGGATATCAGCCCGTAAATAATGCAGATCTAAGACATAGGTAAGAGGATCGCCCACCTGAAGAAGTGCGCAAGGGTTTGATCTATCACTGGAAATACCTGTGCTCAATCCAGTTTCGATCCTAGTTATACACAATTGGATGCAGTTCTACATGAGGCAATTCGGTAGGCGTTTCTAGGTGAATCGGTGGAAATCTCTACAAGGAAACACATATGCTAATTATACATTTATTATTCTAGGATTTTTTATTTTTTGATCTAAAATGTAACAAATCAACAAATTGACTCAGTGAGTCCACTCAATGAATTATGTAGATTCAATTACAACTTAATGATATATTGAAACAAAATGATGGAAGGAGTCTTACCTAAAGATGGGCCTGATCCAGCCCTGGAAACGATCAGATACATATTGGAGCATCGGGTCGACTCACTTGTGAAAGTTTCTTCTTCCTTGCTTCTTTCTCCTTCTCGTTCTTTTCTCTTATCTTTTCTTCTGTTTTCTTCTTCCAAAACATCAACAAGAAAGCTGGGATTTGGCAATGCTTTGATGAGGAATGAGTCAGCGTGTCGAGCAAGTCAAGTTCTGTCAGTTTCTCTCTCTCCCTCTCAATTCTTCTCAATTTCTCTCATTTTTTTTATCTTCTCTTGGTCTCTTTCCTTCTTATCAATCTATTCTTAATGAAGGGTTTATAGAGCCCATGGTTCCGGAATTACACATGCACAAGGAAAGTCAAGTTGTGGTGTAATGTCATTGTGTCAAGTTTCTAATTCAACTCCGTTTCTATTTTTGGTTCTATGCGTAAACCTAATCTTAATTAAAGAAAACTAGGCATCATATGTTAGTCGGATGCCCCATTGAATGATCAAAATAGATCTCCAATCAGCGTTTATTTTAAGAATATCGGTGGGTGTTCTACGATGAAGAAGACAGTGGTCTCTAATGGAGGAATGTCGTCCGTTGTAGATTTGAGATTTTACTTCCTTTGGTCGATGTGGATCGATCCAAGGAAGCTTGGAGGCGTGAAATATTGAAGCTTTAGTGAGCTTTTATCGGTGGGTTTGATCGTTGAACAAATTCATCTGTCGCACGATGTGACGTCGGGTATTGCAGAGAAGAAGCTATGTTTTTTCAAAGTTCTTTAATTGTCTTAGATTACAACTAGGGTTCTAAGATCCTACAAAGGTTATCTGAACGGTATAAATCAACACATGGAAATTGCAGGATCTCGTTATGGATTCTATTCATTTATGGAATCAGGAGGTTTGTAGAGAAGTTGGGCTCGTTGCTAACTTCGGTAGCAGCCTCGAACGGTTGGGATTGACTAGAGTGGCTTGGGTGGTGCAATAGCTTCCGGAATGGGGAGTGAGGTTCAGAGAAATAACTGCATCGGGTTCGATTCATGGTAACGATTCAAAGGTGGAAATTGTCCATCAGTTGTGGGTTCGAAGAGTTTGAATGATGAACAGTTCTGAACCTTGGAATTGTAGGTTTAAACGGAGAGAAAATGGTTTCATAAAGGAGTTGTGGAGGAGAGTCAAGCGAGCTGTGAGCGAGACTCAGATTGCTTGCAGAAGGTTTCAACGGGACTTCCCGTGGAAGCTGGGTGGGGTCCACTATGAGGTTGAGAAATCCAATCCGTCTATCAATTTTAGCAGATCAAGATGGATTGAAATCTAAGGAATGAGGTAGATCTGAGCCTCAGGTGGGCCACATGATAGGAGACATTGAGGATTGAACACATGTTCTTATGTAACGCCCCGAATTTCGGGGGTTGATCACAAACTTGATCCCCGATATTATGGAAGTCACCCATACATATGTAGGTATGTGTCATACAAGCTGTAGGTCCATGTGGCATCAAATCATAGTGATAAGTCAAGCCAAACAATGAAATAAGGACATAACTAAAATTAGGTAAGCTAAATCCAAAATATACAACGATACATCTCATCAAAGGGGTCCACTCAACCGGTGGCCCCAACACTTTTGTTGCGGAGGACTTGTTCCTTTTTTTCAAGGATGCGAGCTGGTCGTAATTCATTGATAGCATCTTCTCGAAGTTCGACATGCTCCTAATTGATGATGTGTAGTAGGTCGAGCACATACTTCTTCAACATTAAGACGTGGAACATGTTGTACACCCCTGTAAGGGAGGTTGGTAGTACGAGGCGATAGATAGCCGCACCCACCCGATTTAAAATTCGAAAGGGGCCGATATAGTACAGCGCTAGCTTGTCCTTCTTCCCAAAACGCAATATCCCTTTCATGGGGGAGATCTTTAAGAATATATGTGCCCCTTCTTTAAATTCCAAGGTTGTCTTCGCTTATCATTGTAACTCTTCTGATGATTCTATGTCATCAATAAGTGTCTCCTAATTATGTCAATCTTTTGAGAAGTTTGTTGCACTAGCTCCAATCCAATCATTTTTCTTTCGCATACCTCTGTCTAACAATGTGGTGCCCTGACAAGGGCGCCTATATAAAAGCCTCGTAAGGGGTCATGCCGTTGCTAGCTTGGAAACTATTGTTATAGGCAAATTCGACATAAGGGAGACACTCATCCCAGTTGTCCTTGAAGTCTAGCACACATGCATGGAGCATGTCCTTGAGCACCTAATTCACTCACTCTATTTGGTCGTCGGTCTGTGGGTGGAAAGTCCATCTATATGTTAGTTTTGCACCCATAGCTTATTGAATTTGTGCCCAAAAGATTGACGTGAACTGAGTGTCCCTATCTTACATGATCTCATAAGGTATCCTATGCAACCGCACAATTTTTTTGATATACAACTTGGTCAAATCCTCTGCGTTGTTCGTCGGGCGAATGGGCAGAAAGTGAACCGACTTTGTCAATCGGTCCACTATCACCCAAACGGAATCATGGTCTTTCTTCGTCTTAGATAAACCAGAGATAAAATCCATGGATATAGAGTCTCATTTCTATTCAGCAACTGGCATTGATTATAAGAGCCCCGGAGGTAATCGATGCTTGGCTTTAACCTGCTAACACGTGAGACATTTTGACACATATTCCATGATTTCCCATTTCACATTATCCAACCAGTATGTCCTCTTCACATCTTAGTACATTTTTGTGCTTTCGGGATACATCGCCAATTTAGATCGGTGAGCTTCATCCATCACCTCTGTCTTCAATTCTTGTATATTCGGGAGGCATAATCGCCCATGAAATTACAATCCTCCATCACTCCCGACGTACCAATTCGAATCGGTTGTCTAGGCAACTCTCTTTCATTTTTCACAACAACTCATCTTGGTCTTGGGCCATAATGATCTGAAGATCAATCTCGAGCTCCAAACAAAGATGTGTTATTCCCTAGTAGGGTTCTTCTATCGTGAGTTTCAATTCCAAATCTCACACAAATTCGATCATCTCCCATTCCCTTACCATAAGAGGAGTCGTGAATTCTTGAACTCTCTTGCAGCTCAGGGCGTTAGCCACTAGATTTGCCTTGCCTAAATGGTAGGATACTTTAAAGTTGAAGTCCTTGAACGTCTTCATCCAGCGACGCTATCGTAAATTTAGGTCTCGTTGGGTAAAGATATACTTCAAGCTTTTATGATCACAGAAGAGCTTAAATTCCTCTCCGTATAGGTAATGCCTCTATAGCTTAAGGGCGAAGATCACTGCCAACAACTCCAAATCATAAGTGGGATAACTTTCTTCATGCTTTCTTAATTGTCAGGATGCATAGGCGATCGCTCTATCTCTTTGCATCAGCACACGTCCCAATCCAACCTGCGATGCATCGGTAAAAATCATGTACTTAACTTCTTACTCGGGTAAAACTAGGTGGGCGTGGACATTAATTTATCTTTAGTTCTTGGAATGTTGCTTCCGCCTTCTCATTCCAGGCGTACATTGGTGTCCTTGTGCGAAAGTTAGGAGTGAGGTCGTACAATCTTGGATAAGTCCTTGATGAAACGTTGGTAGTAACCAACTAGTCCAAGAAAGCTTTTCACCTCCGTAGCTGGGGTGGGTTGCTCCCAGTCCTGCACGACCGCGACTTTGGCACAATCTTCGGCAATACCTTTACCTGAAATCACATACCCAAGGAATTTCACTTCTTCCTTCCAAAAGGTACACTTTTCGAATTGGGCATACAATTTGTGTTACCTAAGGGTGTCCAGCACCGCTCGTAAGTGTTGTTCATGGCCTTTGTAACTCTTGGAGTACACTAGGATGTCATCAATAAACATGATGACACACCTATATGAGTATGGCCTAAACACTTTGTTCATTAAGTCCATAAACACTGCGGGTGCATTGGTGAGGACAAAGGGCATCACGAGATATTCGTAGTGCTTGAAGCTTGTCTTGAATGCCGTCTTGGGTACATCTTCCATCCTGACACGCAACTGGTGCTACTCGGACTGTAAGTTTATCTTCAAGAATTATCGGGCATCCTGCAGTTGATCGAATAGGTCGTCAATCCTAGGAAGAGGATATTTGTTCTTCACGATCACTTTATTTAATTTTCGGTAGTCAATAGATAGTCGTAGTGTCCCGTCCTTCTTTTTCCACAAATAGTGTTGAGGCTCCCCGTGGCGACACTTGATTGGATGAAACCACGTACTAAGAGTTCATCAATTTGGTATCTCAATTCTTCCATCTCACACGGAGACATCCTATATGCTGGCAATGCGATTGGGGTTGTGCCAGGCTGGCCTAGCCTAGACTCCTTCCTACTACTTTTACTATGCCTTAGTGGAGGGATGGAGTTGGATGGATAAGGGATGTGAAGGGTTTTCTAGATGAGGATGTGTCTTGAAATGGGAAGAGGATGACGTCATTTATAGCCTCGTAGCCCGATTTTTCTATAATTCTTGGAAAGTTCTGGGTTTGAATGGCTTGGATTTGAGATTACCACATGGCAACATCTCAATGGTTAGATTAGATGGCATGGATAGTAGTTTTGGTCCAAGGGAGGGGCACCTGGGTCTCTTCACATCTCCACACGATTACCCCTTAGAAAAGAAAGATTCAACATGCGTTGCACCTCTCCATGCTAAGGCAGGAGAGCTGTTACGTGGCAAACAGCACTAGGGTGCCACCCAAGCCACAAGGAGTCTCTTTTTTTAGCAGGTGAGCTTTCTTAAGTGTGTGGTGGCTCTGGTTCTTTCGATTCTAAGTTGATGGCGCTTTAGGTTTTGAATGGGATTGCCAATATAAGCTTGGTCCTGGGTTGGTTTTAGGCTTGATTTGGCAAGGTGGGTTAACTGGGTAAGTCAACTAGATGAGTTGACCAGGTGAGTTGACTCGTCGATTTGACTTACTGAGTTGAATGAGTTTGACTAGGTCTAGCTTTGTTAAGTTTAGCTGGGTTTTAACTAGTTTGACTGGGTTTGGTTGACTGATTTTTTACTGGGTTTTGATTGAGTTTAGTTAACTAATTTTTTATTGGGTCCAACTCGATTAGCTTGTCGACCCAAAGTGAGGTGCTTACATGTGGGAAGAAGGATGATCAGAAGAAGTTGAGGACGAAGAAGAAGATAGATGGAGGGGAGGAGATATGAAAAGATGATGAAGGGAGGAGGGAGGTGGTGAAAGAGATGAGGATGAAGAAGAAGACAGACAAGGAGGAGGATGAAAAACTGCATTTCTAGTTGATGATTGACGAGGTAGCTAATGATATACGGAGCTACCTTGGTAGAATGAACTTTAATTTAAGAATGTTATTGAATATGGATGTGCATAATATAATAAAAGTAATGGAGCTGAGAGGGGAGAATAAAAAATGCGTGGACAAAAGTTTGTAAGGTAGGGGATAAGGGGCAGAGACAGGGATACATCCCACTCCTGTTGATGAGTCGGGGGCCAACCCGATGAGATGGATGAGTCATGGGCTCACTTCACACCTATAGATAAGCCGAGGGACCAACCCAATGACATGGATGAGTCAAGGGCCTACCCCACACCTGATGATGAGTCGGGGGCTCACCTCGCACCTGTATATTAATAGGGGGCCAACTCGATGACATGGATGAGTCAGGGCCCACCCCGCACCTGTTGGGGGGGGGGGGGGGGGGGGGGGGGGGGGTGTTGTACTACTCATTTTGTAGTTGCTAAGGAAGTGTTATCATTTGTGACACCCCAGCTTCCTTGTAGAGTAGTAAAGGACAATGAAGAGAGGCCGAAATGTGACATATAGCTTTGAAATACTTTGTTGGTCCTTTGCAATGAGCAAGTAGACATTGCTGATGACGCGTGATATATAGACCCCACAAGAAGCTTGAGACTTAAAGAGTATGCCTTTGTTAAGGAGGCTTACTGTAACACCCTGTACTTTTTATACTTGGGTGTTACTATTGAGTCTAGAAATAGCCAAGTTATTGTGAAATTTTTCTTTAAGTTTCAAAAAGTAAATAATTAAATTTAATTATTAGTTAATTCTCAGAAATTGAATCTTTAAAAGGTAGGTACACTAATGAACGTTATGTGAACCACTTATCTGATTAAACTACTTAATAAGCAAATAAATGGCTCATATTGTGGGTGTAGCTTTACGAACAATAATAATTGTCAGTGGATCCTATTATTTTTACCAAATAATAATATTAATAATAAAAATAAAAATAGTAATAGTGATATTAATAATAGTAAGAATGTTAATAATTTAAATAATGATAATAAAAGTAACATTGTGTTATAAAAGAGGAATGTTAGTACTAATAATTGATATTATATGCACAATATAAGTCCTTAAAACTTTTTAATCGTCTAAAATTTGTTTGGAATAGATTCGATTGTTGAGTCATGGGTAAATGACACTTAAATATATAAAAATGCACAAAAAATGTGGTAATATAACCCATTTAATTCGTGATCAGTCCCACCTGTGGACCATTATCTTAACTCAGCCCAAGTAGAAGGTTGGTCGGAGTGGATTTCATTTATCATCACCGTGGGCCCCACATCATTGTGCATGTGCACTAATGGAGGTGCACTGTACCACCAAAAGGTAGGTTAGCAGTGCTGACCCGACTTTTCACAAAAGAGGAGGGGTCTCCCTCTCTCTTTTTAAAATCCCGCCCATTCGGGCTGATTTGAGCGGAACGGACGAGCTTCCATCTAATGTTAGTGCAGCCCACCTTTGAGGGTTGGTCTAGATGATCTACACCGTCCATTGGCTTCGTACGTGAAGGCTAATCATAATCCGAGGTGGCGATGTTCGTCGTTGTTCATGGTGGAAGATGAAATTTAGACCTGAAGATAGGTTGTCCAAATACAATCTGTGTTTTCAACAGTTGTGTAATCGTTAGATTGTGTCCTCTACGGCCCACCTCTGGATTATCTAAACCGTTCATCTTGTTGAGCTCATGGCACTCTACCTAGCCATTATGAGGTTCTCACCCTTTAAGCCTCCTTGTTATCTACATTGGTTAGTAGATTGGTTTCTTTTCAATTTGATTTAATCTTGTATAGTAATGTGTTCGAATAGGATGCAGTATGTGTTGTTAATTTCCAAAGAACATGATGAAATTTCATTTATTTTTATAATAAATTGTTTAAATGTGATATGATGGTTTACATTTAGAGCTATTATTGAATGAAATGTTATCTTAAACATCACATTATGTTGAATCCTTTAGTTTATACATGATTTTGATGATTATAAATTATCGAATTATAAGAATCATGTGACCTTATGAGTTGTACATGAGAATTAAATGTGAAAATTAACAAGTATTAGGAGGAAGTCTTGAATGTGAATATGATTGGATTGTGGTGTGGTGGTGTACATTGGAGTATAACTTGAGTATTGTACATACATACATACTTGATTAATAGCCACCATTTGTTGAAATGATGAAAATGATATGTGTTTGGGACTATTTGTTTGGTTGATACTATATGATTTGGGTCCTAAAGTGAATTAGGGAAAGATTTGTAAACTATTTGGTGGAGCCTTAATAAGGTGGTCAGTATGTAAAATTGGTGATGACCATTAGTCTAAGTAATCAATGCAAATGAAAAAAAAAAGAATATGCTAATGGATAATGCACATCTTGCCTCTAATTAGATTATTATGGTTCACCCTCATGGTAGGAGATAGTGCTGTGGGGCACTATATTCGAGCCGTCGCCTATACTGGATTGTGCATGTCCCCCATAGTGACCGCAAGTAATGAGTTGTTGGAAATAAAAAAAATGGATTAAGAAAGGTTGGCTAATCATGCATACATGGCACGAGGGCATTATCGGGTGCCTGGTCAATTGCTTTGCAAGACCAATGTATTATTTGGATGACCCATATGCATACGGGCGTTATCGGGTGCCTAGTCAACTGTTTTGGAGGACTAGTGTATTGTTCGAACAACCCATTCTGCATTGGAATGAGCTGACTATTTTAAAAGGCCCATTCCCTCTCCGACTAGATGTGCATCCCCAGTCGATGAACATGTGCACATCCATGAATTAAAATAAGACAGGATGTATAATGAAATGATGGTAGTGGTTATTGTGTCATTATTTTTTTATGAACTTCTGCTACTTCTTCATATTGAAATTTGCTTATAGTCTGGATATTATTGATTCCTTTATAATACTTGGTAATTTTGGAGGGTGTTACCTCACTATGATAGCATTTGATGCTGTTGAATCATACCAGTTGGTGCAGGTGTCTTTGGATGGGGAACTTGATGGATCTCGCAGCTCAAGTCATATTTAGTGTTGTATTTCATTTTCGTAATTTACTTAAGTTTGAGACATTTAATTTGTATAAGGCCCTATGGGTGCCACTTGGACAATTGCACTACATTGGACATTTCATATCCTAATTTGCTTTTGCTGCGATTTAAAAAAAAAATCATAGTGTAAATTTGGCTATTATCGAAGGTTAACACTCAAATTTTCAGAACACGAGTTTAAAACTCGGGTTACGAAAATCGGGGCATTGTACTTATGATGCCAGAGTTTATAAATGGTTGTCATGTCTATAGAAAGATGATGGATGGGTTGATGATGAGGTAAGATGGTGGAGGTCATGAATTGGTAACCTGCAGTTAATTATTTTATGGTGACATTTTATATTATACATGTCTATTGATACTTCTTTTCTTTCATAGGGTATCAACTTTTATATGTAATTCTTGACTGATCATCGTAAAAAATATTTGTTACTATATCCTCAAGATTGCATGTTTGTGATTAGCTTTTTAATTATAATTAATCACAATGATACTTCCTTCAAACTTACAATTAAAGTATATCGTAGCCATCTAATTTATAATCTTTTAATTCTTACGTAAAGACCATTTTAAAGTTAAATGTTGATAATATATGCGATAATAGTGCCAGAGGCCATCAAAATAGATATGATATGCACAAAAAGGTTATTAGTACAAGCATTTTAACCTTGTTGAATGCTTCGACTTACAAAAGCATATGTGGTAGTATAATTGTGTAACTTTGTAGTTGTAGTTCTACTTGACTAAATGATATAACTTGTGTTCACTTTAGATGTTCATATAGCTATTCCCATGTGTTTTGTAGGTGTACTTTCCATTAAATGCACGGGCATAATACTGGTTCTTGATTGTTTATCCTTTAAGAGAAGACAAGTTCTATTGCTTGATAGCTTGCATGATGAATGGGAGGGGAAGTATGATTTCTTTGTGTGGGCATCCACCGAGGGTTTGAGATGACTCTTTCATATATGTAACGAAGGGAAATTGATTTGAAAAGTTGAATGAAAATTTGAAATGATGAATAAGATCCCAAAACAAAACTAATGGGAATGACTATAGGGCTTATGTGATGAAATATATCGATTTTTTATGTAGTGAGAAAAAAAATTACATTTAGCCCGATAAGATTCAAATATAAGAATGTATGTCGCAATTATACTTGTATTCTTTCTTACTTATTCATCATTTTACTAATTATATTAACTTGTATATTAATCTACAAGACGAAAGCAAAAAATTAAGAAAATCATCTTGTTTAATTATCTGTTGCAGTTTTGAAATAGCGAAATACTAAGAACTGTGCCCCTCATACATAAAGATAAGGTTGAGGAAGTAAATGAAGATAATGTTGAGTCTAAGATAGGGAAAGTAAATGTACTAGGAAGCAATCAGATGAACTAGTCACACTAAAGAGAAAGAAGACGGTCTTAAAACTAACTATAATGAGATTCTTTTTTAGAAAGAGAGAAAAATGATTAAATAAGAAGTTCATAATTTTTTATTTTTTTATATAAAGCTTCATTTTTTTAATTATTTTCTTTTCATTCTTTTGTATAGAGTTTCATTTTTTCATTCTTTTGCATAAAGCTCTATTTGTATATATGAGATTTGTATTTTTATCAAATTGTGAATTTATTTATACGGAGTTTCATTTGTATGTTGAATCAATTTGGATGAAAGTTCCATATTAGGATCACACCTGGTTGCTGTGGATCGTAGTTGTGCTCTTTGTGGATTGCCTCGTGTATTTGGGATCGCATTTAGGATGCGCACTGTGATCCCAAGCATCCAAGTGCTACCCACAACAGCTTGTGGATCGCACCTGGGTGCTTGTGATCGTAAATGTGTGTAACCAGGTGCTGGGATCACCATTGTATTGTGTCCATCATTGTTTGCAATGCAAATATATAAAATAACACCATCCTTCATAGAAATTTTTCATACCATTTTACATACATTTACAACACTAACTATCATTAAGCCATTTATATCAAGGTATATTTACAACCCCCTTCTCATTCTTTAATTTTCTTTGACGACGACTCGAAAAGTGCACCGTACCTAATTGTGACCCATTCTCTTGCACCTGAAGAATCGTACAGTTGGTCTGTCTTCTCATGGAGATGTAATTATGGATTTCCTTTTTTTATTGAAAGATTTTCTTTATTGCGGGGGACATATTCTTTCACATATCAATCTAATTTCGAGTAATGTGTTTTATTGGTTAAAATCAAGGATTAAGTAGATCGATTCCAAATATGTTCGTTGGCAAATTTCTGATGAGTAGAACACTGGACAATGGTCTTAATGATCAAGTTCAAATATACCATAAGATGTAATTACAAGCATGCAAGGCAACAGCATGGCATAGAACTCACTACATGTACATTTCATTTCCCTCAGTCAAATTATGTCACTGAAATCCCCTATAGATATTGTCGAACGTTTTACCTTTCGCAGCTCAGGATATATAGAGTTTTCTCAATCATTTCTTCGTCCATGGAGTTAGTCTTTCCGGGAATGCCTAAACATCTTTTCTCCCGAGGAAGAAGTGTTGTATCTTATTTCTGACCATATCAAAAAGCTCGATTTTCAGGTATTCCCTTACATCTTTTAATGGTGCCTTGTATCTTCTCATCGAAAAGAATGAGCATGCCCATCGTTTTTATCTATATTTGTAAGCCAAATATGTAGAGGGGTTTGCAAATGCTATACAATGCATGAGATCTTCAAATCTAACATGTCTCAGTGGTTGGCCAATAGTACTTCAATGACCTGTCCTTACATATTGTTATCATATTTGAGAAACAGGGTAGGCGCAATGCAACCGGGAATACTTATTTCACTTTGTTTATTAATCATTTATGCCGATTTGATAAAATAAAAAGTATTGAGATGTTTCCAACTGCTCCATGTAAAAGGCAGTGGAACCAATTCCAACTACATATGTTATCCGATTCCCCGATCCCATAAGCTACTGGAAGTACATGATTATTCTCATCCAACACCGTGGCCATAAAGAATACATTATTATACTTTCCTTCCAATTGCACCCTGTCAAGACAAAACTTTAAATATAAAAAAAAAAACTGTTGAAAGCTTCTAATCCATTGTCTAAGTGCGACGAAACATTTCTCAAAATTGTTCGTATCTTTGCTTATTTGTAAATCCATTACAGTCTTGTTATTTACCTTTGCCAACTCGTGAAGATAGGACAGGATAAAAGAATATAATTCTTCTAAAGATACCATAACCTCTTTCATTGCAATCTCCTTACCCTTCCATGCATTCATATAGTTGACATTAACTTTGTATGTTTTAAACATTCTATACATAATATCACTTAGCCTGTATACTAAACGGACTTCATGTGACTAACAACAAACTCTCTACTTATCTTACTGCTTGCTTGTCGATGATGTCTCCCTATCCTCTTAGAAGTTGTTTTATGTTTACCATAAGTTACTCGACATTGACCTACTGGCTCGGAATATATGCTACATGTGTGTTCGAATTTATATGTAATTATTTTGAAAACACCAACACCATCCAGTCTCAATGCATGCATCCTCCAACCATTATTTTCTGAAAGATATCTATACTTGTTTGATTTCAATACTTGTCTTGAAAGTAGTTTCGCATCGGATACTTGCTCAAAATATTCTTTAGTCGACTCTTGTCATTAAACATCTATCCGACAGTTGTTTCATTGGTATCGTCGACCAAATCTGGATATCTCAAAGCATCTGCATTAATAAATGTAGCATCATTTGCATGTACATTTAATGACAACATTCGAATAACACAACTACTATATCCATTGAAGTATAACTCGGTAGAGTTGATGATCTAGGAATATCTGCATGTTCTTCAATGGATGATACAATGAAATTCAAGTTCCATCTTGATGGCCACTCATAACCGTTGAACCTTGGATCATGTTTGGGTACATTAGTGATGGGCTTGGAATATCTGTATAGTCCTTACTATCCAGTAAGCGAAAGATGCCAAGGAGTAATTGTTTACCCTTGGATCATATCTCGAAGTATCTGCTGATGGATCGGGGATGTTTGAACAAACTTTGCTATTCCTTAAGCGAAATGATGGCAGGGAGCAATTGTCTACCCTCGGATTGTGTCTCATAGTATTGGTTAATGTGTCGGGGATGTCTAAACATTCTTCACTATCCAACAAGTGAAAAGTTGGTGCCCCACAACTATCACACCTCGGATCATGTATCAGTGCATTGGGTGATGGGCTAGAGATATCTGAACAGTATTCACTATACAACAAGAAAAAACTCGAATCATGTATTGGTGTATTGGGCGATGAGTTAGGCATGTCCGAACGGTCTTCACCATCTAGCAATTGAAAAGTTGGCCGCTCACAACTATCGGCTAATGGATCATGTCTTCGTGCACGAGTTAGTGGCCTGGGGATATCTACCCCCACCAACGAGAGGGCAAATGCAAATAGGATCTCCAAATCAGTTTCTATAATTCTATGCTGCTCATTCAAATCTATGAACATAAGTTCTTAGACAACAGTTGTAGACCTCACTTTCTCTATATAAACCAATATCTGAACATTGAGGTTCTGACTGATGATAATCATAAAAGTGAGGACATCCTTGTCATCTTTAATAATGTGTGAAGGGAGTGATACACGACCTTACCCAACGTACACAACCTCCATTCTAACATCATATTCATCAGGCATTATTTTCAAAACTTTGGACATTTTACTTATGAGCTACTCATATGTAATTTCAGTGCTCGCAACGACAAATTTACTTTTGTCATCCTTATACGAGAATCTCTATTTTTCACTTACAAACTCCCCATTATAATAACACATTATAGCTTAAAGAGCCATGATCTTCAAATATTATTGTACCTGAAAAGAGGAGGGGGGATTTTAGACTTTGGATAATAATATGAAATACACTAAATATAACTGGATCACAGCTGGATGCTTGGGATTGTAGATGTGTATGCGATCCTTGGTGTAATCCCAGGTGCAATCCGAGTTGTGTGTGCAATCCCAGGTGTGATATCCATTATGCATCTACAGTGTACAACCTTGTTGTGTATTTATACCTATCCTTGTGTCGATATTGTAGCCAGAAAGCTGGTGAGTACCGGTGGTTGTCGGAATATGGAAAAATAAGTCGAAGATTGAAAAACTTCTTAGAAATATAAAAAGAAAGATGTTCTTTGGCCGGACAGTTGATGTGGAACTTAAAACGAAGATAAAACTATGCTAGAGGTTCACTAGAGAGTGTGGTGGCCCCGCACAGCTACCTTCCAACTATCAGAACCTTTGGAATATGTAGTGGTCCCGCTCTCTTTAAAAAAACTAGAAATAGGGCAAATGACCCTCTCCTTCATCTTGGACCCACATATGAGCTTTTAGACAGCTCGTGTAGGGCCTACTTGGTGGTCATGAGTGAAATCCATGTCGTCTAATCGATTGAGGTTTTAATTTTAAGGCATGGGCCCAAGTTTAAGGGAAAACAACATCACAGGTGAAGTGCAATAGAGGAAATGATTGGGAATGAATGCCCAATGTTAACGTCATTTGTGGGCCATAGAGGACTTCAATTAGATGCAATCCAATACTTTCTGTGGTTGCAAGATTGATCGAATAAAATAAGCATATTGGATCTCTCGTAAAGTGGGCCTATTCGTGGTTTAGTGAGACCCACTCCACAATGTTAAAAAAGGTAGCTTTTGCCATCTCAAAGATGCAACCGTCGTACTAGCTCCCCATGCCGCAAGAGCAATTTTGTTCCTATAAAATTCAAAAAGAGTCAAAGGGCTAAAAAAATAAGAGAATGAGAAGGGAAACCATTTTCTAGAATCGATTGAGGCCATTGGGATAAAAAAACCTTAAAACTTTAGAAGCTTCACTTAACACAATGCACCACGTGTCCACCTTGATGTATGTATTGTATATCTGCGTTGTCCATCTATTTCGCCTGCTCCTTTTAGAGCATGAACCAAAAAGTTGAGCAAATCCAAATCTCAACTGGACCATACCATAAGAAATGGTTTCAATTGAACGCTGCTCACCGTTAGAAACTTCCTAAATGCCCAGCGAAATGCTTATTTACTATCCAACCCGTTCATAAAGACACACAGACCTAGATGAAGGGGAAAAGCAAATATAAGCTTGACCAAAAAACTTTCGTAGCCCATGAGATATTTTTAATAGTGGGCGCTCATCACCACTATTTCCTATGGTGTGGTCCACATGAGACTAGGATTTGCCTTATTTTTTGGGCTCATGCCCTAAAATGATCAAGCAAATTGGATGGACAACATGGATTAAAGACATGCATCATAGTGGGTCCACAGTACACAATATAATCCCATCCAGGTTAAAAGCTTTGTTGGCATTTTAGTTAATTTAGGAAAAATAATACTTTGAATGGATGGATGTTGGCTATTAATGGATGTTAGAGAAAACTAATTTGAAGAACCCCTTTGAAAATGACTTAATTAATGAGCCTAATGAAAACTTAATTAAAAAATTACCATGACCTGAATGCTATTAATGAGGTATTATTTTGTCAAATTCCCAAGAAAATAATGGACAATGGTAACGAATTGGCCTCATTCATGGGGTTAAAATCATCCTATCGAGGTGATCTAGAAACATTGCTACGGTCCCGAGGGGGGGAGGTTTAAAACCTATGTTCAGGGCTATCAATTGATTTAAGCCGCTTTTAAAACATTTGTTGTTGTAGGGATTTCAGCAACAAACGAGGTGAGGTCGATAACCGATCTCACGGGATGCGAAGAGATGTTGATATGTCCTTCTGAAGCCTGTAAGGACAATTAAAGACTAAAAGAGGGGATGGGGACCGGCCGTTAGTCCTCCGATGCTTAAGTTAGTCCAAGCTGTAGGGGTTAATAATCTTTTTATGAGTAAGAGTTCTTGTACCTTAGTGATAAGGAAGACGTGTCTTTTATAAACTTGTTCTGGAGCCGTTTCCTATGAGGAAGCGTAATCTCCGTAGAGAAGATCTCGGGCTTCCGAGATCTTTGGCCTATTCCATAACTCCTGAGGATGCCTCCGTGCCAACTGACTTCTCATATCTTTCTCCTATAATCCCGACGAATGCCTAAGATTTCGAGACAATGAAGACATGGTCCAGGTCGTCGGTCAAGGTCGTCTCTCTGATGAAGACTATGAGTTGGTCTCCTGGTCAGGTTGGAAGAATCTGATCCTCGTCCAAGTCGGCTATGTCCGACCTGAGGTCAGCTCATATTTCACCCATAATAGTAGCCCCCTTACTCTCGAGTTTGTTTCGTCTGGCTCGGGAGTAGCTTGCTGAAGAAGATAAGCTGACCTGATTGCTTTTAGCTTTTGGCAACTGTAACGCCGTCATTTTGGTGGGCGGGAAAGCAGCATTAAATGCATCATTTGAAATATCGAGGCGCCATAATTTTCTCGTACGGCGCGGCAACGCTCGCAGAATACTGCTAACGGGGTGTCGTCACGTGTCTCCTCAGGCGTTACTTTTCGTAATATCAAGACAAAAATCTCCATGTGGAGTTTCGACATTAAATGCGGAGAACCTTTCGAGTATAAAGCAGGACTTGGCGAAATATAAGAAATTTCCATTCCCTTTACCTTTCGGATTCTTCGGTTCCCTGAACTTCCGAATTTTTCCTTTCTTCTCTTTCCCGATCATCCTTCTTCGAGCCGGTGTACCAGCACTCTGGTATGCTCTTTTATCCTTTAGAAGATCCCTTCCCTCTTAATCATCTTTTTAATGTCGGGATCAGATACTTCGTGCTCTGATGCGATCCTCAAAGTGAGGTTCGATGACCTTGAGTCGGATCTACCTCCTATGGATCGTGAGGAGATGAACCTTAGAGAACCCGATTCTAGGGCCAGGACAGCCGATCTTACTGATGAAGGGGAGTCCGAGCTTCCTGGGTCAGCTGCTGGTAGCGCGACAGCTCATAAGGACCCATTCGAGTTAGATTGTGTAGTCTTGCAGATTACCCAGGACAAGCTGGATGTTGCAAGAGAGACATACCAAGTCCCTGATTCTATAGAGTTTAGGGTTCCCGACCGAGGTGATAGACTAAGTCGACCTCGCCCTGGGGAGGTGGTAATTTCTCTGATGCATTTGGAGGCCGGGCTGAGGTTACCTCTGCATCCTTTTATGCATGAGGTCCTCAACCTCTTAGGTCTTTCTCCGAGCCAGTTGCAACCTAATGCTTAGAGATGTATGGTGGGGTGCTACATCTTGTGGCAAAGGGTCAGGAATAAAGAATTGACCTCGAATGAGCTCTTCTCAATGTACATTCTTAAGTCCTTAGGAGGCTAAGGACTTTATTATTTTTCTTCACTACTGGGTCAGGGCAGCTCGCTGGTGACTGGTCTACCATCTTTCACTAAAACTTGGAAAATGAAGTGGTTCTTCGCGTCTTATAGTTGGGAGTCTTCACCGGACGAGCCTCAGCCTTTGAAATTCAAGGTCCGAGCTGACTTTGCTCTGCCAGGTCGGACAACATTCCGACCTACCTGTCTTTCTGACATTTTGGTCTTTATTCTAAAAAAAATAAAAAATTGTACTATCTGATGTATACTTCCTTGTTTTTACAGCTTCGGCGACAATTCGGGTAGCCATTTCTGCTGCGCAGGATAGACAGATCAGGGAATCTTGAGCTCGTTCTACTAAAGAGAGGAACTTTCGCCAACTAATAACCCTTAGCTCTATACGTGACTCAGGTCGGTAGTTTGATGGATAGTAATGTTAGAATCCTGCTTGTTCTTTACTTCTTTAACTATCTGACACATTTTTCTGCATTTGTCGGGACATGCATGGCTCCAAAGGCGGTCTCGAAGACTCGCAAGATTCCCGCCCGCATCCTCGATCGTGGACAAAGCTCTGCTGAGCTCCCGAGGAAGAGGGTGGCCACCACTGAGGCTCAGAGTCAACAACAGTTGCCCCAGTCCTTTGTGTGTGGGTCTAGGCAGCCCTTGGGCTCGAGATCTTCCCTAGTTAGGGTTGAGCCATTGGCCACTAGGCCGCCAACTGCTGATGTCCCGATCGTTGACGTTCCAGACACCTCTGACTCGTGGGGCCGAGCCGATGGTAACCCGACCTGCGATCCTCGCTAGCTCGTCAGGCACCCCTACAAAACCACTGAGGCTGGCTCTGGTCGACCTCCTGCTGGCGCTAACCCATCTTGTTCCCCTCAACCGCGGGCTTCGACGACTGCTCCTAGGGTTGTAAATGGTCGGGTTTGGGGCGGGTTTAGCCAAAACCAGACTCGCCCATTTACTAAACGGGTCTGGGTCCAAATTTTAGACCCAGACCCTTTTACAAAATGGGCGGGTCCGAGTCAACCCATCAGACCCATTTATAAATGGGTCCGGGTCTGATAGAAGGAGATCCACCCAGACCCATTTATAAATGGGTCGGGTCTAACGGGTTTGGTTAAGGGAGATCCAGACCCTGAACCAAACCCGTTTAGAAACAGGTCCAACGGGTCTAACGGGTCCAACAGGTTTTTGATGCATGAGAAGTGTAGTTCTGTCTTTAACCTTAAAAATAAATATTTACCCATATGTGCACTAATTTTCATGTATCTAGCATCATATTTGAAGATTTTGTAAATGTTAGCAAAAAATATGTTTTGTGAAGAAAGAGAAATAAATTGACAAGTAGAACTAAAATGCTATTTTCAAACACTTCATACATCCATCCAACTACATAAATAAAATATAATCAGTATTAAATTTGTTTCATCTATTCCATAGGTGGCAATATAATAATCAATAACTATGTCCTAAAGGTAATGCTTTTCATGTAGACCCATCAAAAAATGAATATCTTCACTTTCTCCACTTTAGTCATAGTGCATAGTCTTCATGAATCCACTTTCATGTAGGTTAAATCTCGAATTTTGAAGCAAACTTTTTCCAAAAACTTGAAATGATTTTAAATATCATTCAAATGGAATGTTTGTAAACGTTGAAGTTATAGAAACAAAATTAATAATTTGATAAATTAAACAAAATATATCTTAGGATTCAATTCTAGTCCAATCCTCCAACTCATTAGAATCATCATCCACTTCTACTATATGCAACTCCTCCTTTGGATCTATACATTTTACACATGACATACAACACAATTAATAGAGATTTAGGAAACACTTTTCCATATTAAGTTTATAAAATAAATATAAAACAATAAGAACTAAATTTACCTTCAGGAATTGCAGCGCGAAGCCAATCTTGCAAACAAGTTAAAGCCTCTATAGTGTCTAGGGCTAAAGAACTACGAAAATCATCAATAATTCTCCCACTATCACTAAATGCTGACTCTGATGCAACGGTCGATATAGAAATGGACAATATGTCACAAGCCATCCTAGACAATATAGGATATTTGGAAGCATTCATCTTCCAAAAGGTTAAAACGTCCAAGTCGTCACTTCGAGGATGTAACTGTTCATCCATTAAAAAATTATTATAAAGAGAAGAATAAAATAGTTTTACTCATATAATTTATAAAGAGAGAGAGAGAGAAAGAGAATACCATCTCTTCTAAATAACTATCCAACTCAGACTTGATTTGATAACTTGTAGCAGCATCACTGACAAAAGAATCAAAATCATAAGTATATGTTGCAGAGTCATATCGAGAACTTCTGCTCTGTGATGAAACTGTACTGCTAAATGAACCAATATTCCTCTCTTTCATATCACTGGAGATGTTATATGCATCAAATAATCTTTGAAGACCGCTGTGAATTCTCTTCGTATATGGTTCAACGGAACCACTAAATCCATAAAGCTTCTGAAAACAGTAGTTTACCTAATGCATTTTATATCGTGGATCAAAGATTACTGCAATCGCCAACTCCAAAGAATACTCACTCCAATATTTTTCAAACTTTGTGACCATTTTCTGGGCCATGCATTTGATAAAGTCATCATGACTTTTAACCTCGCCCATCAATTGCATTTAAATCATCCAAACACCCTCAAAGTATACATTCGCAGTTGGGTATTTAGAACTAGAGAAAGAATTGGTGACCTCATAATATACTTTTAAAGATTCACAAACAGCTTTTGCCAATTCCCATTCACTTTCGCTTGGTGCTCCTTTTAAATTTGAATCACACTCCTCCAAATGAAAAAACATATCCTTGTACACTAAGGCAGATTCTAACATCAGATATGTAGAATTCCACCTAGTAGGTACATCAAAACGTAATCCTTTCTTGCTTGAGATCTTTAATTGCTTAATAATTTCTTTAAAACTCTCCAAACGAACTTGTGATCCCTTCACATACTTAATGGCTTCACGAATTTTACATAGTGGACCATTTATAATTTCCAGCCCCTTTTTCACAATCAAGTTGAGAATATGTGCGCAACATCTTACATGAAAAAACTCCCCCTCAAGTGGAAGAGTCATCTTGAATTGTTTAAGTAGTTTACTAAGAACAACATTGTTAGCACTACAATTATCCAAAGTTATTGAAAACAACTTGTTGCCGATTCCCCATTCGCTTAAACAAGACAAAATAGCATCCCTAAGAGCAACGCCAGTATGAGGAGGTGGAACCATCTTGAAACTAATAAGCCTTTTTTGCAGCTTCCAGTCCATATCTATATAATGTGCAGTAAGACTCATATATCCCAGTGTTTGATTCGAGGTCCACATATCCGTTGTTAGGCTTACGCGCCCGCACATCTCAGCAAAAGATTTCATCAACTTCATCTTTTCTTCTTGATATACTATAATGCAATCATTTTTAACTGTATTTCTCGACATAGGCTTGAATTTGGGTTGCAACTCAGCAAAAAATGACCTAAAATAATAATTCTCGATATCCCTAAATGAATATCCAAGCACAGTATATACTTTTGCAAGAGTTTAACGACTGCGTTCTTGATCAAACTTGTGTGTACTAAGCTCAGGACCACCTTGATTACTTCTAGCTGATCCTATAAGTTGTTTTTTTCCATCATGATACACCTTTTTTGAACATTTAGTAAGGTGCTTCTTAAGGTGGCTTGTTCCACTACTACTACAAGCAGAGAGTATTTGGTTGCAATGATTGCATCTAGCTGTAATCACTCCATCCTTGCATAATCGCGTGAAGTCGTTCCAAACTGCCGATGTCAACTTTCTATATTTCGAATTCGAACTAGTAGCTGTTACTATATGTGAAGAAAGTGCAAAGTCCCTACACTCCATGGGATCAAGTTGTTCGTGTTCCTCTACATTAGACATGTTATATTGCTGCATTAAATAAAATGCTTTAATATTATTATTGATTAGAAATGAAAATGTAAAAATGAAAAGTGAATATGAAAATAATGAAAAGTGAATATTCCTCTACCCACAGCTCGGCAATCCCAGCCATGGGTGGGATCCGAATCTCTAGGGGCATTGAAGGCAGAGAGGACGAGTCTCTCTCCTCTCCCCCCTCACTCTTCTGAGAATCTATCCAGCCTTGTAAGAATAGGAAGTTGGTTTGGTACGGACGATGGGACCCAGGTGAGTCCCACGTCTGATGTTTGTGAGAAATCCACCCCGTCCATCCATTTTGCGGGTTCATTTTAGGAGGTGAGACAAAAAAAAAAAAGAAAAAAGGGTTGCATCCGTGAACTAAGTAGGCCACACTAACGGTAAAGGTGGATAGGGAAGGAAGCGAATTGTGTTGTGAGTAAGTTAGACTCTGAGGGCCCACTATGATTTATATATTTTAGCCACTCTGTCCATCCATTTTACCAGATAATTTTAGGGCTTGATACAAAAAATGAAGCATATCCTAAGCTCAAGTGGATTACACCACAGGAAACAGTGTGAATTGAACATTTACCATTGAAAAATTCTAAAGGGCCGCAAAAGTTTTGGATCAAGCCGATTTTTTTTTTTTTTAATCTTCATCCATATCTGTGTGACATTATGAACAAGTCTAATGACAAATAAACATTGGCCTTAGTAAGCTTTCAACGGTGGAAATCATTATTCTCATAATTTTCCGTGTTATAGTCCACTTGATCTTTCATGTGCTTCAATTTTTGACTCAACTGTCCAGCAATATAGAACTACAACATAGATAGTTAAGAAAAAAAATAAAAGACAATAATTCATATTCAACCAGTAAAAGTTCAAATATTCTATTGTGTGGTATTCCAATCAGGATATTTTTTTTTTGTGGCCATCCAAGGTGGGGCCCTTCTCATCGGTGGTTTGGATCCCTGAACAATGGGCCCATTTGAACAAATTGCGATGGGCTCATTTGAACAACGCTGCACTGCAGCTTACAGAGGGCTCCAAAAGCCTTTCACACTATCTGTTTGTAGGGACTCTGCACTTTCTTCACAGGGATATTTCAACAATAGGAATTTCCCTACCCACCTTTACCTTTAGTGCGGCCCACTAGGTTCACAGATGCAACCCATTTTTTATTTCACGTCTTAAAATGAGCTCACGAAATGGATGGACGGGGTGGATTTCTCACAAACATCAGATGTGGGACCCACCTGGGTTCCAGCTTCCAAAAGCTTGCCTCGAAAGGCTTTTGCGCAAACCTGGACTCCCCTCTCCGCCTTCTATGCCCCGGGAGATTCGGATCCCACCCATGGCTCAGATTGCTACGTATGGGCTATATAGAAAATTTTTGCTACACCCACAGCTTGCGTATGCTATTTAGGCGTGAATCCCTGGGTGGGATCCGTATCTCGAGGGAATTTTAATGCTGTGAGAGGGCATGCAGCTTAGTGGGTGTCACCCTTGCCGTATGACCCACATGGATGATATTTTGTATATACATATCGTACATCCGTTTCTACAGCCAATTTTATGATGGAGTTACAAAAATTATGTAGATCCAAATCTCAAGTGGACCACATCATTGGAAACAGTGTGATTCAGTGTCCCACAGTTAAAAATTCCAAAGAGCCCATCGTAAGGTTTTGGTAATGTTATTTGCCATCCAAGTTGTTGATAATGTCAAGAAATTCTTGATTAATGTAAAATATAAAGATCAGATTGATCCAAAAATTTTGTGGCCCATAAAAAGCTTTTAATGGTCATTCATCATCGTTTCTAGTGCTACGGTCCACCTAAGATTTGGATCTTCTTAGGGTTTTGGATCACATCCTAAGATGATATGAAAAAGCAGATGGATGGGACCCACACGGTTAGGGTAACACCCACGCTGTTCCCCGGGTAAACAGCTAATCCGCTCCCACTGTGAGAGCATCTCTCCCAGTCTCCCTGTTCCGGACGGGAGTGGATGAGGTGAGACACCCTGATCCACCGAGGTGGGTGGGACCCTGGACTATTGGGCCACTGTGATGTATGTGACTACATCCACGCCATCCACCTGTATTGAAAGTTCATTTTAGGGTATGATTCAAAAAATGAAGCAGTTCCAAATCCCAGATGGGCCATAGTACAGGAAACATTGGTGATTGACCATTAAATACTTCCCATAGGTCACAACAGTTTTGTATCAAGATGATATTTATGTGGTCTCTTCATCTATGTTTTTGTGATCTTATCAACAGGTTGGATGGAAATAATCATTCCAGTGGAGTCCATTGAAAATCCATGAAGTTTTCAATGGTAGAGATTCAACCATGACTGTTTCTGTGGTGTGGTCCATCTAACATTGCAGTCAGCTTCATTTTTGGTATCATACACTAAAATGAGTTTTCAAAATGGTTGGACAGTGTGGATTTAAGACACACATATCACTGTGAGCCCCATAGTCAGGGTCCCACCCACGCAGATGGATCAGGGTCTCACCTAATCCGCTTCCGTTTCGGATGCGGATTAGCTAGCAATCTTCAAGTGACGTCACCATGTTTATGTGGGCCTCTGCATGATGTATCTGTTGTATCCACGCCGTCCATTCATTTGGAGAGATCATTCTAAGGCATGACTCAAAGAATGAGGCAAATCCAGATCTCAAGTGAACCCCACCACAGAAAACAGTGGGGACAGTGACATCCACCGTTGAAAACTTCTTAGGGGCCACATAAGTTTTCGATCAAGCTGATATTTATGTTTTCCCTCCCTCCATGTCTATGTGAATTTATGAACAGGTTGGATCTCCAATAAAAATCATGGTGGGCCTAGGAAATTTTCAACAGTTGATGTCACTGTCTAACTGTTTTCTGTGGTGGGTCCACTTGGGCTTTGGATCTGCCTTATTCTTTGGGTCAGGCCCTAAACTGATCTCTCCAAATGTATGGACGGTGTGGATAGACCTATTCATCATGTCGGGCCCACAGAACATGGGCACTTTAATAGCTAATCCGCGCTCCCTGTTTTTCTCTCCCTCCCGAGAATCTCTCTGAATAGAGAGGAAATGGGTTTTTTGCGGAAACCGTTTTACAGCAAGTTAGTACGCTGGAGCCTAGGTGGGGCACACTGTGATGTTTGTGAGAAATCCACCCTGTCCATCCTTTACTACGCTTCCGCCAAAAATCGGCGTTAGTTGCTTGCAAATTGGTACAAAATCTACTGATGGTGCTAGACGGTTGGGATTGTTCAATAAGTGATGATCATATACACGATGGAAAACATCATTTCAATGGTCAGGATTACAGAACAATGAACCTTAACATTCTGATCAATGATTTTCAAAAATTAAAATGAGTGATCATCATATATACAACCAACTGTAAGTTAGCATTAAGTCCGATCCATGTACCAAAGTCTTAAGTGTGCAGCGCATCTCAGCCATGAGAGATGTGGGCCTCATCATGAAAAAGGTCATCCAATATTCAGGCAAACCACCGTGTACAAAAACAAAGGACGGTTTAGATCGGACCAACCAACTCTTTTATCTAGCGTACAAATGTGGCCCCACCTCATAATCGTATTGGCCTGATCTAACCAGTGCACCCGACATCTTGCATGGCATAGATACGTATTCCTTTACTTACCAAAAATCCCTCTTTCCTTTATTTGCCAAAATCCTTGTGAGATACGTATCTCACCCATGGCCAGGAATTTGTGCGTACGTAGTATATACAAGCCGTGGGTGTAGCAAAATTTTTCTCTGGGCTATATATAGTATAAAAAAAATGGACGATTCCCAAAACAAAGACTTAACTGTGTACCTGATGGCCCAACAATTGCAACAACAAATAGGTAGAGATGAAGAAGAACACAAAGTCAATAATATTGCAGCAAAAAATACATCCAGATCCTACAAAAAAAAAATATTTGTACACTTTGTAATACGAAAATTGAAGAAGAAAGAGATAAATAAAATAAAATAGTCTAAAAAATGAAAAACCTTGTTGAGATTGTATTTGTATGGATTAGAGTAGTAACGAACTGCTTATCTTTCTTAAATAGATAAGATACATCGGGAGAGGGATATAGAAAATAAAGAGGAGAGGAAGAGTCGCTGCCACTGGTTCGTCGTACTAATTCTATGAGAAGGAAAATGGTTCACTACTTATGCGGGCCCCATCATGATTATGTAAAATCAACACCAATCACAAGGTGAGGCACCACATGCTAGAATGAGGGCCCTAAAATCAGCTTCATCCGTGATTAAAATGGACCACACCATCAAAAGAACTATATAGGACAAAACTCACCTTCTAAACTCTTTTAATTAATTTAGCCCACCTGAATCACATATGTGCCTGATTTTTTTAGAAAGGGCTTAAGATTTTGTGTGACATCTAATGAATGGAGTGGATTTCATATAATGATCACAGTGGACCGATTAAAAATAAAGGGTGGACCTCTCTTTCCCAATTAGTTCCTTTGAGGTGGCCCTCCTAAATCCCAAGTCAGCCTAATGTTTTTGCCCTGGGATTAACTAATGATTATACATCTATTGGCTGGAGTGGATCTCAAATAAACAACAGGGTGGGCCAGATAAAAAACAAGGAGGTGTATCTTATTTTCAAACTAATTTGTATTTTATTTTGAAGTGGGAACGTCGTTAGTTGCTTAATATATGGGGAAGTGGAAACGCCAGCAGAGTATCTAGGGCAGTGGGAAGGATATGGGTCTGGGCGGGTCTCATGTAAGGTAGACCAGACCTGCCCATTTACTAACAGGGTTCGGGTCGGGTCGGGTCTAAATGAAAGGAACCCAGACCCAGACCCGTTTGACAAATGGGTCTATCCTTGGACCCGGACCTGTACCATTTAGCAAACGGGTCAGGTCTGGGTCGGGTCTTAATGGGTCGGGTCCGGGTACCCCATCGGGTCCGCTGACCCATTTACAGCCCTAACTACTCCTGCTGGGAATGCTAAGTAGTGGGAAGACCAGGTCTAGATGCCTCCGATCACGGAGCAATTTGCGACCTGGATCGATGGTGTTAACGCATACATGCGCATCAATAACAGCATTCCGCAGGATTTGAATTCTATAGCTTTGTCAAATCCGGACCAGATGGCTGGGGTTGCGATAGAAAGCAGCCTCAAGGTAAGTTATCTCTCGCCGCCTTGTTCTTCTCTTTTTGTGCATCTATGGTTATTTTGCCAACTGCCATGTTTCTTTGAAGGACTCGGCCTTGCTAATCATGATTCGTCAAGTAATGACTGAGCAGACTTACCAGACATAGAAGGCTCTGGTCGCAGCGTCTTCATGGAAGACGAAGACTGAAGCTGTGAAGGCTGAGCTGAAAGGAGCCTGTCCGAGATGAAGGTCGCGTGATCAGAGCTAGAAGTGTCCCAGGCACAGGCCCAGTCCCTCGAGGAGGCCTCGGCCAAGGCTCAATCGGACGAGAATAAGGCTGAATCTCTCAAGGCTGCTTTGAAGATGGCTGAAGAGGAGAAAGTGAAACTGGCCGGGCTCCTGAAGGAGGTTCAGCTCAAGTCTTTGACAGAGGTTAAGGGTTTGAAGGCCGAGCTGGAGAAGCTGAATGCAGTTTCTGAGGAGTTGTACAACCACGACTTTCAGGACTGCAGGCGTCTTGTCCTAAAGCACTTCTCAGACCTCGACCTTACGCCCGTGGACGACAATGAAGACGAAGACGAAGTCGTAGGGGAGGGGCCTGCTAAGGGGGCCGCACCAACAGAAGCTCAGGTCAGTGATGTCGAAGCCAGCCCATCAGAGGTCGTGAAGGATTGAGAGAATATATCTCCCTCTTTTCCCTCACCAACAGAAGCTTCTTCTTTTTTTAAATGTATACACACACATATTTTTTTTATATATATGCCCTTCTAAGGCAAGGATATTTTTTGCCTTTTTGAGGCTTTTGTTCTGATCACTTGTGCATTTATGCTTTTGTGATTTGTTATGGCGTTTGCTTCATTCTGTGCTTGAACGATTAAAATCTGTCTAAGTAGTTCGAATGATCCGGTCTCATAGTTCGTGACTAGGTCGACCGAGTTGTCGTGTTCTGTCGCTTTCCGACCTTAAGCTCGTGTCAAACTCCTAACCATTTGAGGTCATGCTTGTGATGTGTAGCATGGTAAATCCAGCTTTATGACCTAGTGATCGAGCTCGGACTTCCTATGCTAGTCCTTAGCCTTCTTATAGCTTAGCAAATCTGATCTTACGATCTCATGATCGAACTTAGATTGCTTTTGCCGAAGGCATGCTCGGCATTAAGAGTAAAGATCTCGAAAAAGGTTCTATCTTTATTGAATTAGGGGTTTGACGTATAAACTTTGTACCATTCGAGGATCCGATTTGTTTATGGATAGTAGACTTTGAGGTGATCAGCATTCCACGGATAAGGGAGAGATCGACCTTCCATATCTTCGAGCCAATAAGTGCCGAGGCGAAGTGAGCTGAGTACCTTATATGGCCCTTCCCAATTGGGGCTAAATACGCCAGCTTTTTCTTTGGTATCCTTTCTGATCTTTCTGAGGATGAGGTCACCTGCTCGGAACCGTCGTTTCTTTACTCATGAATTGTAGTATCGCTGAACTCTGTGTTGATATGCTGCCACTCGTACTTGTGAAGTTTCTCTCACTTTGTCGAGCAGGTCGAGATTCATTCATAACTGATCTTTATTTTGGTCGGGCTGATGATGACTTGTCCGATTAGTGAGCATTCCGACCTTTACCGGAACCACGGCCTCGGCTCTAAAGGCTAAGAAGAAAGGTGTTTCTTTGGTGGTGGATCGAGCCTAGGTTCTGTAAGCCCAGAGTACCTCGGGGAGTTCTTCCGCCGACGCTCCTTTCTTCTCCCCGAGCTTTGTTTTGAGGTGGTTCTTGATGACTTTATTGACGGCTTCGACCTGACTTTTGGCTTGTGGATGATGAGGCAAGGAGTGCACATTTTTTATACCCAGGTTACTGCAGAATTTGCGAAATCTTGCATTGTCGAACTGTCGCCCATTGTCGGTGACTATGGTATTAGGAATCCCGAATCGACACACAATCGACTTCCAGATGAAGTCTGTAGTTTTTCTTTCTATGATAGTAGTTAGTGGTTCTGCCTCAGCCCATTTTCTGAAGTAGTCGAAGACGACGATTGCATATTTCACTTGTCATTTGCCTATAGGAAGAGGACCAATGATGTTGACTCCTCGCTGGGCGAACGGCCATAGTCCAGACATGGGAGTGAGCTCTTCAGGTGGTAGGTGGGGAACTGGGGAGAATCACTGGCACCTGTCTCATTTTTTGACAATCTCCTGGGCATCTTGTTGGATAGTAGGCCAGTAGTATCCTTGTCGAATCACTTTTTCTGCAAGTGCTCTGCTTCCGGAATGATTACCGTAGCTATCAAAATGGATTTCTCGTAGCACGTAATCGGCCTCCTCAGGTCCTACACAACGTAGACATGAGAGAGAAAACCCTTTCTTGTAGAAGACTTCATCGATTAACGTGTAACGAGCCGATCTATAACGGATCTTTTGTCCTTTCCTTTTGTTTTAAGGCAGTTCGCCTAGTTGCAAAAATCAAATGATGGGATCCATCCAGCTCGGATTTGTTGAAACTGGACATACCTCGATTGGCTCCTCTTTAGATATGCTTCAATGGGGGATGAATTCAATGGGTATCATCATGTTGAGCTTGTCATCCATCAACAATGCTAATTTTTTCAGTGAGTCCGCGTTAGTATTTTAAGTTCTCGGGACTTGAACGATTTTGTAGTGATCGAAGCGGGATAGTAATTCTTGAGTTTTTGCTAGGTATGCACACATCTTGTTTCCTTTTGCTTGATACTCTGTAGTTACCTGCCCGACCACTAAATGTGAATCACTGTGCACTTTCAACTCTCAGATTCCTATCTCAGAAGCAAGGCGAAGGCCAGCTAGAAGGGCTTCGTATTTAGCTTTATTATTAGAGGCTCGGAAGCCAAATCGAAGCGCATACTGAACTTTCACTTCGTCTGGTGAGGTTAAGATGAGACCGGCTCCGCAGCCATGTGAATTGGATGACCCGTCGACGTGGAGCAACCATGTGGACAGTTTGATTATTTTCTGAAGGGTTTTTCGATCACTTTTCTTTAAGAGGTCGATTCAGTTCGTGATCACACTGACCTTCCAGGGGATTGGTTAATTCAACAATGAAGTCAGTCATGACTTGACCCTTAATCGCAGTGCAAGGTCGATACTGTATGTCGAATTCCCCGAGCTCAATGGCCCATTTGACGAGTCGACCTGAGGTTTCCGGCTTTTGTAATACTTGTCGTAGCGGTTGATCAGTCAACACAGCTATCGGGTGAGCCGGGAAATACGGTCTCAGTCATCTGGCCGTCGTGATCAATGCTAAGGCCAGCTTCTCAATGTTAGGATATCGTGTCTCTATGTCGAGTAGGGCTTTGCTGACATAGTAAACGGGTCTTTATATTCCTCCGTCATCTCGAACCAGAGCCGAGCTGACTACTGCTGGTGAAACTGCCAAATATAGAAGCAATTCTTCCCCGTGTACCGGTTTGGACAGCAGAGGTGGAGAACCAAGGTAGGCTTTCAGCTCGACAAGAGCTTGTTCGCACTCCAAGGTCCAAGTCATTTCCTTACACTTATGAAATTGTTTGAAAAAAGGAAGACATCAATCCGTAGCTTTTGAGACGAACCTGTTGAGAGCTGCGATTCTTCTTGTAAGATGTTGAACTTCCTTAACAGTGCTGGGTGAGCTCATGTTAATGAGAGCTCGAATTTTTTCTGGATTGGCTTCGATTCCTCGTTGATTTACCATGAAGCCAAGGAATTTTTCTGAGCCTATGCCAAAGGCGCATTTGCTGGGGTTAAGTGTCATTCGATACTTTCTCAATATATCAAACGTGGTACGGAGGTCATCAACATGGTTTTCTGACTGTTGCCTTTTAACGAGCATGTTGTCTATGTAGACTTTCATAGTCTTACTAGATGATCCGCGAACATCTTGTTGACTAGACTTTGATATGTCGCTCGGGCATTTTTGAGCTCGAAAGGCATCACTTTGCAGCAGTAGAGACTCTGATCTGTGACAAATGCTGTTTTCTGCCTGTCGAGAGCGTACATTTGTATTTGGTTATACCCGGAGTAGGCGTCTATAAAGCTGAGTAGCTCGTGGCTTGAGTTGCATCGACGAGCTGATATATCCTACAGTGGGAAGCTGTCTTTTGGACAGGCTTTGTTTAGGTCGGTATAGTCCACACAGACTCTCCATTTTCCATTGACCTTCTTCACTAGGACGACGTCAGCAAGCCAATCTGGATAACATATCTCTTGGATAAATCCCGCCTTACGCAGTCTCTATACTTCTATTTTAATCACCATGTATCTTTCTGTATTAAAAGGTCGTCTTTTTTTACGGATTGGTTTGAAGGTTGGGTCAGCGTTTAGTCGATGGACCATCACCTCAGGGATGATTTCAAGCATATCTTCGTGGGACCATGCGAAGACATCTACATGTTCCTTCAGAAAAGCGGTTAGTCTTTCTCGTACGTCGTTTTTCAACTTGGATCCGATCTTAACAACTCGCGTCGGGTGGGACCTCCATCAATTCTTCGGCAGGTGATCCGCGTTCCTTTGTTTCTTCTCTTGTATCTAGAGGGGTTGTGTGAGAGACAATCGAGATTAAGCTCTTACTTTTTCCTCGTAGACTTATTCGTAGCATCAATGAGCTTCCTGTTGGTCTCCTCTGACCACTCCGACCTCGTTGTCAGTTTCAAACTTCATAGTCAGGTGGTAGATAAAAATACTGGCTTTGAGAGCTCGAATGATGGGTTGGCCGATGATCGCATTATAGGTGGAAGGGGTGTCGACGACAAGGAAATCGACCATAATTATTTTTTTATTAGGCTCTTCCCCTGCTATGATTGGAAGAGTTATTTCTCCTTCCGGCATAATGATATCTCTTGTAAATCCGGTCAAAGCGGTTTTAACCGGCCTTAACCTGGATCGGTCAATTTTCATCTTCTCGAAAGCCGTAGTGTATAAAATGTCTGTCGAGCTCCCTGTATCAACCATCATCCTGTGGAGTTTCTTGTTGGTAACCACCATTAAAGCTACAAGGGAATCGTCATGCGGATGTAGGACTCTTCGGGTGTCTTCCTCGGTGAACGTTATTGCGCGCGAGGTAACATTTGCGACCTTCGAAGGTCGGCTGGTGATGTTTATAGAGGGCCCTGGTTGTGACATCCTTCCTTGTCGTATGTAGTTTTTACAAGAATTACCGAAATTTTCTGTGATCGGCCCGCTAAAGATCATGTGGATTTCTTCCACTGGATTGCTGTCGTTCTGCTCTTCGGTCTGATCTACAGCCCTTCGGTCCTCATGACGCTGGGTGATGTAGTCCTTTAAGAATCTTTACTGAATAAGGATCTCTATTTGTCGCTCTAGGTCGAAACAGTCTGCTGTGTTGTGACCATGGTCTTTGTGATACAAGCAGTACTTTGATTTCGACCTTCTGTTAGGGTCGGTTTTTATCTTCGCAGGTCGCTCGAACGTGTGCTTGCCCTTTTCCGCCAAGTACACTTGCTCGATGGTTTTGTTGAGCGGTGTGTACTTCTCGAATCGTGGTGTTGAGGCTTTGACTCCTCGGGTAGAGTTGTTCCGACCTGATGATCTCCGATCCGGTTTGTGGTTTTTCGAGCTGCTTCCTTCCTGACAATCTTTATTTTTTGAGGTCGTTCTATGTGCGTTGACCAATTCCTCCGCGTTGATGTGTTTAGCAGCTCGATCTAAAAATTTCGCCACAGATTGAGGTTGCTCTTCTCCGACGGACCAGATGAATTTTCGATCACGTAATCCTCCGATCATAGTGTGGAGCAATACGTCCTGAGAAAGATTTTCAACTTGTACGAATTCGGCATTAAAACATGCGAGGTAGTCCTTTAAAGACTCGTCCTCTTTTTGCTTGACCGCAGCGAGATGAGTTGAATGCTTCCTCGGGTCGGTACTCTTGATGAACTGAGTAGCGAAGGCCCTACTTAATTGGTAAAACGAGCTGATTGACCTTGGCTTTAGATTACGAAACCAAGTCCATGCTAAGCTTGTTAATGACAATGGCAAGGCCTTGCACATAATGTGTCCACTGGCTCCGAGGAGTTCCATTCGGACTTTGAAATTTTCCAAATGTTCCATTGGATCTGCTATCCCGGAGTATTTTTTTAGCTGAGGGATTTTAAATCCTCTAGGAAGCGGTTCTTCATGGATTTCTTCAGTGAATGGTGATTCAAAGGAATCAACTAATGCATCTACTGCAATACGTGCTCGGACACGCTGAGCTCTTTGGATATCGCACACATGCTCGTGGAGTTCTTTTAGCTCGGCCTCCAATGGGTTTATATTGCCATCTACTCGTAGGGCTGTAAATGGGTCAGCGGACCCGATGGGGTACCCGGACCCGACCCATTAAGACCCGACCCAGACCTGACCCGTTTGCTAAATGGTACAGGTCCGGGTCCAAGGATAGACCCATTTGTCAAACGGGTCTGGGTCTGGGTTCCTTTCATTTAGACCCGACCCGACCCGAACCCTGTTAGTAAATGGGCAGGTCTGGTCTACCTTACATGAGACCCGCCCAGACCCATATCCTTCCCACTTCCCTAGATACTCTGCTGGCGTTTCCACTTCCCTATATATTAAGCAACTAACGACGTTCCCACTTCAAAATAAAATACAAATTAGTTTGAAAATAAGATACACCTCCTTGATTTTTTATCTGGCCCACCCTGTTGTTTATTTGAGATCCACTCCAGCCAATAGATGTATAAGCATTAGTTAATCCCAGGGCAAAAACATTAGGCAGACTTGAGAATTAGGAGGGCCACCTCAAAGGAAATAATTGGGAAAGAGAGGTCCACCCTTTATTTTTAATTGGTCCACTATGATCATTATATGAAACCCACTCCATTCATTAGATGTCACACAAAATCTTAAGCCCTTTCTAAAAAAATCAGGCCCATATGTGATTCAGGTGGGCTAAATTAATGGAAAGAGTTTAGAAGGTGAGCTTTGTCCTATATAGTTCTTTTGATGGTGTGGTCCATTTTAATCACAGATGAAGCTGATTTTAGGGCCCTCATTCTAGCATGTGGTGCCTCACATTGTGATTGGTGTTGATTTTACATAATCATGATGGGGCCCGCATAAGTAGTGAACCATTTTCCTTCTCATAGAATTAGTACCACGAACCAGTGGCAGCGACTCTTCCTCTCCTCTTTATTTTCTATATCCCTCTCCCGATGTATCTTATCTATTTAAGAAAGATAAGAAGTTCATTACTACTCTAATCCATACAGATACAATTTCAACAAGGTTTTTCATTTTTTACACTATTTTATTTTATTTATCTCTTTCTTCTTCAATTTTCGTATTGCAAAGTGTACAAATATATATTTTTTTTGTAGGATCTGAATGTATTTTTTGCTTCAATATTATTGACTTTGTGTTCTTCTTCATCTCTACCTATTTGTTGTTGCAATTGTTGGGCCATCAAGTACACAGTTAAGCCTTTGTTTTGGGAATCGTCCATTTTTTTTTATACTATATATAGCCCAGAGAAAAATTTTGCTACACCCACGGCTTGTATTACTACGTACGCACAAATTCCTGGCCGTGGGTGAGATACGTATCTCACAAGGATTTTGGCAAATAAAAGAAAGAGGGATTTTTGGTAAGTAAAGGAATACATATCTATGCCATGCAAGATGTCGGGTGCACCGGTTAGATCAAACCAATACGATTATGAGGTGGGGCCACATTTGTACACTGGATAAAAGAGTTGGTTGGTCCGATCTAAACCGTCCTTTGTTTTTGTACACAGTGGTTTGCCTGAATATTGGATGACCTTTTTCATGATGAGGCCCATATCTCTCATGGCTGAGATGCGCTGCACACTTAAGACTTTGGTACATGGATCGGACTTAATGCTACCTTACAGTTAGTTGTATATATGATGATCACTCATTTTAATTTTTGAAAATCATTGATTAGAATGTTAAGGTTCATTGTTCTGTAATCCTGACCATTGAAATGAGTGTTTTCCATCGTGTATATGATCATCACTTATTGAACAATCCCAACCGTCTAGCACCTCAGTAGATTTTGTACCAATTTGTAAGCAACCAACGCCGATTTTTGGCGGAAGCGTAGTAAAGGATGGACAGGGTGGATTTCTCACAAACATCACAGTGTGCCCCACCTAGGCTCCAGCGTACTAATTTGCTTTAAAAAGGTTTCCGCAAAAAACCCATTTCCTCTCTATTCAGAGAGATTCTCGGGAGGGAGAGAAAAACAGGGAGCGCGGATTAGCTATTGAAGTGCCCATGTTCTGTGGGCCCGACATGATGAATAGGTCTATCCACACCGTCCATACATTTGGAGAGATCAGTTTAGGGCCTGACCCAAAGAATAAGGCAGATCCAAAGCCCAAGTGGACCCACCACAGAAAACAGTTGGACAGTGACATCAACTGTTGAAAATTTCCTAGGCCCACCATGATTTTTATTGGAGATCCAACCTGTTCATAAATTCACACAGACATGGAGGGAGGGAAAACATAAATATCAGCTTGATCGAAAACTTATGTGGCCCCTAAGAAGTTTTCAACGGTGGATGTCACTGTCCCCACTGTTTTCTGTGGTGGGGTTCACTTGAGATCTGGATTTGCCTCATTCTTTGAGTCATGTCTTAGAATGATCTCTCCAAATGAATGGACGGCGTGGATACAACAGATACATCATGCAGAGGCCCACATAAACATGGTGACATCACTTGAAGATTGCTATCCGAAATGGAAGCGGATTAGGTGAGACCCTGATCCATCTGCGTGGGTGGGACCCTGACTATGGGGCTCACAGTGATATGTGTGTCTTAAATCCACACTATCCAACCATTTTGAAAACTCATTTTAGTGTATGATACCAAAAATGAAGCTGACTGCAATGTTAGATGGACCACACCACAGAAACAGTCATGGTTGAATCTCTACCATTGAAAACTTCATGGATTTTCAATGGACTCCACTGGAATGTTTATTTCCATCCAACCTGTTGATAAGGTCACAAAAACATAGATGAAGAGACCACATAAATATCATCTTGATACAAAACTGTTGTGGCCTATGGGAAGTATTTAATGGTCAATCACCACTGTTTCCTATACTATGGCCCATCTGGGATTTGGAACTGCTTCATTTTTTGAATCATACCCTAAAATGAACTTTCAATACAGGTGGATGGCGTGGATGTAGTCACATACATCACAGTGGCCCCACAGTCAAGGGTCCCACCCACCTCGGTGGATCAGGGTGTCTCACCTCATCCACTCCCGTCCGGAACAGGGAGACTAGGAGAGATGCTCTCACAGTGGGAGCGGATTAGCTGTTTACCCGGGGAACAGCGTGGGTGTTACCCTAACCGTGTGGGTCCCATCCATCTGCTTTTTCATATCATCTTAGGATGTGATCCAAAACCGTAAGAAGATCCAAATCTCAGGTGGACCGTAGCACTAGAAACAGTGATGAATGACCATTAAAAGCGTTTTATGGGCCACAAAATTTTTGGATCAATCTGATCTTTATATTTTACATTAATCAAGAATTTCTTGACATTATCAACAACTTGGATGGCAAATAACATTACCAAAACCTTACGATGGGCTCTTTGGAATTTTTAACGGTGGGACACTGAATCACACTGTTTCCAATGATGTGGTCCACTTGAGATTTGGATCTACATAATTTTTGTAACTCCATCATAAAATTGGCTGTAGAAACGGATGTACGATATGTATATACAAAATATCATCCATGTGGGTCATACGGCAAGGGTGACACCCACTAAGCTGCATGCCCTCTCACAGCATTAAAATTCCCTCGAGATACGGATCCCACCCAGGGATTCACGCCTAAATAGCATACGCAAGCTGTGGGTGTAGCAAAAATTTTCTATATAGCCCATAAGTAGCAATCTGAGCCATGGGTGGGATCCGAATCTCCCGGGGCATAGAAGGCGGAGAGGGGAGTCCAGGTTTGTGCAAAAGCCTTTCGAGGCAGGCTTTTGGACGCTGGAACCCAGGTGGGTCCCACATCTGATGTTTGTGAGAAATCCACCCCGTCCATCCATTTCGTGAGCTCATTTTAAGACGTGAAATAAAAAATGGGTTGCATCTGTGAACCTAGTGGGCCGCACTAAAGGTAAAGGTGGGTAGGGAAATTCCTATTGTTGAAATATCCCTGTGTCCACTATGATGTTTATATGCCTTCCATACCGTTCATAATGTCATTCCTACTGGGATGAACTGAAAACACAAATATTAGCCTGATTCAAAACTTCCGCAGCCCCATGAATATTTCAATTGTGGACGTTCAATCCTCATGTTTTCGGCCCACTCAAGTCTTGGATCACACTCATTTTTTGTCACCCATTCTAAAATGAGATCACCAAACAGATAGATGGGGTGGATCTCTCACAAGCATCATGGTGAGCCCCACATAAGCTTCCATCGCAACTCAGTGTGAAAGGCTTTTGGAGCCCTCTGTAAGCTGCAGTGCAGCGTTGTTCAAATGAGCCCATTGCAATTTGTTCAAATGGCCCATTGTTTAGGGATCCAAACCATCGATGAGAAGGACCCCACCTTGGATGGCCACAAAAAAATATATCCTAATTGGAATACCACACAATAGAATATTTGAACTTTTACTGGTTGAATATGAATTATTGTCTTTTATTTTTTTTTTTCTTAACTATCTATGTTTTAGTTCTATATTGCTGGACAGTTGAGTCAAAAATTGAAGCACATGAAAGATCAAGTGGACTATAACTCGGAAAATTATGGGAATAATGATTTCCACCGTTGAAAGCTTACTAAGGCCGATGTTTATTTGTCATTAGACTTGTTCATAATGTCACACAGATATGGATGAAGATTAAAAAAAAAAATCAGCTTGATCCAAAACTTTTGTGGCCCTTTAGAATTTTTCAATGGTAAATGTTCAATTCACACTGTTTCCTGTGGTGTAATCCACTTGAGCTTAGGATATGCTTCATTTTTTGTATCAAGCCCTAAAATTATCTGGTAAAATGGATGGACAGAGTGGCTAAAATATATAAATCATAGTGGGCCCTCAGAGTCTAACTTACTCACAACAGAATGCACTTCCTTCCCTATCCACCTTTACCGTTAGTGTGGCCTACTTAGTTCACGGATGCAGCCCTTTTTTTTTCTTTCTTTTTTTTTGTCTCACCTCCTAATATGAACCCACAAAATGGATGGACGGGGTGGATTTCTCACAAACATCAGACGTGGGACTCACCTGGGTCCCATCGTCCGTACCAAACCAACTTCCTATTCTTACAAGGCTGGATAGATTCTCAGAAGAGTGAGGGGGGAGAGGAGAGAGACTCGTCCTCTCTGCCTTCAATGCCCCTAGAGATTCGGATCCCACCCATGGCTGGGATTGCCGAGCTGTGGGTAGAGGAATATTCACTTTTCATTATTTTCATATTCACTTTTCATTTTTACATTTTCATTTCTAATCAATAATAATATTAAAGCATTTTATTTAATGCAGCAATATAACATGTCTAATGTAGAGGAACACGAACAACTTGATCCCATGGAGTGTAGGGACTCTGCACTTTCTTCACATATAGTAACAGCTACTAGTTCGAATTCGAAACATAGAAAGTTGACATCGGCAGTCTGGAACGACTTCACGCGATTATGCAAGGATGGAGTGATTACAGCTAGATGCAATTATTGCAACCAAATACTCTCTGCTTGTAGTAGTAGTGGAACAAGCCACCTTAAGAAGCACCTTACTAAATGTTCAAAAAAGGTGTATCATGATGGAAAACAACAACTTATAGGATCGGCTATAAGTAATCAAGGTGGTCCTGAGCTTAGTATACACAAGTTTGATCAAAAACGCAGTCCTTAAACTCTTGCAAAAGTATATACTGTGCTTGGATATTCATTTAGGGATATCGAGAATTATTATTTTAGGTCATTTTTTGCTGAGTTGCAACCCAAATTCAAGCCTATGTCGAGAAATACAGTTAAAAATGATTGCATTATAGTATATCAAGAAGAAAAGATGAAGTTGATGAAATCTTTTGCTGAGATGCGCGGGCGCGTGAGCCTAACAACGGATATGTGGACCTCGAACCAAACACTGGGATATATGAGTCTTACTGCACATTATATAGATATAGACTAGAAGCTGCAAAAAAGGCTTATTAGTTTCAAGATGGTTCCACCTCCTCATACTGGCATTGCTCTTAGCGATGCTATTTTGTCTTGTTTAAGCGAATGGGGAATCGGCAACAAGTTGTTTTCAATAACTTTGGATAATTGTAGTGCTAACAATGTTGTTCTTAGTAAACTACTTAAACAATTCAAGATGACTCTTCCACTTGAGGGGGAGTTTTTTCATGTAAGATGTTGCGCACATATTCTCAACTTGATTGTGAAAGAGGGGCTGAAAATTATAAATAGTCCACTATATAAAATTCGTGAAGCCATTAAGTATGTGAAGGGATCACAAGCTCATTTGGAGAGTTTTAAAGAAATTATTAAGCAATTAAAGATCTCAAGCAAGAAAGGATTACGTTTTGATGTACCTACTAGGTGGAATTCTACATATCTGATGTTAGAATCTGCCTTAGTGTACAAGGATGTGTTTTTTCATTTGGAGGAGCGTGATTCAAATTCTAAAGGAGCACCAAGCGAAAGTGAATGGGAATTGGCAAAAGCTGTTTGTGAATCTTTAAAAGTATATTATGAGGTCACCAATTCTTTCTCTAGTTCTAAATACCCAACTGCGAATGTATACTTTGAGGGTGTTTGGATGATTCAAATGCAATTGATGGGCGAGGTTAAAAGTCATGATCACTTCATCAAATGCATGGCCCAGAAAATGGTCACAAAGTTTGAAAAATATTGGAGTGAATATTCTTTGGAGTTGGCGATTGCAGTAATCTTTGATCCAAGATATAAAATGCATTGGGTAAACAACTGTTTTCAGAAGCTTTATGGATTTAGTGGTTCCGCTGAACCATATACAAAGAGAATTCACAGCGGTCTTCAAAGATTATTTGATGCATATAACATCTCCAGTGATATGGAAGAGAGAAATATTGGTTCATTTAGCAGTACAGTTTCATCACAGAGCAGAAGTTCTCGATATGACTCTGCAAAATATACTTATGATTTTGATTCTTTTGTCAGTGATGCTGCTACAAGTTATCAAATCAAGTCTGAGTTGGATAGTTATTTAGAAGAGATGGTATTCTCTTTCTCTCTCTCTCTCTTTATAAATTATATGAGTAAAAATATTTTATTTTTCTCTTTATAATAATTTTTTAATGGATGAACAGTTACATCCTCGAAGTGACAACTTGGACGTTTTAAGCTTTTGGAAGATGAATGCTTCCAAATATCCTACATTATCTAGGATGGCTTGTGACATATTGTTCATTCCTATATCGATCGTTGCATCAGAGTCGGCATTTAGTGCTAGTGGGAGAATTATTGATGATTTTCGTAGTTCTTTAGCCCTAGACACTATAGAGGCTTTAACTTGTTTGCAAGATTGGCTTCGCGCTGCAATTCCTGAAGGTAAATTTAGTTCTTATTGTTTTATATTTATTTTATAAACTTAATATGGAAAAGTGTTTCCTAAATATCTATTAATTATGTTGTATGTCATGTGTAAAATGTATAGATCCGAAGGAGGAGTTGCATATAGTAGAAGTGGATGATGATTCTAATGAGTTGGAGGATTGGACTAGAATTGAATCCTAAGGTATATTTTGTTTAATTTATCAAATTATTAATTTTGTTTCTATAACTTTAACATTTACAAACATTCCATTTGAATGATATTTAAAATCATTTCAAGTTTTTGGAAAAAGTTTGCTTCAAAATTCAAGATTTAACCTACATGAAAGTGGATTCATGAAGACTATGCACTATGACTAAAGTGGAGAAAGTGAAGATATTCATTTTTTGATGGGTCTACATGAAAAGCATTACCTTTAGGACATAGTTATTGATTATTATATTGCCACCTATGGAATAGATGAAACAAATTTAATACTGATTATATTTTATTTATGTAGTTGGATGGATGTACGAAGTGTTTGAAAATAGCATTTTAGTTCTACTGGTCAATTTATTTCTCTTTCTTCACAAATCATATTTTTTGTTAACATTTACAAAATCTTCAAATATGATACCAGATACATGAAAATTGGTGCACATATGGGTAAATATTTATTTTTAAGGTTAAAGACAGAACTACACTTCTCATGCATCAAAAACCTGTTGGACCCGTTAGACCCGTTGGACCCGTTTCTAAACGGGTTTGGTTCAGGGTCTGGATCTCTCTTAACCAAACCCGTTAGACCCGACCCATTTATAAATGGGTCTGGGTGGATCTCCCTCTACCAGACCCGACCCATTTATAAATGGGTCTGATGGGTTGACTCGAACCCGACCCGGACCCGCCCATTTAGTAAAAGGGTCTGGGTCTAAAATTTGGACCCATACCCGTTTAGTAAATGGGCGGGTCTGGTTTTGGCTAAACCCACCCCGAACACGACCATTTACAGCCCTATCTACTCGGTCAGTGACATCATGGTCAGCTCGTTCATGCTCCAGATGAACCGACCTTCTTTCTTCGAGCTTATGGCGTAGGTCGTTTGCAGGCAAATCTACTGCTAACCAAGATTTTACCTTTGTCCCTCGGCTAGCAACTTTTTCTTCTTTGGCACATTCTTGATCTGGAGCCTGTCGTTGAGAACGTTGTAGTTGTTGAGTTTGACAAGATCGTTGAGGCTCGTTATTGGGTCTGTAGACCAGAGCCGGCTGAACCAAACCTGTTAGGAGAGCCTTAATCTCATCAAGTCTTTGGTCGACATATCCGAATCGTTCGTCTACACCTCTCAGTCATTCGACGACACCTCCCACTTGTTCTTCGAGGGCGAACAATCTGATCCCACGGTTGCGAGATCTCTGTTGTCCGCCTTGCTGAGCGAAGTGAGAAGATGTTCCGCCAATTTGGATGCCGGGCATTTTGGGAACAGATCCTTTGTCGTCAGAACGTGGGGCTTCAGATGGCCCGGCGATTGCGAGAGCTTTCCCTTGTATTTTCTTTTTCCAGCCATCGTAAATCTGCCTAAAATGGAGGGACTGTATTGAGCTTTCGGGTGAGAATACGGCTTTACAGTCGAATATTCCCACAGACGGCGCCAACTGTTGTTGCAGGGATTTCAACAACAAACGAGGTTGAGGTCGATAACCAATTTCATGGGATGCGGAGAGATGTTGATCCGTCCTTCTGAAGCCTGCAAGGACAATAAAAGGCTAAAAGAAGGGCCGTGGACCAGTCGTTAGTCCTCCGATGCTTAAGTCAATCCAAGCTGTAGGGGTTAATAATATCTTTATGAGCAAGAGTTCTCATACCTTAGTGATAAGGAAGACGTGTCTTTTATAGACTTGTTCTGGAGCCATTTCCTATGAGGAAGCATAATCTCCGTAGAGAAGATCTCGGACTTCCGAGATCTTTGGCCTATTCCGTAACTCCTGGGGAATCCTCCGTGCCAATTGACTTCCCATATCTTTCTCCTATAATTCCGACGAATGCCTACGATTTCGAGGCAATGAAGACATGGTCTAAGTCAACAGTCGATGTCGTCTCTCTGATGAAGACTGGGAGTTGGTCTCTTGTTCAGGTCGGAAGAATCTGATCCTCATCCAGGTGGGCTGTGTTCGACCTAAGGTCATATTTCACCCATAACAACATTTAAGATAAAATACCCAACATTTAAAAATACCTAGTAAAAATTGCTTCCATGACTTTGAAAAACATTGATATAAAAATAAAAAAAAGAGCATCAAAAAGTTAGAATTACCCTTTTATCCTTTTGTTTTCACGGTTATACCCAATTGGCATGCATCAGATTTGATGAGATTTGATGGGGCCGACATTTATGTATGTTTATGATCAAAATTGTCCGCCGATTTTGTATCTCATTTTAGGTCATGAGCTCAAAAATTAGGAAGATCTAAATTACAGGTGGACTACTTTGGAGGAAGTAGTGGTGATTGAATTGCTACCATTAAAAATATGTTGGGGCCACAAAAGTTTCAGATCAAACAATATTTGTGTTTTCCATTAATCTTGTGTGACCTAATCAACATGTTGGATGACCTTGATAAACTGGGAAGTTTTCAACAGTGGGTGTTAATATCCCCACCATTTGGTCTTGTAAGATGCACCTGATCTAGGCTCGGATTAGGTACTACCAAGGACGGTGAGGAGATGGTGCGTGTGGCACCTTGTCATTGGGGGAGAGCCGATTGGGCCGGCATGATAGTGGTGCACTAACAGCCCTATCACATCAATGCGGATCCACCGCTCTCCACCAATGACGAGGTGCCGCGCACCCCTCAGCCCTATCACATTGGTGCGGCTCCACTGCTCTCCGCCACTGACGAGGTGCCACACACCCCTCAGCGTCCTGGTGGAGGTAGTACCTAATCCGAGTGCCCCATTTCTTGGCACGTGGCCTGAAATGAATTGGCATATTTAGTGAACGGGTTCGATCTGACTCATACATCATGGTGTGCTCTCAAGGGATTTTCGATGGTTGGCATTAATATCCCTACCGTTTCGTCTACAGTGGTCCACCTGCACCGTGTATCCACCTCATTCCTTAGGTGATGGCCTATTCTATGGATGTATTACATTACGGTGTGCCCTAGGTAATTTTCAACAACAATATCCTTTAGATTCTATTTCAGATGCTTTGCGGCTCACCATGATGTTTGAGAGAAATCCAATCCGTCCACAAATTTGGCTAGCTCCACTTAACTGGGGCGCGGATTGCGTCCTTCCTCATGTACACAAAGCGTGTCCATGCTGATCTGCAGAGGGGCCCACCGTGATGTATCTATTTATCCACGACATCCATCCATTTTCTAAGATCATTTTAAGGCATGAGGCAGATCAAGGTACCGAAAGATGGGGCATATCTAAAGCTCAAAGTGGGCCATAATGTAAGTAACATTGGACCGTTGAAGGCCACAATCTGGACTTTTTCCTGCTGTGGGGGGCAGCCATACAGTAGATCAACCTCTAGGCCCACGTGCCTCACGAAGGTGTAGGACCCAACAAAATTAAGGAAGCCTGCATTACGTTGCGATGCTTGTCGCATCTTTTGGCTCGTGTCAAATTAGATCGGAGATAGTTGTGGTGATGGTGGGGCCCACAGTGATGTTTGAGACAAATCTAATCCCTCCACAAGTTTGACCAAGTCAGCACTCAAGTGGGCCATAACATAGCCCTTAAAGACCACCGTTCGAATTTTTCGGCTGTGGGACCTACCTATGCATTGGATTAGCCTCGATTTTGGGTCGATAGGGAAAATGGTGGTGGACGGGCCGTATAATCGAAAAGTCTCACGAACGAGCAGCTCAAGCTTAAGGGTATTTTTGTCATTTTTTAAAAATACGGTCCTTGAAACGTATAAGACATTAATGCATTAAAACTGGTACAGCGATTAAAATGACCAAAAGCAGGCCTGCAGCATTGGATAGAGAACTGTAGCACGTTCGGATAACGACGGGTGAGGCCACCTGTTAGATTCTTGGCAGACTTTTCTTTGCTCTTTTTCTTTGAATAAAAAATCTGGAGTTATAAAACAAAAAAGAAGCTGACCAACCAGTTTCCATGAGACTGGGGCTCGAAAGCCTTTCAAGGCGAGTTGCCTCAGCTTGGTTCATAACAAGCCACCGAGTCTTAGTCCTAAAACTGTTCGAATTATCATACGCGACTGCTTTCATTTTCTCTTCTCTTTTTCGTAAGGTTAACTGCTGTCGTTGATATGGAATGTGGCTGAAGGCAAGTCAACGGATAATAAATATCATGGATGAGGCCGTGTGAGACGAATTTTTATCTATAACTCGGATAATAAATCTCATGGATGAGGCCGTGCAAGTCCCACACCTTGATGAGCACATAAATTATTATCCGGAGATCCTTGACATATTCAACTTGTGAGCTACATATAGAGCATTACCCTGTCCAGGAGCTGAGCATGCTCAGGCTTTTTTCTTCATTTAAAAAAAAAAAAAATTCAAACGACTTTTATCCAACCTGTATTTTCGAAGGCAAGCCCCCACATCTGAACGTGTTCGGCAAGAGCCCAGCAGCTCATCAGATGAGCCTTTTTGTCCATGTGTCTTGGGTGCCAAAACCAATCCCGGCAAATCTTTACAGGTGGTACTTGCGTTCAAGGGGCAAGGCACACAAAAAAAGGTGGGCCTACTCACTCACCCTCGGCACACATTGAGGGATGAAATCATACACTACCCCAGCAAACGGCCATAAGCATCGGTGTTTTTCGCTGTGTGCTGTCCAGTGTGTGTTTGCGCTATAAGTAGCAGCCATGGAAATTAACTGTAGAAGAAACAGCCTTTTCATTTCTCCTCTAAAGACTAATCCATGGAAATAATGCGAGACCGCTCTTTGCTGTTGTGACCTTTTAGTTCATCTCCTCAGCAATCAACAGCTGATTCCCAGTAGGACAAAGGGGGTTTGCTATGCCCTCGTTCAAATGTTACCCTACTCAAACGGGCCAATTGGAGAGAGCTCACAAATGAAAGAGGATGTGTGAGTTGGAATCAAGATAACTGCTTAGCATAAAATAATAAATACATATTACAGGGAGATTTAACATGCAGCAACTACCATGGAGATGTAAATTGAGAAATGGGTAAATGGTGGAGGACCACACCAGATGCATGAATACTAAAATATATAATAAAGTTTCTTCTAGTCATGGCAGCAGGTGGGTCACACATGAAAAGAAAAGGAAAAAAGATATCACTGGTGAAAAATATCAACACCGTGAGGTTCGAAATGTCTCAATTGATTTGATTTTGGAGTTATGTCCTGGTCTTCATAATTTGAAATATTTTATTTGAGCAAACGTCCACGTGTTCTAGATTTGAGTATCTGAAGATCGACCGTTACACTCACTTGCCGAATAAAATAATAATAATAAGAAGAAATGTCAGCTGCCAGGTCATTTGTCTCGACCCATTAACTGAAAAAATACGAGACATACGACAAAAGACAGCTTAGATTGCTTTAGCTTATGATAATGTTGAGGACTGAAGATGGAATCTCATCAGAACTCGACCGTCAATAAGCATCTTCCTTTAAAAAAAGGAAGCCAAAGACGCAACAACTAATAAACAAAAAGAAATAAGAACAGAAAAAGGAGATTCTCCCTGTTGAACCCTTTTTTTTTTTAAAAAAAAACATACTTCCAAGGCAGGAGGAATCTTGCCACCTAAAAAGCAGCTATTTTCAAACCCACCCTTGTTTCGGGCACAATATCCAACTCATGGCGCTTCCTAGTGTACGACGAGGCTATTATCTAACATGCGCCGTAGCGTTTGAAGGAACAGAGTTCAGGATCAGACTGACGTGCAAACATTATTCAGCACAGCACGAGTGTAAGAACACCATGTGCCTCTGACGAATGATTATGTATAGCATCATTTCCCAAACCCAGATCTTAAAACTGGCGCTTCTAGCAAAAAAAAATAAAAAAAACTGCAAAAATAAAAAAACTGCCTAGCAATCAACAGCAAACAAGACATGGGCGCATCTTAGCCCCGAGGAAAATACATGCGCGGGTTAGGTCCTACCACTCTAATCACCACCCAGTATACCACAAGCTCATCCTAGAAATATCCAATTCGAAAATACTAACATGCTCATATGAGATACAGAACCATTCAACGGGGCAGAACATACATGAAACTGGCTCATTTCATTTCCCTCATCATTTCTAAGAAAAACAAAACCAGATACCAGCAAAAAAACACAAGAGATCATTACACCCAGAAACCCCCAATTTCCACTTTCATCAGGAAAAAACCTAGATCAGCAAAAAACAAGGCCGCATATATACAACTATAGGCAGGAAAGAAAAAAAAAAAACAACGATGAAAAAAGAACGGTTAATAGAAATGTTACCAGCTAGATCGTTATGGTCGTCATGACCGTCAATCAAATCCGATCATTCCTCTGTTTGCCATGGCTTCTCGCGCCCTCTCTTTTCTGAGGCGAAAACAACTGCCCTAGTCCGAAAGTTGAACCCCTGAGCGAGCAGACGGGCACGTTCAGCACCGGAGTGACGACCCTCACATTCGAAGAATACGATCTCTCCATCCCCCTATGCTTTGTATTCCTCAAGCTAGCATTGAAGCTGCATGGGCTGCTCGAGCTCCTCTCCAAGCTCTGGAACACAATCTTCCCTGACGAGTTCATACGAGGGCTGTCGACAGAGACGCCTCGCACAGGGGCCACATTGGAGTCACGGGGTCGACGCAACGGGCTCCGTCCAATCCTCGCCGTGTGATCGGACACGGCCCTATGCCTCGAAACCCTGATTTTAGGTGGATTCTTAGGGTTGGATTTGTCGGAGTCAAGGGAGAAACGGGGAAGATCGTCCTGATCAGGGACAGATGATGAAACAGAAAGCGAAAGGCGGGATGAGATTGAGACGGACTCCGATGATGAGTCGGAATGACGCAGCAAAGGAAGCGTAAGATTTGAATCGATCGGAGAGGATTTCGAGCTTCTGTGAAGGAAATGCTTTAGAGATCTAGAGTTAGAGTTTTTCGACGGCATGGAGGCGGATTTCTTGAGATCTGGCTTCGGATTAGGGTTTCTCGACGGAACCGAAGCTGATTTCTGGAGATCTGGTTTAGGGTTAGTGTTAGGGTCAGGGGTTTGGAGCTTCTTCAAGCCAAGGAGCTCTTTCCATCGACTCGAGCACCTAGGCGCCTTGGGAGAAAAAACGTACGGATCGGTCCGTGAGATCTCGGCCCTCCGTCCAGATCTCGTACTTTCCGGCGATCGGACTTCATCGGAGGGGGCGGAATCGGCCGCAAGGCGGACGGACGCGAGCTGTAACGGGACGAGCTTTCCGTCGGAGAAGAGCTCGTCGGCGGGAAGCATCGCGACCGGAACGTCGAGCCGGAACTCGAAATCGACCAGATCCTTGCCAGAAGGCTCGAGATCTGGTTTTTCCTGCGGATTTCCCGACGATCGGGACGGAGATGGAGGCTTTTGTCCGGCAATCTTCGACCCGTCATCGACGAGATCGCGACTGAAGGAGATTCTAGGATTGAGCCAGCCGTAGGAAGGGTAGGCCGGGAAACCATCCGGCGACATTCCTATGTTTTTCACACAGGCGGATGCCATCGGAATCCGGCCAAAGATCCGCGACTCCTTGGATCGTAAACGACAAACGAGGAGAAAATAGGCCGGAAAACCGGATTTCCAACGGTATTACATCGCCGCGGGAAGGAAATCCGGCAAGATGGAGCCGGGCAGAGAGAGGGAGATTCGCTCCTCTTTCTCAGTTGCTGTTTTAGGGTTTTCTGAAGCGGTATTATATAAAGGATATCATTTCCCCTACCGCCTACGGTTGGATTAGGGTTTTGCCAGAGCGCAATCTGGGAGCTCTAAAATTGAAATTTGAGAGTCTCTGCCGTACACGTGGCATTAATCTCAGATTTGAACTGTCCAATGGTGGGACCGACCATAGATCGATTATATACTCAATAAATAAAAGATTGATTGGGCAATTTCGATCCTGATTGACGACCGTCTATTGTGTAAAATATGAACCGTTTATTCCTTCTTGATTTTCGAGCCAATTGGATATCCACCAATCAACGGTTCCAATCAGAGTTCGGGTGTGCATTTCCAGTCTTGAGCTATTCGCACTTGGTCCCACTATTTGGACAGTCCTGATTTGACATACATGCTGCGTGGATGGTGAGGAGTCGACTTGCGCTATGAAATTCGGTAGGATATTTAAGCTGGTTATCGAACAAAATCCGAGCTTGTGGATTTTTCCGAGTACAGAAATGCCACGTGGATGAAACGTGGCAGTGGCTGCCACGAAACTTCCGCCTTCAATTGGAGCCACTTGCTGCGGCATCACGATGTATGCGTGCGAAAGATCGGCACCAGTCATCAGGCAAGAAGCAGGGTGAGGGCCCTCTACGATGAAATCCGCTTGGTCCACTTATCAGGTTCGCCACATGTGTATGGTGAATAGTGACCGTTAGTCATTTTGTGCCAGTGGGTGTTACCCTAACCATGTGGGGCCACCTTGATGTATTTTTTGTGAATCCGGATCCCCTGTTGAAACCGAGCAGGAACCTCTGCTCCTGCAGCTCTGATAGGTCCGGCTCATCTGACCTGTGTCATAGCATCTTAGGTATAACACGGGGTAAGTTGGACCAATCAGAGAAGTGACGAACAGAGTTTCGTTGCTTGGTTCCAACAAAAGATCCGGAGTTATTTTTTTATATATGCACGCAGTCCGTCTGTTTACCTCAATCAGTTTAGAATATGATTCCAAACCTTACAGAGGGATAAATCTTAGGTAAACCAACCCACTAGAAATAATGATGAATCATTATTAAAAATATTTTATGGGCCACAAAAGTTTTGGATTAGGTGATATTTGTTTTTTGCCTTCATTTGGATCTTTTTGCATTATCAATAGGTTGGATGAAAAATAATGATTACTAAAATCTTACTACGGTACTTTGAAATTTTTAATGATACAGCACTCAATCACCTTATTTACTGTGTTATGATTACTGCGGTACATCGAGCCGAGTCGAGTCGAGGTGGGCCAAGCTTGGCTTGACTTGTTTGTGGTCTTCTCGAGTTCGAGCTTGAGCTCAAGCTCACCCTCAAGCCTACCATTGGAGCTTGCTTTGTTCGCTAAAACTGTCGAAGCGAGCTTGAGGCGAGTTAGTGGATCGAGTCGAGGCGAGCTTACCTTGAGTCGAGTCGAGCTTACTTCCACCTCAATTTATGATATTTTTTACTTCAAAATACAAACTAAAAGTCAACAACAATAAGTTGGAGAAGTCACACATATATTAGGGGAGAATAGTATTTCTACAAGTCGAACCCCACCATTAAAATGACCTAGCTCTGATCAGTTTTTTCTTTGGCCAAGTCACACATGCATTGAATGCAGACCACTAGTTATATTTTATGAACCATAATTAACACAGTACATGCATAGCTCACCACGTGAATGGACTGCCCTAATTATTGTGTGGACCTCTTCATGATGAGGCCTAGCTAATTCATTGATCAGATGCACCACCTCTCTCGTAAAATTGCAATCAACAGCTGCATATGGTGTTTGGTCTAACCATAGCCCCTGTTTTGTAAATATGTATGGTGTGTAGTCTCACCGTAGCACCTATGTTTGTGTAGCGTGTAAAACACACAACCACTGTGTGCTCACCATGTTTTGTACTTGAAATTACTCAATCCATCAGATATACTCAACAAGGAATGTTTTTACCTAAACAAAATAGTAGGATTAAGAAACCCCCAAACGTGTGATGGTTTTATATGTCCTAAGCTTGGACCCCAATGTGTATGTGCAGAAGGGGGAGAGAGAACCAAGAAATAAGAAGATTATGGTTTTTTTTTTTTTTTTAACAAATATCTATATGAAACGAGTCGAGCTCGAGCTCGAACCGAGTCGAGCTTCAATCGAGTCCAGTTTCTAGTCGAGTCGAGTCAAGTGACCTAATGGTCGAACTTGACTCGGTCTCTGACTCGAGCTCCTAAATGAAGCTTGGCTTGACTTGTTCTATTGAGTCAAGTTGAGTCGATCGAGTTTCTCGAGTTGACTCGGCTCATGACCAGCCCTAGTTATGGTCCATCTGAGATTTGAATATGCTTAATTTTTAGAACCCCGTCCTAAAATAATCTGTAGAAATGGATGGACGGTGTGGATATAGAATACATCATCAAGGTGGGCCCCACAGTAGGGGTAACACCCACTAAGCTGTTACCCGGGTAACAGCCAAGTTGCACCCGGGTCAAGGTGCCAAAGCATCACAGAGAGCGGATTAGGTGAGACCCCAACCTCACCCAAGACGACCCTTAATGTGGGTTACTGTGGGGCCCACTTTGATGTATTTATTATGGGGCGCGACTTGGGTGAGACCTCGGAGCCAGTGATGCGAGTGGGACCTTGAACCTAGGGCCCACCTGGATGTATTCTTTGTAGATCCATGCCATCCATCTGTTTCTTCATATTATTTTGTACTATGCTACCAAAAATGAGGAAGATGAAAATTTTGGGTGGACTACAACATAAGAAACACTAGTTAATGACCATTAAAAACCTTTTGTGAGCTACAAAAGGTTTCTATCAACCTGATATTTGTTTTTTTCCTTTCATCCCTATCTACATGACCTTATCAACAGATTGGATGGTCAATAGACATTACGGTGGACTCCACAAAGTTTTTAATGGTCACGGTTGAATGAGAAATGTTTCTTATGTTGTAATCCACCCAAAATTTTCATCTGCTTCATTTTTGGTACCATATTACAAAATAATATGAAGAAACAAATGGACGGTATGGATCTACAAAGAATACATCCAGGTGGGCCCTAGGTTCAGGGTCCCACCCACATCCCAGGTTTCGAGGTCTCACCTAAGTCGCGCCCTTTATTATGTATCCACGCCGTCAATTCATGTTTCCATATCATTTTAGTGGATTATACCAAAAAAGAAAGCATATCCAATCATTAAGTGGACTATAACACCGGAAACAGCAAGTGATTGACCATCAATAGGCCAAAGAAGTTTTGGATGAAGTTTATATTTATTTTTTCCCTTCATCCAGGCTCTTTATCAAGGGATTGGATGGTAAATAAACACTTCAGAAACACGAATGTGCTTCCTAAGAAGTTTATAATGGTAGGATGGTTAATCACCAGTTGTTTTTTATGGTATGGTCTACCTGATAATTGTATCTGCTTCGTTTTTTTAGATAATGCCCTAAGATGATCTGGAAAAACGGATGGACGGAGTGGATACATAATACATACATCAAGGTGGGCCCCACAGTAACCCCACGATAAGGGTCGCACCATCTTAGGTGAGCCCGGGGTCTCACCTAATCAGCTCTCATGCTCGGTATGTAAATAAACTGTCAGTGGTCCAGATCTCGCACATCTCGCGGGACCACAGTGGGCGACTAAAGTAGCGAAAGTACCTTTCAGGTGGGTTGACGCATGCTCACTTGACTCTTTCGCGCTAGAGACAGAGAGAGAGTGTGATATTTTCTCTGTGGCACACTGTGGACCCTCGCCGTTCTGCGCTCCCGTGCGTTCTCCTTTCCCTTTCGGAAAAGAAGAAGAGGTGCAGTGCGAGCGAATCGTCGTTTGTGCCACTGGCTTGTCTCGTCCTCGAGGGCTTTGTTTGGTTGTCATGTTAAGTTGGATGTGTTTAGATGAGTTTATATAAGACCAGAGTTGCCATTAACCAGTTACTTTGAATCTACAGTCGGCTAGACCCCAGTAGAAACGTTAGAGAAGGGAATCCGAAGATTCCTCCCTCTCAAATGACTCCTTTTTATCTGCGGCCAGAGATTCGAGGTAAGGGATCACGATTACAGGGTGGGAAGAGGTTAAGCACCCCACACACTGCCCATACCAAAGTACGGTCTCTATTTCACAGAATCGAGCTAATACTTGAAAGTCTGATTTAATCCTCGTACATTCTCATGGATGACATGATGCATGAATGCAGGTCTGAACAGTAAGAGTTTCTGATGGGCAGGTTTCCATTAACAGGCAAACCCAGAGCATACGCTCGAACTGATAGGTGCTTTATGTGAGATGCATGCTGTGTGTTTGAATAATCAAAGTGTTCGTAGTGACTGATGCATGAATGCAGGTCTGAAGAGTAAGAGTTTCTGATAGGGCAGGTTTCCATTAACAGGCAAGCCCAGATCATACGCTCGAACTGACAAGTGCTTTATGCGAAATGCATGCTGTGTGTTTGAATAATCAAAGTGCTTGTAGTGAAGCAGGGGGGTTGGAAGAAAAGGAAATGTTGCACTTATGCTAGATACGAATGAGATGATGCTAATGATAGAGTAGCTGGATGGACGGAGGTGTCGCAAGGATTGGCTTCGAGTGGCTGGATCGAGACTTAGATGGCTTGGGAGACTTGGACCAGTGCTCAGGCTGGGTTGGACCAAGGCTAGGCTCTCCTCACTTGGGCTCTCCTTGGTGGAAAAATGGGCTAAAAGGATGGAGGTGGACTCAGAGCTCTCGGATTGAAGAGAGGGGAAGTGGATGTCGAATGTGAAGGGGAGAGGGGGTATTTATAACAGAGGGCAGTGGCAGATTGCGTAAATAAGTTTGGACGGCACCTAAGGGGGCCGCCCATACGGATGTTCTCGGGATTCAGCGGGCAGTACGGACATGCTCCGGGGCTGCTGCTTGGAACTCGGTGAGTTGACTGGTTTTTGGGGATGGGTTGACATGATGAGTTGACTCGATGGGTTGACTCAGCGGGTTGACTCGGCGAATTTGACTCAGCGGGTTGACTCGACGATTTGACTCGGCGGGTTGACTCACCGAGTTTGACTTTTTAGGACTTTTTTGACTGGTTTTTCTTATGGGGGGTTTTTCAGGCTGATGTTTAGGGGCGAGTTGACTGGGTTCAGGCTTGAGTTGGGCTATGGATTGGGGCTTACAAGGGTGAGTTTGGCTGAGTTTGGACATGGGATTTGGGGGTATGGTCCTCCATTCATCCAGCTATCTCTACCAACAGTGTAGCCGAAGGTGGGGTGTCTACACACACATTGAGATAAGGGGTCATTTATCAGGTGGGGTCCACCGAAAACATGTCGTGGAATAATGATCAGGCTGTTTGGCTTGTTCGATGGGTCAAAAAAGGTACAGAATGAAAAATACGATGGATGGGCCCACATTTGACTGCATACGCATCCCCTAAGAGGGGACCAGCGTAATTTTATGATTACGGCCTGTTAGCAGTGATTCCCTGTATATATGGCCTAGATCTGGCACAAAGTTGCCATGTTGACGTGTGCTGCCAGGACGCGGATTTGGTGGTGAGGAGCTTAACACGCTGTGGTGCGGTGACTTGGTAAGAATTTATGGACGCGGATTAGCTACTGACAGGTTGAGTAGCTATCTCACTACTGAAGTGACGTCACCAACTTCTGTGGGGCCCACCCTGATGTATGTGTTTTGTACACACCGTCCATACATTTTGAGAGAACATTTTAGGGCATGATCTAAATAATGGGACAGATCCAAAGCTCAAGTGGACCCACCAAAGAAAACAGTGGGGATAATGGGGACAGTAACGCGACCGTTCAAACCTTCCTAGGGCCCACCATGATGTTTATTTGAGATCCAACCTGTTCATAAGTTCACAAAGACATGGAAGAAAGAAAAACAAAAATATCAGCTTGATCGAAAACTTATGTGGCCCTAAGAAGTTTTTAATGTTAGGAGATCAATCCCCACTGTTTTCTTTAGTGGGGTCCACTTGAGCTTTGGGTCTATCTCATTCTTTATCTCCAGCCCTAAAATGTTCTCTCCAAATGGATGGACAGTGTCAATAGAACACATACATCAGGGTGGGCCCCACAGAAGTTGGTGGCGTCACTTCAGTAGCGAGATAGCTACTCAACCTATCAGTAGCTAATCCACGTCCGTTCTTGGGTGCGGATTCGGTGGATTCTCGGACCCACGGATAGGGCTGTAAATGGGTCAGCAGACCTGATGGGGTACCCAGACCCAACCCATTTAGACCCGACCCAGACCCGACCCATTTGTTAAATGGTACGGGTTTGGGTCTGGTTTCCTTTATATTAGGCCCGACCCGACCTGACCCGAACCCATTTAGTAAGTGGGCGGGTTTGGTCTATGTTTCAAGGGACCCGTCCCGCCCAAACCCATCCAGACCCGGTTTTAAGCTTTGTAAAATGCTTACATACTTGATCCAGACCCGGACCCATTAGACCCGACCCATTTATAAATGGGTCTGGGTGGATCTCCCTCTACCAGACCCGGACCCATTTATAAATGGGTCTGATGGGTTGACTCGGACCCAACCCGGACCCGCCCATTTAGTAAAAGGGTCTGGGTCTAAAATTTGGACCTAGACCCGTTTAGTAAATGGGCGGGTCTGGTTTTGGCTAAACCCGCCCCGAACCCGACCATTTACAGCCCTACCCACGGACGCGAATTTCCTGCGAAAGCCTTGCTTAGGAAGTTCCTGTGTTGGGAACCAAGGTGGGGCCCATAGTGATGTTTTTGATAAATCCACCCCCATCCATCCGTTTTGGGAGCTTATTTTAGGACGAGACCAAAAATGAGCCGGATCCAAGACTCAAGTGGTCCTCACTAAAGGAAAAGGTTGGTAGGGAAATTACTACCGTTGAAACGTCCCTGGGATCCACAGTGATGTTTATATGACATCCATACCGTTCATAACATCACTACTACGGGGATGAATGGAAAACACAAATATTATCCTGATTCGAAACTCCTGTGGCCCCACAAATATTTCAACTATGAACGTTCAATCTTCACATTTTCGGCCCATTTGTTATCATGTCCTAAAATGAGGGGGGGGGGGGGGGGGGGGGCACCTTGCTTCCTAGCTCAGGAACTTCTTGCGTAAGGCTTTCGCAGGAAATCCGCGTCTCAGATGGACTGAGGTGGGTGGGACCCTGACTGTGGGGCCTACCGTGATGTATGTGATTGCATCCACGCTCTCCATCCATCTTGAAAGCTCATTTTAGGGCGTGATTAAAAAAAAAAAATCAAAGCAGATCTAAATCTCATATGGACCCTAGTACAGATAAACAATGGTGATTGACCATTAAAAGCTTATTATGGGCCACAAAAGCTTTGGATCAAGATGATATCTGTGTTGTCTCTTCATCTAGGTCTTTCTGACCTTATCAACAGGTTGGATGGCAAACAAAGATTCCTATGGAATCCATGAAGTTTTTAATGGTAGAGATTCAATCGCGATTGTTTCCAATGGTGTGATCCACCTAAGATTTAGTTCAACTTCAATTTTTGGATATGTAGACATCCTACATATAAGCAAGATTGAATCTCGCCCACCGACTTTAGTTGGGCCCAATTGAAGCATCTATACGGCATAAAGCATACCCTAGAGATATCCATTGGGTTGGATAGACTGTTGTTAGGTCATACAGGTGGCAAATCGAATGAGGGAGCACCATCTAGGTGCACCTGCGTAGCAAAATCCCTATTTAAAAAAAAAAGGTAAAGAAGCTATAACCATTAATCGGTACATATACAAGACCGATTATAGGTGAACTAGTTATGGGTGTATGACCCCTTGGACCTATCAAAAGCCCTGCCACCGCACTCTAATTCATTTAAGCTTGTCATTTTTCCAACATTATCATTGCTTTTGGATTGTCTAATCCTCCCTTTGCCCCTACGTCTTCTCATGCCTATTTAAAGCCACCCGCTACAAACAAAAAAACAGAAGGGAAAAAAGTGGGAGAGAGGAGTGAGAGGAAGTCCAGAGAGGGCAAAGGTCATGAGGAGGTGAAGCGTTGTTGGAGATCCGTCCGGCTAGTCCTTGGAAGCCAATTTCGGTGATGGTGTTGTCCTCCTTTTTTCAAATTGCACGTACTTGAACTCATTTGGCCCTCTGTCATTTCTTAAGACTCCTCCCTGCTAGGCCGCTCTGTCGGTCAAGGCCAAAGCCAGAGAAATATTGAAGTCAATGAATATGGTTGGAATTCAGGACATTTCTTCATCCTTTTTTCGCTGAAAAGGGTATTTGATTTCCCATTTTCTTTCTTACATCTCGAATCAAGCATTAATCCATTCCGCACATACCAGAACATAAGTAGTACACACACTCATCATTTTATCGTAATTCTGCAATCCTCTCTCTTAACCACCTGCTTTTCATTTCGCTTGCCTACCTGGGGTTTTAAACCCTATGAAGTAAGATTAATTTTCATTTATTTTCTTATTACCTATTCGATGTCTTAAACCCTGCGTAGCAAGGTTAAGTGTTACTTATTTTCTTTATTCGCATGCTCAGAGTCTTAAACTTTGTGAAGCACGACTAGACATAATGACGCCGGAATTCCTTCAAATCTCCTTACAAATCATACAATCCCGTAAAAGAGAGACCGTGCATTGCACGATTGAAAAATGGTGTTTAGACCGTGCCTTAAACACTTTGTACTCTGTTGATCAGATTGACAGAGTCCTGCTTTATCTCCCTGACTATATAGAATCCAAGGCATTCACACAACAATCTCCACCTTGACTTGTATTATGCAAAGTCACCTTGAAAATCTCCAGCACTAGCCTCCACCTTGAATGTAGACCACTCTCTACATCCTCTACCTGGAACGCAACTTCGTTTGCACCCCTGTGCAAGGGTGCCTAATCTCATCAATGGCTGGTAAGATTGATCAAGCCTAAGAGTTGGTTGAACTTGTCTGTGGTCACCGGCTTTATCAACATATCTGCAACATTCTCATCTGTGTAAATATTCTTAAACTTAATCTCTCTTAAAGCAATGAGTTTTCGTATCTTGTGGAACCTCACGTCAATGTGCTTCATTCTCTCATGATACACTTGATTCAACACTAGATGGATGGCACTTTGATTATTGCAATACAACCGAATTACCCCATACTTTAACCCAAGTTCTCTAATAAGACTTTTTAACCATAATGCCTCCTTTGATGCCTCTGTCGCAACTATATATTCTACCTTGGTTGTAGACAATGTTATCGTAGACTACTAGCGTCGATCTTCAACATATCAATCCACCTGCTAATGTGAAAACATATCCCATAGTAGACCTCTCGTTGTCTGGATCTCATGCATAATCCTCATCCATGTAGCTTATAACTCCACCCGAAGTTTCATATCCCTTGAACATGATCCAAGTGTCGACTGTGCCCCTGAAACGCATGGGAATTTAGTTAATTGCATTACAATGCTCTTTTTTTAGATTCGTCATACATCTAGTTGACCACGCTAATTGCCTGTGAGATATCCGACCTCATGCAACCATTGCATATATGAGACTCCCCACTACACTCGCTTATGACACCTGTGACATGTCTGAAATCTTCTCTTTAGTGCTTGGACATGACTTGGTTAACAATGTAAAGTGACCTGCCAGAGGCATGCAAACTGGCTCAACACCTTTCATGTGGAACCTCTTTATCACTTTCTGCACATATCCCCTCTAAGATAGCCACAACTTCTCAAACTCTCCGTCTCTATGAATCTTCATACCTAAGATCTTCATCGTACTGCTTAGATCCTTCAACTAACATATCATCAACATATAACATTAGTAGAATGTAGGACTCGTCCTTAAGTAGCCTTTAATAAATGCAACAATCGTACTCACATCTGATATAACCAATATCCACCATATAGGAATCAAACTGCTTGTACCATTTCCTCAGAGATTGCTTTAACTCATATAATGACTCCTTCAGCCCACACGTAATCCTCCTTACTAAGCTCATCGAATCCTTCTTAATTTTTCATATAAATGACTTCCTCCAAGTTCCCATGAAGAAATGTTTACATCAAGCTGCTCTAATTCCAAATTAAATTTCGTTACTGTCGTCAGTAACACCCTGATTGATGAATGTTTCATAATCGGAGAGAAAACTTTATTATAATCTACTCATTCCTCTACGAGTACCCTTTTGCTACAAGCCGTGTCTTGAACTTTTCGCCTTCCTTTTTTTTTAGTGCTTCCTTCTTTCTGAACACCCACTTGCACCCTATAGCCTTCTGACCTTTTAAAGTTCCACCAATTCCCATATATGATTCCTGTGTAGAGATTCAATCTCCTCCGTCATGACTGACATTCACTTATCACAATCATTTCCAAACTTAGCTTCTTAAAAGGTGGAGGGATCTCCACTCCCTATGAACAATGCAAAAGAAACCATGTATCTCTGAACTCATATTAAGCCAGAGCTCTAATAGTTCATCTCTCCCTATTCTTGGTTATACTCTCCTGAGTATCTTGCTGATTGTTTTGGTCAGTTTCTTGCTCTTGATGAGTTTCACCTTTAGTAACTGGCTCAACTAGCTTCACCTGCACCGCCAATATCTCTATTTCACCATGTGTTTCAGACTTCTCTGCAGTGTCCTTGTTGACCTTCAATATAGATGTCTCATCGAAGACGACATTTCTACTATGACCACCTTTTAAGAAACTATATCCCAAAGCTTCTAACCATTAACACATTTGTCATACACGATAAAGATGTACTTTCTAGATTTGGGATCCAATTTCATCATTTGTTCACTTTGCACGTGGACGCATGTTGTACACTCGAAGATCCCTAACCCTGAGTAATCAACGCCCTTGCTTATCCAGACTTCCTCTGCAACTTTGAAGTCCAGCATTGTATATAGTGATTGATTCAATAGGCAGCTCCGCATGCAACCACATACTTCTTCGCCCTCTCTAATAGACTTTTGTTCATCCTCTCTATCACTCCATTCTGTTGTGGGGTCCCTGGAGTTGAGAAGTGTCTTATGATACTTTATTCTTTGCAAAATTTCATAAAATTTGCATCTCTGTACTCTGTACCGTTATCTGTCTTGAGACAGTTAACCGATCTCCAATTTACTTATCTACTTTCACCTTCCATTCCTTAAACTTAGCAAACAACTCAAACTTGTGCTTTATGAAGTAGACATAAACCTTTATCGAGTAATTGTTTATGAAGCTCACAAAGTATCGTGCTCCTCCCTTAGACAGTACTGTCACTGGCCCTTAAACATCAAAGTGTATATAATTGAGTACCCCGCTACTAGCGTGTGTAGTAGTCTTGAACTTTACCTTGTTCTGTTTCTTATACATACAATGCTTGTAGAAATCCACCTTGCACGCCTTAACTTCCTTTAAAAGTTTTTGTTTATGGAGTTCCATCATTTGCTTTGTTCTCTTTCAATTAATGTAAATATTGAGACATTTGGTTTGTATAAGCCCTATAGGCGCCACTTGTACAATTGGACTTATGTTGGATATTCATGACTTGGCTTTATTTCGCTGCAATGTTTTAAAAAAATTGCATAGTAAAGTGGGTTATCTTTGAATGTTTACACTCAGGTTTTCGAAACACGAGTTTAAAACTCGGGTTACAAAAATCAGAGCATTACAAAATGGTATTAGAGATAAAAAAAAATTGATAAATGAAACCTGGTGTGAGGAGGAACTTATACAGATCACACACGTTTCAAAACTGATTAATGGAGAACTAGAAATTTAGGTAAATTTTCCTTTTAGATTTAGGATTACATGTGATTAGAGACCTATATTTAGGTTCCCTGGAAAATGTCAGGATAGTCATCTGAACTTAGAAACTATGCTTAGGTTTTGTGGGAAAATCAGTTCTCACCCGAATGTGCATGAAAATTCAAACAAGAACATTCTTTGAATTAGACCCCTAAATGACGATTTTTAGAAATCTAGAAGTTAAACTTTCTTAAAAATTTTCTTAGTTAGAACTAATTTTGTTACGATTTTTAACAAATAAAAAATAATTTTAGTTGCACGACTATGGGCCCACATGATTTTATCAAGAGAGAGTCGTAAGTGTAGAAGTTTACTTTTGAGTGGTTCCTTGTTATGTTTTATGTATTCAGGAAGTTAAATTTTAAATTTTTGAACATTTGATATATGATTTAGAGCAAAAGGCTACTATTTTCATATCTCACATAAATAATTCACTTAAGCTCAGGATTAACAAGGGTTTAACCAATTGATGTATATTTTTCATAAAAAAAAAAGAGAAAAGATAATTTATATTATATTTTTCAAAGATCTAAAGTGATCGGAATCACGGACTTACAGAACCAGATTTAAGTGATGTATGTAAGGTCTGATTCAATTTTTGAATCCTGGCGATGTCCAATGGACTCAATGCCCTGATCAAGCAGAAGACCGGATTTACCAGTATTTAGAAATAATGCTAATGTACTCGCTGTCTTGGCTAGGCAGAAGTAGAGCTGGACATCGAGTCAAACCAAACCGAGTGAATTCAAGCCGAGTTAAACGAGTTGCCTCAATTCATGCCCAGCTCTATGTAGGAGATTAAAGTATCGAATTCAGATGTACTACAACCATTCTTTCATGTTTGCTGAACACTATAATATTTTTAAGGGGGGTAGAGGTCATAGACATAAAGAATTTTGAATGTTATAATTCATATGCATGGTTATAGAGTAAAATCTTGGGGGCGAGATTTCTTTTAAGGGGGATAGATTGTCATTACTGTAGTTTAATTAGTTAGTTCTGTGTACGTAAACACAATTGAACACACAAATCTATCTTATTAGAATGACAATGAAAATTTATGTATTATGGAGTGAATTATTTGTATGCATTATATAGATGAGCGGAATTTCGGGGACGAAATTCGTTTTAAGGGGGGTAGATTGTAACACCCCGTACTTTTTAATACTCGGGTATTACCTTAGAAATCTAATAGTACATATGTGTGTGGGAACATATATAATATACATTATACTCCAACGCTCGACAAATCACAAAATCTACCATTTAACAGCTTTATAATATTCTTTGAGTCAAGCCAATACTAAATCACATTAATTTAACCATCAGAATTATAAAACTAACACCAAAACTCTAATCGGACTAGTTTAGAGACCCCGAGGATCATTGATGTACAAATTAGAAACAATTCAATGGTCTTGATTTGAGGATGGACCCTTGAATGTAAATTTAATTAATAATGTTCATAGTAGTAGTAGTAGTAGTAATAATAATAATAATAATAATAATAATAATAATAATAATAATAATAAGGTTTCCATTACATTAGGAATCGAATATTGATAATAATAGTTAATATACACCTTAGGAATAAACCATATTACTTTCTAAATTATTTTAATCATTAGAAATGGATTTGGAATCAATCCAACCATTGGATTGACGATAATTGGCTCCTAGAATATAAAATCACTTTGTATGGCCCACCTAGGCTATGGATCTACCTCATCTCTGGTCAGGTGGCCCATTTGGACCATTAGAAGTGAATGGTCGGCGTGGATTTCATAGAACATTGTTGTGGGGCCCACATTCAATGTGTGTGTGCATGCATTGTGCACTGAACCTGCAAGGCTGGTCAAACCAGCTTTGACCCAACCCTTTTCATGAGGAGGGAAATCCCTCTCTCTCATTTCAACTCCCGCTCTAAATAGCGTTTTGAATGGATGTTGGTCCGTTTGTTGGTGGCAGTGGCCCTATTATGGAGTGTCAGATTAGCTGATCCAAATTGTTTATCTGATTCAAACGTAAGGCGTGAATAGATCTTGGGTGGCGATCTTTTCTGCCGTTCATCAGAGTAGGTGCAGTCTGAAGTAGAAGTATAGCTGTCCGAATGAGGGATGTGTTTCCAGCAGTCGAGTAATCGCTAGAATACAATTGATTTGGCCCCCCTTTACTCAATCCGAACCGTTTATTTGGTAGAGAGGAAGGTTCTTTATCTGGACATGGCAATTTCCTCTAGTGGCATCCATTAGATGTATATCTGTTTCGAGCCAAAACCGAGTTAGGTGAGTGTAGTTCTAAAAATAAACAACTGCCAGGTTGGCAATCTGCGTGCTTTCACCTTCTTTTATCCCAACCCTCCGTAGAAACCATAGAAAACCTCTTTTAGAAGAATCTCAGCCCTTTATTCCTTCTCACACGGATTAGGATTGGGCTATAAAACCATCAATTTAAGCAACTCTCTTCTCTTTCCAATTTTGAAAACCTATTGCAACCACAGTTCAGGAAACCTTAACCTTCGAAATTCGACCCTAACCACCCAATCCAATCTCATTACATGTTAGAGATGGTAGGAGTGTGAGAGAGAGCTCTTCCGATTGTTGTCTCCAGTTTTACTTGTGTGTGTATGTGAGACAATAAAAATTCGGTTCGAACTTCAAACCACCGAAATTCTGATAGGAAGCTTGCATCTCTTTCTCTCTTAAGCTTCCTTGAAGCATTTCAACTGGTTCCTAAGCACCGGATGGTAACAAGGTTTATTGACCATGGATCTGTCATTGGAGCTGGAGGCAAAAATCCATCTATTCCGCGTTTCATTGAGGGAGAATCAGAATTCATGGAGGTGGTGGTTACAACCGTTGGATCCGGCTATTATCACAAGAATTTGTGGAGTTGAGTGGAGTTTTTTACTGTTCTGATCAGGTGAGTAGCTATTTCAATTTGGATTAGGATGTTATGAAAGTTATTGCTTAAATGCTTGTGGGGATAGTTGTTGGAATGGGGTTAATACTAGGGCTGGTGGAACTGATTAGATGATATTGGCAGAGCCTGAGGCTGATCTGGAAGTGTAATTGATCCACCAGAAACCTCAATTCCAACTTGAAATTAGGTTGAGTTGGTGCATAGGAATCCAAATTTGAACATTTAAGCTCAATCGGGTTCAACTGGGTAATCGGTTGAGTTTGAAACGAGTCCAATTGCTGGTGGTGGTGATTGGATCATGTTCTATTCCTTGAATCTGGGATAAATCATCTCTTTGGGTTGCATATAATGGTGGAATGTGATAGCTATTGACTGTTTGGGTTAAGTATGGTTGTGGTAAATTGTATTGATTAGAGTTAGAGTTTTAATGGTGATTTTCTGTTGGGTTTAAGTTAATTCTATCGTAGTTTAGTAATATAATTATCTACATCTTACTACCTCAGTGGAAATTGTGTGGAAGAATTTATTGTTAGGTTGGATTGGAGTATAGAGGATTGATTTGCAAGTTGTGGAGCTATCTCCTTAGATTTTGGATTTCTCTTCTTGCGTATATTGATTGAGTACTCTCTAATAGTGCTTCTAGGTGAGTTGACTTTTTTGAGCAAAGCTCTTCATAGTTTATTCAATTAGATTGGAATCCATTACTTTGAGGATAGTTGGCATGTTTTAAGCATCGATGTGCCTATTCGAGTGGTTAGAATCAAGTTGATTAGCTTGAATTAAAACTACTCCGAATTTAAGTGAGTGAACCTCTTGATTCATCCACTGTAATCTATTATAGGCCCCTGTTAGAGTGGTTAATCAAATTAATTATGTTTTTGTAGGAGTTTGAGTAATTTTCTTATTCTTCTTCTCATGAGTTGCTTGGGCTTATCTCTTTTGAGAGGTGAGGTTCTCACCCTTCAAGCTTCCCATTTCCTTTGTTTATGTATTTCTCCAATTTTATGACTTATGATCATTGCCTTTTTATAGAATTACTTATTTCGAAATTATTTTCTGATGATAAATTTCTTAGGATAATTGTCTCATGATAGTAATGATTTATAGAAATGTTTACCTTTAAATTAATCAATGTTGATGTAATTAGTAAAATTGAACTGTTTCTTTGCGACTTGAAGGTCAGTTGCAGATTTGGGTGAGAACTAATATTAATGTATTTTAGAGGTTGGCTTATTTTTCATTTGGAATTGTAGAGTAGAATTTATCTTGTGGTGTCCTTGATTGGACTTGGTATCATGTGGTTTTGTTAGGAAGATTCCCTCTTGTTGGTGTTCATAAATGGACTTATTGCATAAGTGGCTTTGTGATGTAGTGAGGCAGCCCCTCGATTGAGGCAAACCAAGAGCCATAAAGAGGACTCGAGATCAAACCGAAGAAAGGGCCATGTAGGCCAGGGAAAATGGTAGCAGGAGACAGCTGCTGACCGGTCAACCGACTGGTCGGACCCCCTGACGACCGGTCGTCTGACCGGTCGAAATTAGTCCAGGGCCCCCCATAACTCTCTGGACTATTTTGCACCTAGACCTGACTGGTCATCCGACCAGTCCATACCCCTGACGATCGATTGACAGACGCACAATTGTGCATGCGAACTTTCCGTTCTGGATGATTTTCTTCTGATTTTGGTTTAATTAGTTTCCTATTGCAATTAGGACACCTAGCCTACGTAGATTAGGGTTTCTTTTACTATTTAATATTGCTCTGAATTCGTTTTAGACATCTTTGATATATTTTGAATAAAACTTAGAGCTTTCTCTTGTTTGCTCGTGGATTTGAGTCGTTCCTCGTGAATTCGAAGAGAAGGTCTCGTGGATTCAAGATATCCCGTCCTGGATTTGGCGAAGACAGGTTGAGGAGTCCTTGTAGATCTGAGATTCGGATTATTTATCCCCATGAGAGAGACGTTGCTCAATCTCACCACTTCCACCCACACCAAATTGGTATTAGAGAGAGGTTCTTCCTCGGTGATGGCATTTAGCGAGAATCATGGTAGCAATCCCATTGATAGTGATCAAGGGATCTAGTACTTGGCAGAGAGGATGGAACCCCTCCAGAGATCGGTTGAGGCATCGATGTAACGAGTACAAGAGTCCCTCAATCGGATTGCTACGGCTTTGGCCCAACAACAAGTTTTGATGGGTGCTTAGCCACCCGCGGTGGAGGTTTGGAACATTCTAGCAATCCGTCCGGCCCTCCCGACAGCAAATCGACGATGAGATCATGCAAATTCGGAAGACAGCGACGACGACATAGAAAACATTCTTGCCTAACCTCAAACGCATAGCAATGATCGTAGATATCGACACGAATACAACTATAGAGGTAAGGGAGAACTTCCCACGTTTAATGGTTTGCTTAGAATAGAGGAATTTTTAGATTAGCTAGCAGAAGTAGAGAGTTTCTTTAATTATATGGAAGTTCCAGGAGATCGAAAGGTTAAACTTGTTGCGTACAAGTTGAAGTCAAGTGCTTCGGCATGGCGGGAGCAATTACAACTCTCCCGCACCCGGTAAAACAAATTGTTCATCCAGTCATGGCCTTGGATGTGACAACTCCTTCGATCCCGCTTCCAACCCAGTGATTACGAGCAAGTTCTATTCCAAAATTACCATAATTGCCATCAGGGCAATCAGATCGTTGAAGACTATGCGGTAGAATTCAGTAGGTTGGCTACACAAAATGATCTCTCAGAAACTGATGCCCAACAAATTGTGAGATACGTTGGTGGTCTCCAACCCGCCATATAGGACCGAGTATAGTTGATGCTGGTCTGGACAGTGGTAGAAGCCTGTGGAGCGAGCTACCCGTGCAGAGACCCAACTCCATAAGACACATGTGCATTCCTATCCCTCGATTCATGCCCCTATGATGGACCTCACATAGAATTCATCTACATCCAAGGGAAAGGAACCTGTTGTTGAGTGTGTTCAGCCCCATGTTGGTCGCCAAGCTACACCAGGTAGTGGCCCAACAAGGCCTCAACGTCCAGCCATTGTGCCTAGCCCAAGTAAGATTCCAAATTCTTACGGCCAACCGAGGCCCGACCATTGCTATAGATGTGGACAGCCAGGCCACCTATCCAACACGTGCCCTCAACGGCCCACGGCTAATGTGGTCGTCTCCACAGAGATTACACCAGATGAACCAGTAATTAATGTTAATGTTGAACAAGTCGATGAAGATGAAGAAGGAACTGATTGGATCTCAGGCGATCAAGGTGTATACTTGGTTTTGCAAAGTAATGCACGTACGATTGAGTTACATGTTCATCCCTAGCGTCACAACCTGTTTCGTACAAGATGTACCGTGGATGGGCAGGTGTGTGATGCGATTATTGATGGTGGTAGCTGCGAAAACATTGTGTCTCAAGTGATGGTGGATAAGTTGAAGCTCAAGACTATACCGCATCCTTTGCCCTAAGACATAAGGTGGGTTCGGAAAGGAAGCACAATAAGGTAAAGAAACAATGCCTTATATCCTTTTCAATCGCTAAAACTTATAGGGATCAGATATGCTGTGATATTGTTGACATGGATGCCTGTCACATGATCCTTGGGCGTCCCTGGCAATTTGATCGAGATGCCGTACATCGTGGTCGAGACAATGTCATCACCTTCAATAAGGACGGAAGGCAAATCGTCCTCACTCCAGCAAGCCCGAATGATAGTCGCTGACAGATCAAGGGACAAGGACAATGTCTCCTTATGTTCCATGGCACGGCTGACGACAAGAAAAGTAGAGAGACGAAACTCGAAGTCGAGTTTCTTTCAAGAAGGGGTAACTGGTGTAGTGAGGCAGCCCCTCGATCGAGGCAAGGTAAGAGCCATGAAGAGGATCCAAGAGTGGGCCTAAAAGGACCTGAGATCGGACCGAAGAAAGGGCCATGTAGGCCAGGAAAAACGGCAGTAGGAGACCCCTGCCGACCGATCGACCGACTAGTCGGACCCCCTGACGACCAGACGGAATTGGTCCAGGGGCCCCCAGAACTCTCTGGACTATTTTGCGCCCAAACCGACCGATCGTCCGACCGGTCGGTACCCCTGACAATCGGTCAACAGATGCACAATTGTGTACGCAAACTTTCCGTTTTGGATGATTTTCTTTCAATTTTGGTTTACTTAGTTTCCTATTGTAATTAGGACACCTAGGCTACGTAGATTAGGATTTCTTTTACTATTTAATATTGCTTTGAATTCATTTTAGACATTTTTGATATATTTTGAATAAAAACTTAGAGTTTTCTCTTGTTTGCTCGTGGATTTGAGTTGTTCTTCATGGATTTGAAGAGAAGGTCTTGTGGATTCGAGATATCCCGTCGTGGATTCAACGAAGATAGGTTGAGAAGTCCCTGTAGATCCGAGATTCGGGTTATTTATCCCCTTGAGAGAGACGTTGCTCAATCTCACCGCTTCTGCCCACACCACTTTGCTTGGAAGAAAGTCATTTTATTAGAAATTTGACACGAACTTAAGATAGGAAGATATATTTATGGAATGGATGGCTAGTAGTTGTAGAGTATTATAGAGATTGAATTAGTTGAGTTGTATTGAAATGATTCTGGTGAACATCTCATGGGCCAGGGATGGTGTTTTGAGATGTCATGCCCGAGTCGTCGGCCTATGCTGGGTTACACGTGCCCCCATAGTGACCGTGATCTTTTAATTATTTGTTTGGTAAACTGGACTATAGAAGTTGGCTAACTATTTATATCATGTCATGACATTTACTAGTAATGTTAGTGATGAGCCACATTACTGTCAGTTTGATGTGTATTGCATTGCGGGTAACATTGGTAATGAGCCATGTTACTGTCAGTTTAAAGTTTGCCAGCTGGATGTGCATCCCTAGGCCGAAGAACATGTGTATGCATATCCATGTATTAAAACAAGAAAAATGATGAAAAATGATGTGTAGATGTTGTGATGTTTATTTACAATTTGCATGAAATCTATTTCTGATTTTGCTGGATTTTCTATCTCTTATAATTGGCCGTATTATTATATTTAATTGCGATAAATATCATCTCTCCTAAAATTCTATATTTTGTTTAATATGTGATATCTTATTTGTAATTGAATTTTTACTTAACTGTCATCATGCCTAGTAATTTTGGAGAGTTTTTACCTCACTATGATAGCGTTTTAACGCTGTCGAACCATATCAGATAGTTTAGGTGACACTGGATGGAAGTTGGTTGAGCCGCACAGCTCGAGTTTAGTTTAGCTTCATTTGCTTTGTTCTCTTTCAATTAATGTAAATATTAAGACATTTAGTTTGTATAAGCCCTATGGGCGCCACTTGTACATTTGAACTTATGTTAGATATTTATATCTTAGCTTTATTCCGCTGCGATGTTTTATAAAAAAAATACACTGTAAAGTGGGCTATCTTCTAATGTTTACACTTGGGTTTTCGGAACATGGGTTTAAAACTTGGGTTACGTACGAAAACCGGGGCGTTAAAATAGCAGAGTAGTAATGAAATGGTCGTATGATGTAGGAAGCGATGTTAGAAGTAGTAATGTTTTATCTTCATTCTTGATCGTCTCTCTGAGCATTAACAACTCGCTGAATATCTTTGTAAATAAGTTCATATGCTCCAGAAGATCGGATCCTTCCTTCTTCCGTAGCCTGTAAAGTTGTTTCTTCACAAATAACTTGTTAGTGAGGGACTTTACCATGTATAAATCTTCTAGTTTCTTCCACATATCCAAAGCTGATTCCTTGTTCAGAACATTGTAGATAACTTTATTCGATAAATACAGATGAATGACGCTCATAACCTTCTCCCCAAGTTTTCTCCAGTCGTCTTTCGACATCTTTTTTAGTTTAGTCTCAAACAACGCCTTGGTCAACCTTTGTGATACTAGAATATCCTTAACCTTTCACTGTCACAAACTGAAATTGTTCTTCCTATTGAACTTTTGTATATTACACTTCAGCCCTAAAATCTTTGCTAAATTCCCAAACGTCCTTAAACTTGACGCTCTAATACCACTTTATTGTAATTCCAAGCCACAATAAACCTCGATCAACCTTAGGTATTAAAATTTTGGATCTAATAACATTGTCAATTCGTGTGCTTCGCTGAAGCACGTTCAACGAAGATAAAATAATTAAAATAGAAACAACCAATCAATTAAATAAAATAAATACACGATTTTACATGGTAAACCCTTGTGGAAAAAAAACCACGGCACAAAAGCGACATATATCTCCGCTATAATTGAAACTTTCAAGTTACTCTGCTCACCTTCTCTGATTATAGAAGCAACTCGATCTCCCCTTGCGATGCACACCTGTAGGAAACCCTAAACCTTTAGAAAAATCTATTTCTAAGCTCTTACAAGTGTAGAAAATCTTCCCACCTTGCAAAACCATTGCCCTCTAAGAAAAAAACACTCGTAATTACCAAGCCCTAATTGTATTAGGCCTTGAATACCCCAACTTGCATAAAACCACGTAATTAAGTTGGTCCGTTGGTTATTGTCAGTTGGACCGACGATATTTGTCAGTAGGAATGACAATGTCTTGCTTTGCTCCGGGTTGAGACACCCCGCACTCTGTTGGTCGGACCGACAGAGTCTTGCTGTCTCCTTGATTGGGCAGAATCCACGGCACCCACATAATATGATTTTTGTGGATGAATGTTCTCAATACACTTGGTTCTTCCTACTTTGGCTTAAATATAATTTTTTGGCTTGTTTTATAAAATTTTATAAGTTTATACAAACTCAATTTGTGAAGACTATTAAAATCCTTCAGATAGATGGTGTGGGTGAGTTTATTAATGAAAATATTGTTTAAAACGAGATTTATCATGTTGTGTCCTGCGGATGCTCAAACAACATGGACTTATAGAACACGAACATAGAAATGTAGCTGAGCTTGGTCTCACCCCTCTTTTCTATGCCCGCGTTCCTAAAAGATTCTAGCTAGAAGTATTCAGTTCTACTGTTTAGTTAATTAATTGGCTTCCTTCAAGAGTGTTAAATATGCAAAGCTCGTATGAAATATTATTAAAAAAAGATGTATGATTATGTTTTGTGGTGAGTATTTGGCGGAAAATGTTTTCCTTAGCTATGAGATTATGTGAAAAATTATTTTTGACTCTTAATCTCTTCTTTGCATATTCATTATTTTAAAGGGTATAAGTATCTCTACCCTCCTATGGGTAGAGTTTATATGTTTAATATGTGGTGTTCGACAAAGTTACATTTCCATTTAAAGACCTAGGATCTCTCTTTTCTTCTACTACTAATATTGTTCATATCACATCTTTTAATGAGTGGCTAATAGGTGGTATAGACACTACATAGACCATCCCATCACCTCTTTTTTGTGGCAACTCATCACATAGGTGACACCTCAACTGACTGTGAGACCATTTGTTGGGGTCCCAAAAGTAAGGATCCTCAAAACAAGGATTATAAGTGTACAAATCCATCACATCACTGGATTTAGGGCCAGTGCATCAGGAATTTCAACCAGAATCCCGATATACTTCAAACCTTACTAAAAATAGAAAGTAGACCCGAGGGTGGGCCCCACTATCCATTGTGATTAAAACCTTCCAAATTTGGGTAGTAAATACCACCATGAATATACATGGCCAGTGCATCAACATTCATCACAATGCAGGCCCCAAAAACCATTATTTTCGCAAGATATCACAAATAAACCAAAATAAAAGTCCGTCGGCGCATCACTAAATTCATAGCCAACGTGTCATGAAATTCATTCGTTTTCGGAAATAAATTTCTGGACGCACCGACCCTCAGCGCATCAGTAAATTCAGCCAACGCATCGAGAAATTTAGTAAGTTTTCATAAATGAATTTCAGGACGCATTACCGGTCAGCGCGTCCAAAAATTCAGTGATTTTCAAGAATTTCAGGACGCACTGATTGTCAGCGCATCCAATAAATCAGGCATTTTCAGCGAATTTCAGGACGCACTAATAGCCAATGCATCCCAAAAATCAACATTTTAACCCAAGTCATTTTAGGATGCGCCGACCGATTTTTTCGACGCGCTACACATGGCAGCCTCCTATTGGCTGACTTCTGGTATTTTCGGGTATAAATGCCCATCCTTTACTGTTCATTTGGACGGATCCAGAGAGAGAGAGAGAGAGAGAGAGAGAGAGAGAGAGAGAGAGAGAGCGCTTTATCCGTTGGGTATTTGAGAGACCACCAAAATCCCTTACCGGAACCCCTTTTCCGACCACCGAAAACCTTTTCAATCACCGGAATTCCTTTCCGACCAACGAAATCCTTTACTGAAAATCCAACTTCTGATCATAGCAGGTCCGACGAAGAAATAATCTAAAATTATACAAGTACAGGGGCGCATCACAGAAATACTTTGAATTAAACTTAGCTTATTTTATCTACACACTGACCCTCGGCGCATTAGAAAAATAAGCCAGCGCATTAGGAAAATCAGTCATTTATGAAACAAGTTATTTTCGAGGCACAGGCCCCAGCACATTAGAAAAATAGCTTAGCGCATCATGAAAATCGACCATTTCCAAAATAAGTTATTTTTCGACGCACCGACCCTCGGCGCATCAGAAAAATAAGTAAGAGCATCAGGAAAATCAGTCATTTATGAAACAAGTTATTTTTCGACGCACTGGCCCCAGCACATTCGAAAAATAGCCGAGCATATCATGAAAATTGACCATTTCCGAAAAAAGTTATTTTTCGCCGCACCGGCCCGGGCGCATCAATAAAAATAAGTCCAACGGATCACAAAAATACACATCTTACCGAAGTCATTTTTGGACTGCGCTGGCCCCAGCGCATCAGTAAAATTAGGCAAACGGATCATAAAAATTAGCACTATGAACATTAATTTCAGCACCTTTAAACCTTCATTTTGTGATGTTTTCGGGCCCGATTTGGGCCTATTTTGAGTATTTTGAGCGTTCCGAACACAATGGAGCAGTCAAATAACTCATCTGGGACACCTAATGAGCAGAATGCAAACCTTCAGAGTCCGATCCGATCCAATACGATGAACGAAGTAATTTCTTGGAAAGAAGCCGCTAGAGCCCAGGATCATACCAATGTATCATCATTACATGTACCATCACAATATGACCCGAATTCAGGTCTGGACTAAGCAAATGGGACTATGGTTAACAAGATAAACCACATAGAGAGAGTTTTAAACTATTACATGAAACTTGTTAAAGACTAACACTTCAAGAACAGTTGATGCCCTACCCATTTAAACGTCATCCGCCAGTTGAGCTGCTTAGGTACATACAATTGCAGATCGGTCTTCCCGCGGTCACCTGTAAAAAATGACAGGCACAATCCCAGAGTCGTACCCCTCGATTAAAAACCCCGACAGTCTCAGCCCGGATCTTCAGTCAAAACATGGGACATAGACATCTGACTCGTACAAAGATGGATCAGTCCATAAGAAAACACAATAAATACACGTCTCTTCAACCATACAAAATACAGGTCTCTTCGACCACAAAATGTAGGTCTCTACGACCACGAACTCTAAGACCATAGTCCCTGCTGGCTAGTCTTCTACCTTTTAATCAAGGGTCATCGATCATTCGATGCAGTTAAGAGCTTGTGCCAGATCACGGTCTGGAATGTATAAGATCTCAGAATTTCTAGAATAAAATTCACCTTGTGATATCTCCTCTTATGTAATTTTATGAATGCTTGTGATTGTTTACGAATGCTTCTATTATTCAGAACCCCAGACCAACAAAACACCAGAAAACTGTGTCGGAGCATTTTCTATTTCTAACACCATTTATGCTTTCTGTCATCTCTATTTGTCACTTTAATCCTACCTAGCCATGACCAGCATGACTGTGTCACCACATCAGATCGATAATGTGTTTGCTTCAGATTCTCTTGAAGACCTATCACATGCATCTGTCACCTCTTAATGATAATATGATTGTTCCACAGTCATACTGATTTAATCCCACGTTCTCCACAACTAAATATTATGGGTTTTTAAAAACAAAACTCCACTCAAATGGCACTCTTGAGCTTAGGGGTGTCAATGGGCCAGGCTTAGGCGTGAAAAATCAGAATTTTGAATAGGCTCGGTTTGAAATAGTGCAAATTTTGGGCCAAGATCTACCCCAGGACCAACCCATTGACAGCCCTACCTAAGCTACCAAAGGCCCATCTCATCGTAAAGTTGTATTGGCTCATAGTTGGGACGTTCACCAAATGGATGTCAAGAATGCTTTACTACACATAAAGCCCAGTGAACCAATTTACATGGAATAACCTCCGGGCTTTAAAGATTCGCCTCGGCCCAATCATGTGTGTTGTCTCAAGCGTTCCTTATATGGACTACAAAAGGTGCCCTACGTATTGTTTGATAGATTTAGTCTATTTTTGTTGTCTTTTGGCTTCCATTGTAGCACCGATAACTCTTCATTATTCACGTTCCATGGTTGTCATAGTACCATCTTACTATTGTATGTATTCTCACTAGGAATAATTCCATGTTTCTCAATCGATTCATTGATCTTTTGGTTATGAATTCGCCATGAAGGATCTCAGACATTTGCTTTATTTTTTTGGTATCGAACTCTAATGATTTTTTAGTGTAATCTTTCTCAATCAAGCAAAGTATCCTACTAACCTCCTTGAGTGGGCTCAGATACATGAATGCAAGCCCAGTTCAACACCTATGGCGTCAAAGTTTCAGCCTCCAACAACTACCATAAGATTATTCTCTGATCCATGATTTTACAAAAGCATAGTTGGCGGGCTTCAATATCTGAATTTCGTCGGGCCTGAAATCACCTATAATGTTAATCATGTATGTCAATACATGCATGAACCAACAAACATCCATTTCCAACTTGTATGTCAAACGTATTCTAAGATACTTTCAAGGAACTCTTTAACATGAAATTCGGTTGATTGCTCATAATCAGAATCTCATCTAGTTTTTTCAATGCTAATTGACTTGACATCCTAATACATCCTAATCCCTAGAGATCTACAACTGGTTATTGTATTTACGTGGGAGGCAATGACATTTTTTGGAGTGTTAAAGTGCAACCCGATATCACTAGATCAAGTGCAGAGGCAGAATATCGAGCCATGGCATGTATTACTACAGAAATCACATGGCTCACCTTTCTTCTATGAGACATCATTTATATCTTAACAACCTCTCACACTATTTTGTGACAACGTCTCTACCCTTCATTTCACAATCAATTCTATGTTTCATGTTCGCACGAAACACATTTAGATTGATTATAATTTTGTGTGCATGTCAAGATGGCATTAGGGTCTTTGATCACTCGATTTGTATGATTTGCAAATCGAGTTGCCAACACATTCACCAAAGATCTTCCTCGACAATCATTCATGATGCTTTGTTGCAAGCTCAGCCTTTGGCCTACTCCACAACTTAGTTTGAGGAGTCATATAAAGGATACTTCCCTCATAGCCATGTGTCCAAGGATAATCCACTGTTAGTGCACTTTTCTATGGCATACTAGTGCACCTTGTTTGTCAATTACTTAGGTCAGTGAGTCTAGAGTCGGTTGAGCTTAGTGAAGACGAAGACCTGAAGATTCGATACAGACCGGCTACATCAAGAAAGAAGAAACAGGTAAAAGTGATGCCTTGGTGAGCCTTAACCTAGTACCTACCCAAATCCATTAACCTCTAGATGACCATGACCCAACAGGCATACCCTTAGTCATCTTAGATTGGCCTTAGGTGTCCCAAAAGACCACCAAAAGAATGGCCAAAGAGGTTGCATGTTCTACTGAAAAATACAGCAGAAAAACATGCTTGGCCGGGTGCCAGGGCCAGTGTTCACGGGGCCCCCGACAAAAGAGGGAATCCGTCCAAGTGAGTTGGCCTAAGTCCAATGGTCATCGGGCACCCGACCACAACATGTCCGAGCGCCCGACCAGTGCAAAAACCATCCAGTAGCACAGATCACTTTTGGATTGAATTCCGGCCGCCCGACCAGTGAAAGAAATGGCCATCGGGCGCCCGACCAGCTCAAAAACAGTCCAGCATTTAAATCTTTTTTATGGACCGGATTCTGGGCGCCCGACCCAAGTTGACCGGGCGCCCGACCCTACGCGAATCTACCCATTATTTGACCGTTGGGAGAAATTTTATAAAAGCGAGGAATTCAATTTTAGGGTCAAGAGAGGGGATTTTGAGGAGATAGAAGCCACCATTGCTAGAGACCATTAGAGGCTCTATCCCAAACCCATAGTAAGTCATTCTCCTTGTGTTTTCATCACAAGCTTGGGCCATTCAATGGCATCATGAGAATGGACTTATTCCCTCTTGATTTCTAGGGTTTAGACACCTTGATCATAATTAAATCCCTTGTCTAAACACTACCTAGGAGTCCAAATAGGTGTATTCCTCTAGGAAACCCATTTCCTACCATTCGTAGAGGTTTCACCATTCATTAGCACCTTGGGCATCTCCAATGGAGCATCACATGCAAGGTAGCTAATCTTGGAGCTGAAGCCTTGGCAAAGCAGCAACGTTAAAGATCGGGGGAACACAAGGGGAGCTGATTCAAGCATGAGAGAGCGAGAAGAAGCAACCCAAAGCGATACTACAAAGGGGCTCAATCAATCCGACAAGTAAGGTTGTCTTTGTTGGGAGTCCATCCACTCAATTCCCTATGGGAGTTGAGTGTAGAGTTTATTTAACAAATTCGAACTAGGGTCGTTTGCCGATCCTTGGCCTATTAGTCAGCCTAAAGTTTAGGGACGTTAGCCGTTCCTTGGCCTGTTTGTTGGCCTAAAGTCTAGGGTTTGTTAGGCACTCCTTGACTCGTTTGTTGGGCCTAAATTCAGGGACGTTAGCCATTCCTTAGCACGTGTGTCAGGCCTAAACAAAGTCCCCAAGGGGAGCCACCAACACGGGTGTGAACGTGTAGGTTGGGAGGAACCTGTAAACTCCCCGGTTGGGTGGATCCAAGTTAAAACACCTTAGTTGGGAGGAACCAGATTTAAACTCCCCAGTGAATGCCGGTGTGCTCCAAGGGGTTGAGTACTTGAACCGGGAGTGGAGTAGACAAGTAGTTGAACCACTATACATGTTAGTGTTTGTGATTGTTCTTGAGCACATTTCTCTTTATGCATTGTGTTTAATCGGTTAATTATGAATGGTTTGCTAGACACTTGATAGGCACATCCACACACAAAATGTACTTTCACTCCTTGACTAGAGCTTAATTGATCCATACTCATTTAAGTCTACTTGAGTTGCATAGATTAGGTTCTTCATTAGGTTTATCTTTTATTCATCTATGCTTGCTTATACTAGGTTGTTTATTGCTTTCATCATATGCTAGTTTATTGATTGGACCCACTAAGGCTTGGTAGCCAAAGTGTTAATCGCTTACATAGTTTAATGTGCTAAATTTGTTAAGTAGGCGAAAAGATTTTAAAAAGGTCCTAATCACCCCCCCTCTAGGACTTAGCCATAATTCTAGTTGCTTCTTAAGCTTCCGCACATGTATGCGTAGGGTGTCGTGTTGGACTACTCGACGCAATTTCATCCACCACCAGCGGATATGGAAAAAAAAGGCTAAATCGAAATTTGTATCTTTGTTTTATCTTCTAGGTTGTTTCCCTTGAGTTGAGTAACTAATTCATTGTAAATCTATTACAACTAATGAGCCTTAGATCTGTTTCCTTTTTGGGCTCAAGCCCTAAAATGATCTGCCAAGATAGATGGACGGCGTGGATAAAACATATAGATCACCATGGGCCCCACAAATCCCTTGACAGGATCGTCTATCTCAAGCTAGGTCCTAGTCTGCAGGAAATCTCCGACGCAGATTAGCTCCGATGGACAAGCAAACTTCCTTTCACAGGAAATTTCTGCTTGGGAACCAAGGTGGGGCCCGCCGTGATGTTTGTGAGAAATCCACCATGTCTATCTATTTTTTTAGCTCATTTTAGGGCATGAGACTGAAAATGAGTTGGATTAAAGACTCAAGTAGACCGCACTTAAGGAAAAGGTAGGTAGGGAGATTCCTAGTGTTGAAACGGTCCACAGTGATGTTTGTATGCGATCCATACCGTTCATAATGTCATTACTACTGTGATGAACTAAAAACATAAATATTAGCCCAATTCAAAACTTCTATGGCCCCATGAATTTCAACTGCGGTCGTTCAATCCTCACGTTTTTGGCTCACTTGAGTCTTGGATCCGGCTCATTTTTTGTCGCATGTCATAAAATGAGCTCATAAAACAGATGGAGTGGTGAATTTCTCACAAACATCAAGGTGGGCCAAAAATAAGTTCCCAACGCAGGAACTTCTTGAAAAGAAATTTGCGTCAAGTTGATGGGTTCGGTAGCGATCTCACCATCGAAGTGACGTCACCAAGTTATATGGGCCCCACTATGAGGTATGTGTTGTATCCACACGTCCAACCATTTGGAGAGATCAATTTATGGCTTGAAAAAGAAAATGGGGCAGATTTAAAGCTCAAATAGACCCACCATAGAAACAGTGAGTGGTGCCCACCATTGAAACCTTCCTAGGGCCCATGAGCCTCACTCCCTGGAAGAAAATTCTAGCTCTGCCTTGCTTATAACTCATCTTGAGTTGGAAGCTTTTATCTAAATCTTAAACTTGTTTAGGTGATTCCAAGTCCTAAATTGCCATAAATACATACTTGCATACACAATTAAAAATTAATGAAAAATTATGAAATCATAAAAATAAGGGATTTTCCCATATAACCACCTAACCTTTAGCCGATTTCTAGATAAATGCATGCTTTTGATATATTTATATCAAACCGCCTATCTTTTGCATCGTTAGACATCTAGCCGTCTGCCGTTAGTCAATGTTAAGATTGTATATGGCTTCTATTCCACATTTTTCAAAAAGGCCAACTGCACTCATTCTTTCTCAAGCAAGAAAGCCTCTCTCCTAAACCCGGCAAAATTCAACCCGACCCGCTAACTCGACTCGACCCGACCCAGTTTTTTCTAGTTTAGGGTTGGAAATGTTGACCCGAATTCAATTTTTGGGTTGACCCGACCCGAGCCGACCCAACCCGGATTTTTATGGGTCGGGTTAGGGTTAAAGGTGACCCGACCCGAATCCTATAGGGGTTAAGTAGACTATTATATATTGATTTTCTTATTAGTTAAATAATACATAGGTTTTTTCCTCACACACCTACTGGGAACGGTCCACATGTCTGTCAATTTAATAAACATGTGCACAGCAATGATCACATTTTATGATATATAGAACTAAAATATCATGAGATTTTTTTTTTCTGGTGTTCATTTATTGGAGAACTGAAATGGTAGCTAATGGTCCATAAAGTAAATTAATAAAATTATGTTAATGGTTATATTTATTTGATTGTTGATAGGAATTTATTGGACGGTTAAAATGAAAGGATCAAATGGTTCCATTTTAATAATTGTGTCCACAATTTAATTATTTCAAAAAATTAAATATCAAATGGTATTGTTGATTTGATCTAATGGTCAAAAAATAAAAATAGAATTGCTGGACATTAATTGGATGGTTCTAATGAAAGAGGTATGCTTTAAATTTGCACTCCATTCTATCCATTTATTTTTCTCTTTCAGTATTTGTGTAATAGAAATACTCGATAAAAAACGCTCGGTTATATATATATATATATATATATATATATATATATATATATATATATATATATATATATATATATATATATATATAAAACGCTCGGTACTATGTGCTCGACCTCATGGGAAGTTCTCATGAGCTCGAGCTGTGTGGGCCCCACTGTGATGTGTGATGGGCATCCACACCATGAATTTGGTGGGTCCCCTATTAGTTATGGGATATCTCAAAAATCAGTTGTATCCGAAAACTCAAGTGGGCCATACCAACTGGAAGAGTGTAAAATCATGCCTAGAACATTTAAAAGCACTTGTTGGGGCCCATCTAAGTTTTAGATACGGTTGAAACTTGGAGTGACCTCTTGTTTAAGTGGGACACGCACAATGGATGGGCTGGATTTCTCAACCACATTTCAGTCGATCTTATAAACGATCATAAAAGTTTCAATGGGTGGATATCCACTCTTAACTGTTGTCTATGGTGTGGCCCACCCAAGTCATGGATTAGCCTGAGTTTTAGGCCCATGGCCCACCAGGGAATGGTACATCTGACTGATGGTGTGGATGCCCATCACATATCACAGTAGTGGGGCTCACACAGCTCGACCTCATGGGAAGTTCCATGAGGTTGATATATATATATATATATATATATATATATATATATATATATATATATATATATATATATATATATATATATAACAAGTATGTACCTATTAAAAATAGATGTTTGGTTTTCAATTGAATGCTAGTATTATATGCATTTAGTTTAATTTACAAATTAGTTAGTTGATCATTAAAATGCGGGTCAACCCGACCCTGACCCGGTTTAATTTAGGTTGGGTAAGGGTTGGGAAAATCTAACCTGAATTCAATTTGGGTTGGGTTAGGGTTGAGGTGGAAACGACCGAACCCGACCCATTGCCACCTCTACTCTCTCCATTCCTTTTTGTTTGGTAAAAACAACAACAAAGCTCTCCTACTGGTAAAACCCGTAGTGCAAACACAGATTAATCTTCCCTCTCCTGGTCTACATCTCTTCCTTCTTCCATTCTGTGTTGCCTCAAGTAAGAAAGATCCACATCCTCTTTTAACCCAAACGAAAGTGGGGATATTGACGTCCACTGTTGGAAATTTTTAGGGCCCACCATAATCTTTATCAGGGTCATCCAACCTGTTGTAAGGTCTCAGAGACCTAGACAAAGGAAGACACAATATTAGCTTGGGACGCGGTTTGTCCAGTGACGTCAACATTGGTTAGCTAGCTAATGTTAGAATTCTATGGTCCCACCATGATGTGTGTGTTTTATCCACGCCATCCATCCATTCTGGTATCTCATTTTAGGGCATGAGCCTAAAAATGAGGTAGATTCAAATCTCAGATGGACCACACCAAATGAAATAGTGGTTATTGGACCCTTATCGTGGAAACTTTTTTGGGCTGCAAAAGTTTTGGATCAAGCATATATTTGTGTTTTCCTTTTATCCATGTATGTGTAACCTTATCAATAGGTTATATGGGAAATTAACATTACAGTAGGCCCCAGGGAAGTTTTTAATGGTCGACGTTAAATCAATATTATTTTCCTATGTTGTGGTCCACCTTAGATTTGGATCTACCTCATTTTTGGGCTCATGCCTTAAAATGAGCTGGCAAAATAGATGAATGGCATGGATAAAATGCATACATCATGGTGGGGCACACAAAACTTTGACACTAGCTAGCTGGATAGTGCTGGTCCCTAGCAAAACCATGTCAATCAACTTCATCCAAACTCATGTGCCTAACATGCTTTTACACCCACCATTGGAAATTTCCTTGGGCCCACCTTGATGTTTACCAGGGCCATCTAACCTATTGATAAGGTTACACATACATGGATGAAGGGAAGACACAAAATTGTTAGTGCACCTTTATGTGGCATACTAGTGCACCTTATTTGTCAATTACTTAGGTTAGTGAGTCTAGTGTCGGTTGAGTTTAATGAAGACAAAGACAGAAGACTCAAGTAGACCTGTTGCATCAAGGTAGAAGAAACAGGTAAAGGAGATGCCTTGGTGAGCTTTGAACCTTGACCATAACCAAAACCATAACCTCTTGATGACCCTAATCTTTTAGAAACACTTTTAGTCATCATAGATTGGCCCTAAGTGTCCCAAAAGATCACCCAACAGAGGGCTAAGAGGTTGCATGTGTCGCGGGATCCAAGCCAACCACATCAGCACTATGCATGGCCTGACTGACCGGTCATGACCGTTCGGCTGGATTGGACTGACTGGTCGGACCGACCTCCAGATAAGAGAAAGAGCTTGCTGTCTTCCAGGCCATTGGACCGACTGGTCATGACTGGTCGAGGACCCCTAGCCGACTAGTCACGATCGGTCAGGACAGGTCGGCTACTAGCCGTTTATGCCCGTTTTATGATCATTGGAGCTCATTTTCTTTAAATATGGAGCTCAGTTTTTGGACTTTTTTGAGGGTTTTCAGAGCCTATTACCCACACCTTTTGCACATCATATGAGGCCTCAAAGAGGAGGAGATTCAAGTCATATCTCTTGTGTTTAATCACAACTGAGGGCATTCAAATGCAAATATAGAGATGACTTGATTCATCTCTCAATTCTAGAGGTGAGACGTTAAACACCATAGTTATATCTCTTGTCCAATACCTCTAGAAGACCCTCTAGGTGAATCTCTTAGTTAGAATAAGCTACATATCCCATGTAGGAGATTCAACCATCTTCCCATCACCTTAGTCATCTCAAAGAAGATCATATGCAAGATGTTTGATCGATAGAGCTAAAGCCTTGGCAAAGCCGCGATAACTAGAGCTGGAAACAATTCGAGTCGACTTGAATCGACTCGATAAAACTCTGTTCGAATAGAAAGTCTTCGTGTTCGAACACACAGGGTCTATTTGAAAAAAAATTCGAGTCGGTTTCAATCACAGCCCTGTTTAACTCAACTCGAACTCGATCTCAACTCGAATATTGACCGACTTGACTCGACTCATTGTTCGAATCGTTTATATATATATATATATATATATATATATATATATATATATATATATATATATATATATATATATATATATATAGAGAGAGAGAGAGAGAGAGAGAGAGAGAGAGAGAGAGAGAGAGAGAGAGGTTGGATTACAAATAAACATGACCGTGGGCCCTAGGAAGGTTTCAATGGTGGACATCATTCTCCTCATTGTTTCTTGTGGTGTGGTCCACTTGAGCTTTGTAATGCCTCAAAATGAGCTGTACGAATGGATGGATGGAGTGAATAAAAAAAATACATCATGGTGGGACCTACGGAACTTTGAACAGTCAAGGGTTCTGTAGACACCCCACCTTCGGCTACACTGTTGGTAGAGATAGCTGGATGAATGAAGGATCATACCCCCAAATTCTAAATCCAAACTCAGCCAAACTCACCCTTGCAAGCCCCAATCCATAGCCCAACTCAAGCCTGAACCCAGTCAACCCACTCCTAAACATCAGCCTGAAAAACCCCCCAGAAGAAAAGCCAGTAAAAAAATCCTAAAAAAGTTAAACTCACTGAGTCAACCCACTGAGTCAACCCGCTGAGTTAACCCGTTGAGTCAACCCGCTGAGTCAACCCGTCGAGTTAAAACACCGAGTCAACCCGCCGAGTCAACTCGTCGAGTCAAATCACTGAGTCGACCCGCTGAGTCAACTCACCGAGTCAAAACAGCAATCCCGAGAACGTCCATACGGGCGGCCCTCAGGGGGCTGCCCAAACCGCCGCTGAATCCCAAGAAAAGTCCGTACGGGCGGCCCTCAGGGGGCCACCCAAACCGCCGCTGAATCCCAAGAAAAGGCCGTACGGGCGGCCCTCAGGCTTATTTACGGGTTCTGCCACTGCCCGCTGCTATAAATACCCCCCTCCCCTTCTCATTTCATCATCCAATTCGTCCAGTCCAGCGACCCGTCCGTCTGAGTCATTCTCCACCCTTTTAGCCCAACTTTCCACCAAGGAGAGCCCGAGTGAGGAGAGCCTAGCCCTGGTCAGCCCAGCCTGACCACTGGCCTAAGTCTCCCAAGCCATCCAAGTCTTGATCCAGCCACTCGAAGCCAACCCTTGCGACACCTCTGTCCATCCAGCTACTCTTTTTCCAACATCATCTCATTTGCATCTAGCATAAGTGCAACATTTACTTTTCTTCCAACCCCCCTGCTTCACTGCAAGCACCTTGATTATTCAAACACACTGCATACGTCTTATATTAAGCACCTGTCAGTTCGAGCGTATGCTCTGGGCTTGCCTGTTAGTGGAACCTGCTCATTAAAAACTCTTACTTTTCAGACTTGCATTCATGCTTCACTACAAAGCACCTTGATTATTCAAATACACTGCATACGTCTTATATTAAGCACCTGTCAGTTCGAGCGTATGCTCTGGGCTTGCCTGTTATTGGAACCTGCCCATCAGAAACTCTTACTGTTCAGACCCGCATTCATGCATCATGTCATCTATGAGAATGTACGAGGGTTAAAACAGACTTTCAAGTGTTAGGTTGATTCTGTGAAGTAGAGATCGTACCTCGGTACGGGCAGTATGTGGGGTGCTTAACCTCTTCCTACCCAGTAACCGTGATCCCTTACCTCGAATCTCTGGCCGCAAGTCAATAGGAGTCATTTTAGAGGAAGGAATCTTCAGATCTCCTTCTCTAACGTTTCTACGGGGTCTAGCCGACTGTAGATTCGAAGTAATTGGCTAGTAGCGACTCTGGTCTTATATAAACTCATTTAAACACATCCAGCTTAAACACGACTACCAAACAAAGCCCTCGAGAACGAGGCAAGCCAGTGGCACAAATGGCGATTCGCACTCACGCATCCTCCTCTCCTTCTTTTTCCGAAAGGGGAAGGGACGAGAACGTCGTGTGGGAGCGCGAAAACGGCGAGGGTCCACAGAATGGCGACTCCATTGGGGATGAGCTAGTCCCACTAGTCGTGATCCGACTTGAAAAACAGAATCCTTCCTATACTTGAAAGTTATTAGTCCTCATATAATCTCATCTGCATAGCATTCTACCCAAAACAAAAAAAAAAAAAAAATAGAAAATCCCAAAACCCAAAAGGAGTAGAGCATACTTCCCAACCATTACTCCTCCAAACCAAATCACCCTGCCACGTCCAACACAAAACTGATATGGCTCTCCCATTCCCTGCCCTTGAAATACCTGAGGCTTCCTCTCCACAGTTAAACTTGAGAGAATCCATGTCAATTCCTGGCATTCAAGAGCTACAACAAAGCATGAAGGCCATGTAGGAAATGCTTCTCCGATTCACAGAAGCCCAGGTTTTAGCAGCCAGCAATCAAGCTGGTTCAGTTCAACAACCTCAACAACCATCGAAGGCACTCCCGGCCTCCAGTTCATCCCAACCGCAACCGTCAGGGATCACTCAGGACTTTCGATACCCTCCTAACAGGGGCCTTCAATCAGAACAACCCTCGACCTCAGGGCATTTCTTTCAGTATCCTCCTGCAAACAGGAGCCATTTTCAGGTTTCCTTACAGCCTCCCTTTTCAGCTCCAGTCCAACAAAGTCCTTACAGTGGGAGTAATTACCAGGCCCAACCTCCTTCAAGCAGGAATCATAGGAGCATCAATGACACCAATTATTATGAAAAGGGGCCATCTCAGTCCTGGCAAGGGGCAAGATCTCCCTCATCTGGTCCATCTGAAATCGAACAACTCCGAGAGCAGATGCAAGAGATAAAGAGAAAGTTGCAGAAGCAGCAAGGGGTGGATCTTCCATCCACTAAGTTCAGAGATCTTTGTCCATTTCCTGATGCAATGGTACCTCAAGGCTTTCAGGTACTAAAATTTAAAAGATATGATGGGACAGGGTGTCCTATAGACCACTTGAGATCATTTTGTGGTGAACTAAATGCTGTGGCAAGCAACGACGGAGCGTTGATCCGTCTATTTCAAAAGTCCCTGAAAGACGATGCCCTAGACTGGTATACATCATTGGACTGCCATCGCATCAGGAATTGGGAGCAGCTCTCCCAGGCTTTCGTCGACAGGTTCGCATACAATCTTAACATGGCACCCAGGAGAGCGGACCTCGCAGCTCTCAGGCAAAGAAATGACGAAACATTGTCAGCTTACGTTGGACGGTGGCGAGCCATGGCCACTAGAATGAAGACTCCCATCGACGACGAGGAGCAAATCTCCATGATTGTCCACTCGGCAAATCCAAGTATCTCTGGATACCTTGTCTCACATCCATATGCGAACTTCAGCCAACTCATTCGCACCGGGGAACAAGTCGAAGCCGGAATAAGGGCTGGGATGATCTCCCCTTGGTGGCCTCAGCAGGCGTCTCCAGTACAACCGATAGTGGAAGGTGAGCCTACCTGATACGAGAGCGATAATGGTAGTGTTCCCATCTCCCATCCAATAGAAGAGGATGATCTTGTCGTCTCTACCGAAGGTGCACTATTCCTCCCTCAGCATGGACAACCGCAGCAGCAGCAACAGCAACAGTCAAGATGGAACTCACAGTTCCCTAATCAAGGTTGGCAAGGGGCACCCCTAACCAGTCCAGTTTCAGAACCCCTCATCCTGCAAGGAGCATCTCCAGTCGATCCAGTCTCCGCAATGCAAGGGGCACCTCCTGCCTATCCAGCTTTCATCAGCCAAGAAAAGCCTCATCTCCAGTTTATCCGTGCCATCGACTCTAGTTCAAAGTTCGAACCTCTCATCCTGCAAGGGGCACCCTCAACTATTTCCATCCCAGAGCCCATCATCATGCAAGGGGCACCTTCAATCGATTCATTCTTCGCACCCATTTCTAACCATGGGCACAATCATCCCATTTCAGTCAACCAAGGGGACAATCTCCCAAACACAGCATCAGCAAACCAGGGGCACAACCTGCCCGTCTCAGTAATAGTCAGTCAGGGGCACAGCTTGCCTACTCTAGCCTACCTAGGGGCAAAACCTGTCTGTTTCTCCAACGAACAACCAGGGGCACAACTTGCCCACCGCACCTATTTATTCGGCTTCTACTTCAGCCATCGTCCTCCAAGAAGAAGACCCTTCCTTGGACAGCATGCCACATGCCCTAGTAGAATTAGGGCCCAGCTTCAATTATGTGGCCACTATCGAGGAGGCCGAAGGGGAGATTGATGTCCAGGTTCTGATCGATCCAAAAACATCAACCATCACTCTTCAGGTCTTGGACATCTCATCTTCATTCCATCTCCTTCCCGATCGGACCTGGTTTCACAGAATCGGTGCCATCTCTTCAAATCTTCACCAAAGGGTCAAGCACATCTTCAGACATAGGGCAATCACCATCATTACCGATCTCGGACAATCTCCCATGGTAGAAGCATCCAACCTTCGAGAGCCTACCATCCCAGCCATGGACTTACAACGCTTTAATAGGGAGGTCTCATACCATCACAATGCAAATTACTTCCCTCGCGCATGTCCCATCGGATCGAACTACGTCCTCCTTCCTGTCGAGCGTCAAACCTTCTACTATCAGCTCGAATATCAAGACTCGACCCTAATCATGGGAGTTCAAGAGAATGTGGATAGAGAAAGACTGAGATATCGGCCTACTCGGATTAGGCACGGAAGTATCAGAAGAAGACGGGGTCATCAAGAAGAAGGGAACCTCTGCATCGTCACACCAGTCCAGTTTATCAATACAGGGATTATCTATCCCGATGATGGGCTAGATTCCTCCTTCGATGATCAAGCGATCAGATTGAGTCTGATAGAGTTGCTCAAAGAAGACTCAAGCAAAGGGCAGGAATTTCCCCCGATCGATTGGACTGCCGTTCTGGTCCCACCTCAGCCGGATGAACCCGAAGAGCTGCAATTCATCGGGGACAAACCAAGAGAAATCGCATCCGACACCGACTCGGAGCCCAATTCCATATCTATCAGCAAACCAGGGGCACAACCTGCCCGTCTCAGTAATAGTCAGTCAGGGGCACAGCTTGCCCACTCCAGCCTACCAGGGGCAAAGTCTGTCTGTTTCTCCAGCGAACAACCAGGGGCATAACTTGCCCACCGCACCTATCTATTCGGCTTCTACTTCAGCCATCGTCCTCCAAGAAGAAGACCCTTCCTTGGACAGCATGCCACATGCCCTAGTAGAATTAGGGCCCAGCTTCAATTATGTGGCCACTATCGAGGAGGTCGAAGGGGAGATTGATGTCCAGGTTCTGATCGATCCAAAAACATCTACCATCACTCTTCAGGTCTTGGACATCTCAGCTTCATTCCATCTCCTTCCCGATCGGATCTGGTTTCACAGAATCGGTGCCATCTCTTCAAATCTTCACCAAAGGGTCAAGCACATCTTCAGAGATAGGGCGATCACCATCATTACCGATCCCGGACAATCTCCCATGGTAGAAGCATCCAACCTTCAAGAGCCTACCATCCCAGCCATGGACGTACAACGCTCTAATGGGGAGGTCTCATACCATTACAATGCAAATTACTTCCCTCGCGCATGTCCCATCAGATCGAATTACGTCTTCTTTCCTGTCGAGCGTCAAACCTTTTACTATCAGCTCGAATATCAAGACTCGACCTTAATCATGGGAGTTCAAGAGAATGTGGATAGAGAAAGACTGAGATATCGGTCTATTCGGATTAGGCACGGAAGTATCAGAAGAAGACGGGGTCATCAAGAAGAAGGGAACCTCTGCATCGTCACACCAGTCCAGTTTATCAATACAGGGATTATCTATCCCGATGATGGGCTGGATTCCTCCTTCGATGATCAAGCGATCAGATTGAGTCTGATAGAGTTGCTCAAAGAAGACTTAAGCAAAGGGCAGGAATTTCCCCCGATCGATTGGACTGCCGTTCTGGTCCCACCTCAGCCGGATGAACCCGAAGAGCTGCAATTCATCGGGGACGAACCAAGAGAAATCGCATCCGACATCGACTCGGAGCCCAATTCCATATCTGTCATGATGTTTGAGTGCGACAATGAGGGTTGGCCTACTGATCCCTCTGGCCCTGCCTCCTGAGGGGAAGGAGTGCAGGGTAGTAACAGGTTTGTAGTCCCCATGACGGCCAATAAAAACTGACAGTGCTCGGTTCCCTGAGCCGAATCAGGCAACACCTGGTTCACATTGCCGTCTTGCTCGGGTCTTTTACAAAAAATTTCAAAAAAAAAAAATCAGAAGATTCAAAAACCCAAAACACCAAATATTTCAAAATTTCAAAAAAAAAAAAAATCAAATTTTCACAAAGTCCAAAAGTTCAAAAAATCCAGATATTCACAAAAATTCAAAAAATCAGAAAATCTTTGGAAAAAAAAAAATAGAAATCCTTTTAAATAAAGTGTCAAGTCTGTCTGTCAAAGCACTTGAGTATGGAGTTGACTCATAAGATTCGATATAGAGTTGGACTTCAAACTCAAGGGTCTGGACAAAGCCAAATGATGTGGAAAATGATGAGCTGACTCCCGAACTAATAGGGTTTCCTTAAAAGTTCGAACCAAAAAGCCAATGTCATCTCAAAAAATTTCAAAATTATAAACTTTCGATCTCCTGAGATCCATAAGGAAGTGTGCATCAAGAATCCTAATCCCTGAAAAATAAGCAGAGAATGATCGAATTTTTGAAGTCATGACTTCCAAATCTTGCGTCCTATGAAGAATTATCCAGGCTCGATCAAAAACTCATCAAGCCTATCAAGGAGATGCTGCCAAGACTATGCTTACATTCCATGCTGGAGTATGCGACCAAACGAAGGATCAGAGAAATCTCGCAGCTCAATGAAGACAAGATTGTTGCCAATACGTCAGCAAATACTTCAAGTGTCGGCAACATGCACATCGGATCCATGTGTATGCTTCGAAACTCTACAACCTGATAACACTCCAGCTATTCCCTGTATGAGGTATCTACATCAACGGAAAGATCGACTCGGCATCATCTAACAATTGATTACTTCACAAAAAGGAAGGAGGTAACATTCTGATCTCGCGCAATAATTCTCATGAAGAATGATATCATCAATTGTTAAGGGTTCCCACATGCTATCAATATTGGTAATGGGATGTCCTTCAAAATCTAAGGATGGAAGAGTTCCTCAAGAAGCTTAAAATCAAAAGACAGACCTATGAGTTCGAGTCAAAATCATATCACCGTGAGTGCTGATGAAGAATGAAGCCAAAGAAAGAAAAGTCATATCGGGTTTACAACAAGCACTGCTGCATTTATCAGACTCAAGGGGTAAGCCCCAAGAATCAGTGAATTTCTTCTGGGAGGCACCGTTCGACTCACCAGCCTGAGGGGTAAGGATCTTCCAGAGCCAATCAACGCCGACAACGTGAAAATCTCTCACAGGTAAGCCAATCCAACCTTATCAAGAGTTACATTAGTAGAGCTGAAGTCAAGAGGTCAAGGCTTAGACCTCTGAGAATCCCTTCCCGTCCACCAATAAGTGTTCTAAATAAAGGGTTCAAAAGCAAAAAAAAAAAGAGAAGAGAAAAAAAAAGAATAGAACAAAAAAAATAGGGGTTAAAAAAAAAGGGAGGCACACAACCCAAAAAAAAATGAGAAGAAGAAGAAGAAAGAAAGAAAGAAAGAGAAAGAAAAAATCGATTAAAAAACACATCTATCCATCCATCCACCTCAGAAGGGTCTATAGCTAAGGCCGACAGCTCTACCATTGTAACTTAAGATAAGGGCCGAAAGGTTACCATCGGCCGGCAACGATGGATTCCTGACCTCTGGTCGCCATAGTTATCCAAAAAAAAGAAAAAAAAAGAAAAGAAAAAGAAAAGAGATGTGTGCGCTTAAACAAAGAAGGCGAAGTGAAAACTCGAAAGGGCGCTCCGAGTAAAAACAGTGGGCACATAGCGGACTTGGTGAAAACTCGAAAGGGCACTGAGGGTAAAAACCGCATAGCTGCCAAGGGACAGGCAAGATCAAATACCCGGGACGTGGTGAAAACCCGAAAGGGCGCCACGGGCAACAATGACGGGCAAGCCGGACGAAGCAAAAACCCGAAAGGGCGTTGTGGGTAATAATGGCTAAGAAAAGAAAAGGAAAAAAAAAAGAGGCAGGTGCATGAGAGATCCAAGCAACATGAATATTCAATGGAAGTAAGGATGCCGGCTATGAGTCAAGAATTCTTTCAAGATCTGCTCAAATTCTAGGGGCAGGATACCATTGCACATTATCTTAAGGGGACCAGGACCCTTGGTGAATAATTAAGAAAATCGAGTATGACATCAGGCTGAGTCAAATATTCTGATTCCTACATCTAAAAACACAAGTCCAAATCACACACAGACAGATAAGCACTTGGCACAAATTTTCATTTCATGCATGATTTGCATACATATATTTAAAAAAAAAATCATTTTTTTCTTGTTCATATATATGCCAAAAAAAAAAAAATCTTACAGGGCTTTCAAAATAAACATCCCCCAGCCAACTTATGGAGTGCATTGTACAAGCGTCTTTCTCCCGATCATTCCTTCCAAAAGGTAAGTATCTCTCTTCCTGCTTTGATGCTTCAATCATTTTACTAAAGTGTTTTCTCTCCTCACAGGTACTAGAAGGCAATCTAAGATCAGCCCATCTATGTCCATCATAGCCCCATCACCGCCATCAATCACATCATCCATGTGGCCCATACTCAAAGGATGCATAGCCTCACCTATGTCCCATCTCCTCATCCCATCCATACCATCCATTTCTCCCATAATTAAGGCCTCATTCAAATCTAAAATTCCAGCATGACTGCCATTAATGGGGCCATTCAAAGCTCTACCAACCACCATCCCTAAATCCCCATCAATGCCCTCATTCAATGCTTCATCTCCACCATCCATTAAAGAAAACCCTCCATCATTAAAGCCTTCAACACTTTCTGAAGTGTGGGACCCACCATGGACAACCCCCACAGCCCCTAAATCTTCACCATCCATTGCTTGAGAAAGGACAAACCAAGAAGAGGACAAAAAGAGAATGAAAGAAGAGACAAGGAAGAAATTCATGGCTGGATCGAAAAGTCAGGTACAGGGATGAAGGAGACAGCGACCAGGGGAATGTTCTCACTATCCGAACCAGAGCCAACCCAGGCTGCACAAGAGGCGAGCCTTGGGCGGCCCGCTGTGGGCCGCCCGTACGGACGCACTTCCTCTCTCTCCGCGGGATTGGCTCCATGGTTGTTGGTAGGTGAGGCTGACAGTCCACATCAGCAGATGGCACCCTGAGGGCCGCCCAAGGCCCCAATCCACTCCAGATTTCATTTGTGGTTGATCAGAAACATTTGGAAGGTACCACACCTATCCAATCAGGAAGTCATGCGGCCAACATGGGCCCGATCAAGTCAAAGAGAAAGAAAATTGATCAAGAGGGGCCCACAAGCAATCTAAGCCACTCAAAGGCTAGATCATCATGATCTAAACCATGAAAAAGCTCACAGGAGTCACCAAATAGCAAGATCAAGGGTTTGATCATCAAGAAAAAGGGCCAGAGTCCAAGATCTGATCATCAAGAGGGCCTGCAAGGCTGAAAAGAGCAATCTGAGCCGTTCAAGTCATCATCCGCTATGAAAAGCCTTCTTAGCCCCAAAAAACATCAAGGATAGTGCTTTAAAGCAAAGCTGAAGTCTGGAAAGGGCCCACAGGGCCAAATCAAGTAATTCGGACCACTCAAATCACAGTCGGCCCCATCAGAAGCCAAATAAAGCAAGGTAAGTATGCCCAACCCCAAAAACTGGGTCCGAAGACCTTAAACTACGTCGGGATCAAGATCCCGAGGGACTTTTTAAATAAAAACCGGTAGCAGTCTGGATCGTTCGAATCAAGATCCGCTGATATCGAATATTTTCCAAAAAAACAAAAAATGTGTTCGCCCTGTTTTGTACAGTTTTGCGGTCCGAAGACCTTAAACTACGTCAGGAACAAAATCCCGAGAGATTTCCAATAAAAACCAGTGTTAATCTTGACCGTTCAAAATTGAGATTTAACAGCCTGGAACATTTTTGAAAAAATCACAAAAAAATGTGTTTGCCCTGCTCGTACAAAAATTGGGTCCGAGGACCTTAAACTACATCGGGATCAACATCCCGAGAGATTTTTAATAAAAACCGGCATCGATCCCAACCGTTCAAGACAGGATCTGATGACCTGGATCATTTTCAAAAATACCAAAAAGATTTTTTTTGAGTTTTCCATAAAAATCAGTATCAATCTCAACCACTTGAGTTGAACTCTGGAACCTTTTCAAATAAAAAATAAAAAAATTTTGCCATCAATTTCAACTGCACAAATTCATCCCCAGTGGTCCGAAGACCTAAAACTACACTGGGATTAACTTCTCGGGGCTTTCCTAACCTGTTCCGGACATGGCTGACACTTGATCGTACGGGTGTCCGAAATCTTTTAAACAGGTGAGGGCTGAGGCGGGCAGAACTCTACAATCCTGTTCGTGTTGAACGCACCGTGATAGACAACCTTGATTTGGAAGTCGCTGTTGAATCTGACAGATGTTCCTTGTTCCTAAAACTCATGAAGGGGATTAAGGCTGTTGGGAGGTGAAGCGCACCCTCACAGAATTGTGAGCAACGTAAGGCCCCAAACTGGATTGTCTAAGGGAAATGTGAGGATGTGGCTCATTTTGTGGCCGAAGAAGTCCGTCGGACGATACGTGGTCTATGTGCATTGCACATGAGGAACAGGCAACTTTGTGGGTGTGTTGACTGAAAACCCTCAAAATCTCCTCATCCGAAGATGTAAAACTACGGCACTTAACTGTGTGAGACTCGTCTTGCTCGCTGACGTAAAATGGATCGGGTGCCTTACCAGCAGTAGAAGCTGGAAGTGGATGAAAATTTCATACTTTTCCCTGCATTTCATAAAAATCACAAAAATACAAAAACATTGCAAAAATCACCTTTTCAAAAAATCACAAAAAAATATGTCCCTTGCTTTCAAATCAAATATTTGCAAAAATCACAAAAATATGTCCCTTGCTTTCAAATCAAATATTTGCAAAAATCACAAAAATATATTTCCCTTGCTTTCAAATCAAATATTTACAAAAATCACAAAAATATATTTCCCTTGCTTTCAAATCAGATATTTGCCAAAAAAAAAAAAATATTTCCTTTGCTTACATGTCAAATATTTTCAAAAATCACAAAAAATATTTCCATTGTTTTCAATAACCGATCTCTATCTTGACCACTCAGGTAAAGATTCGGACCGCATATTTATAAAAATCACAAAAATTGTCACTAGCCCCCAGTACTACACTTCAGGAGTCTTGAACTCCGCTCACTTCACAGTTTGGGATGACGGATCCAATCGCCCACAAATTGAAATCTTGACCAAAACTGGCGACCAAGCACCGTCTTAATCGCATTTATGCCCATAAGAACATCTTGAAGTCGGATAATATCCTCGTACATTCTCATTAGCAAAGAAGCAGCATCTTGGGATGATGGACCTGATCGACCACGGGTCGGGATCTTGACCAACCCGCTGACCAAACACCCGTATAAAAAAGAAAATCCCCAGGGAGAACAACCCTGCAAGCAATAAGCTTAAAATTCCCTGCATCTCCAGCAAAAGAAAAATCATCAAACTGAAAGAGAATGAGCCAAGCCATGCATCCATCATCACATACGTGTCTCCATGCATCAGCATCTATCGCATCCATCATCATGTTTACTTGCTTTTAAAATAAAGTCGGTTAGCCAAAGACCTCATAGGCATCCCTAGTGGAGGCACATGCAGACCAGATTTCCATTTCAAAAAGATAAAAAAAAAAATATCTCTATTTGCAAATAAAAACCACACGGAGTATCAGTCCCCAAAGTGGGTATCTTTTCAAAAATCTAAAAAATATTTTCCCAATAGGGCGCTCAGCTTCCAAAACACCAGGAGATCTTCCATATCTCTGGGTAGGAGCCGACGCAAAAATCAAATAAGATCTGATGTCTCGCGGTTTCCCCGGAGACCATCGGATCCAATGCACTCAAAGTACGGTCAAACTGAACTCCAGTGTCAGTGCGGTCGTACCACACGCCAAGATACAAAAAGATGAAAGCCAAAAGGCTCGGTCAAAGAAACCATTTGAACAGGTGGAAATGAAGAATTGTAACCCAAGTATCAAAATCAGCAGATTAGGTGGAAAGAGTTCACCCGCACATACCTAGGCGTGGATGCCTAAAGTACCTTGACTGAGTCCAAGTCAGCGTAGTAGAATCCCGTAAGACTATCTGATGCGGGGCATCTAACCACTTTGACAGTTAAGCGAAACAAGTACTCTTGAAGTGATCTGGGAAAATATCAAACATCACACAATTAGTCTCAGGGTCAGCAACCTCGTAAGACTAGCGACGCAGAGGCTCTGCTGTACCTTCCGATGTTAGTACCGATCGAGAATGGAAGGGTTGCGATTGGGTACCCAGGTTGCAGCGCATGCAGGGACAATCACAATGTTTTCTCCAAACTCCCGCGGTATGTGCAAGTTATCAATTTCCAAACAATCGTCTGACTTAGATACAAAGGAATAACAAAGATTCCAGACCACAATCAAGGAAAGAATGAATTGCAAACCAAGCATCGAAACCAGTAGATCGGGTGGAAAGAGTCCACCCGCACATACCTAGGCGTGGATGCCTGAAGTACCTTGACTGATTCCAAGTCGGCGTAGTAGAATCCCATAAGACTATCTGACGCAGCGCGTCTAACCACTTTGACAGTCAAGCGAAACAAGTACTCCTGGAGTGATCTGGGAGAACATCGAACATACAATCAATCACAGGGTCAGTAACCTTATAAGACTAACGACGCAGAGGCTCTGCTGTACCTTTTTATGTTAGTACCGATCGGGAATGGAAGGGTTACGATTGGGTACCCAGGTTGCAGCAAACTGCATGGACAATCGCAACGTTTTCTTCAAACTTCCGCGGTATGTGCGAGTGATCGATTTCCAGACGATCAACTGGCACAGATGCAAAAGCAAGCAAAGATTTCAGACCATGATCTATGAATGACCGGGTCAGAAGTGGGGGGTCCACTCGCTTTGGCATTCGGTTGCACGCAACCTCTGCCAAAGAGGGGCATCTGTAGACACCCCACCTTCGGCTACACTGTTGGTAGAGATAGCTGGATGAATGAAGGACCATACCCCCAAATTCCAAGTCCAAACTCAGCCAAACTCACCCTTGCAAGCCCCAATCCATAGCCCAACTCAAGCCTGAACCCAGTCAACCCACTCCTAAACATCAGCCTGAAAAACCCCCCATAAGAAAAGCCAGTCAAAAAATCCTAAAAAAGTCAAACTCAATGAGTCAACCCGCTGAGTTAACCCGCTGAGTCAACCCGCTGAGTCAACCCGTCGAGTCAAAACACTGAGTCAACCCGCCGAGTCAACTCATCGAGTCAAATCACCGAGTCGACCCGCTGAGTCAACTCACCGAGTTAACCCACCGAGTCAAAACAGCAATCCCGAGAAAGTTCGTACGGGCGGCCCTCAGGGGGCCGCCCAAACAGTGTTAAATCCCAAGAAAAGTCCGTACGGGCGGCCCTCAGGGGGCCACCCAAACCGCCGCTGAATCCCAAGAAAAGGCCGTACGGGCGACCCCCTGAGGGCCGCCCAAACTTATTTACGGGTTCTGCCACTGCCCGCTGCTATAAATACCCCCCCCCCTTCTCATTGCATCATCCAATTCGTCCAGTTCAGCGATCCGTCCGTCTGAGTCATTCTTCACCCTTTTAGCCCATCTTTCCACCAAGGAGAGCCCGAGTGAGGAGAGCCTAGCCCTGGTCGAGCCTAGCCTGACCACTGGCCCAAGTCTCCCAAGCCATCCAAGTCTTGATCCAGCCGCTCGAAGCCAACCCTTGCGACACCTCCGTCCATCCAGCTACTCTTTTTCCAGCATCATCTCATTTGCATCTAGCATAAGTGCAACATTTACTTTTCTTCCAACCCCCCTGCTTCACTGCAAGCACCTTGATTATTCAAACACACTGCATACGTCTTATATTAAGCACCTGTCAGTTCGAGCGTATGCTCTGGGCTTGCCTGTTAGTGGAACCTGCTCATAAAAAACTCTTACTGTTCAGACTTGCATTCATGCTTCACTACAAAGCACCTTGATTATTCAAACACACTGCATACGTCTTATATTAAGCACCTGTCAGTTCGAGCATATGCTCTGGGCTTGCCTGTTATTGGAACCTGCCCATCAGAAACTCTTACTGTTCAGACCCGCATTTATGCATCATGTCATCTATGAGAATGTACGAGGGTTAAAACAGACTTTCAAGTGTTAGGTTGATTCTGTGAAGTAGAGATCGTACCTTGGTACGGGCAGTGTGTGGGGTGCTTAACCTCTTCCCACCCTGTAACCGTAATCCCTTACCTCGAATCTCTGGCCGCAGGTCAATAGGAGTCATTTTAGAGGAAGGAATCTTCGGATCCCCTTCTCTAACGTTTCTACGGGGTCTAGCCGACTGTAGATTCGAAGTAATTGGCTAGTGGAGACTCTGGTCTTATATAAACTCATTTAAACATATCCAGCTTAAACACAACTACCAAACAAAGCTCTTGAGAACGAGGCAAGCCAGTGGCACAAACAGCGATTCGCACTCACGCATCCTCCTCTCCTTCTTTTCCGAAAGGGGAAGGGACGAGAACGTCGTGTGGGAGCGCGAAAACGGTGAGGGTCCACAGGTTCGCTTCAATCTTCAGTCTTTTCTCTTCAAGTGAGCAAAAGTATAAATATTAACTATATATGTTATACTTTTTATTTATTTAGCTAAAACTTTTAAACCTTGTGATTTGTCATTTGTGGTATGTAATTTATGAACAAATTGGTTTTCACTATTCAGTAGTAGAAAAAATATTTTCAAACGAAAAAAGTTAAATTGTTCGAACTTGTTTGAACTCGTAAAAATTGTCTGAAATTCATATGTTCGAACATGTTTGAACATGGATGGGCTAGACCAAACCGAGTTTGAACAGAGCCACTCTATTCGAACACACCCACTCACGCAGTAGAATGATCCGATCTAGTCCATGTTTGACTCGGATCGGATCATTACCCACCTTTAGCGGCAACACGATTGGATGAGCACAAGGGGAGCTGATTTGAGCACGGGAGAGCGAGAAGCAGCAACCCGAAGCGGCGCTAAACAAGGAGCTCATCCGACAAGTAAGGTTCTCAAATTGTTGAGAGTCCATGTGGGAATTGAGTGTAGAGTTTTTTTGTCAAATTCGATCTAGGGTCGTTTACCGATCCTTCTCTTATTAGTTGAGCCTAAAACTTTAGGGACGTTGGATGTTCCTTGGCACATTAGTCAGCCTAAAGACTAGGGCCTTTTGGCGAGTCTCCAAGGGGGAGCCTTCGACACGGGAGTGAACGTGTGTTGGGTTGAGAGTTAGCCTTGTCCAAAATTTTGTTTATAGTTGAGAGGTGAACCGGTAAAACCTTTGTGAAAAGGTTGAGAGGTGAACCTCATTTAAAACCTCCGATAGTGAATGCTAGTGTGCTAAAAGGAGTTAAATACTTGAACCAAGAGTGGAGTAGACCCAAAGTCGAACCACTATACATGCTTGTGTTTGGGATTGAATTGAGCACATTGTTATCTTAGCATTGTATGTTTAATTGCTAATTATGAATGCTTAATAGGAATGTATGCTAAACACTAGATAGGCACATCTACACAAAAGATATACTTTCACTAGTAGTGTAGACTTAAGCTCATTGATCCATTCTCATAAGTCTGCATAAGTTGCATAGTTTAAGTGCTTGATTTATTTAATCATTTGATTATCTATACATGCTTAGGCTAGGTTGTTTAATTGCTAATTATATGCTAGCCTTGTGATTGGACCCACTTAGGCGTAGAAGCCAAAGTGTTAATTGCTTACTTAGCTTAAATTGTTAAATTGCATAAGTAGGCGAAAAGACTTTTAAAAAGGTCCTAATCACCCCCACCCCCTTCAGGACAACCATAATACTAGTTGCTCTCTACAAGCTTCTGCATTAATACGCCTTTAATCCAGAAGGTGTAATTTAAAAAATAAGCTTGAAATCACTAACGTTTCCTATGGTGGGGTCCACCAACACTTCAGATATACCTCATTTTTGGGCTCATAGCCTAAAATGAGATCGAAAAATGGATGGACGTTGTTGATCACCCACATATATAAAGGTGGGCCCCATAGAATCCACGTCACGCCTACCCCCTGTAATGCGATAGAATTGAAAAAAATGAATGATTTACTTGCATTAACAGAAGAGTTCCATCATTTGGAGTGAAAGAAGTGGTTTTACTTTTTCCTCCTTATTTGCAAACCTTAGGCAGTTTGAAATAAATATTTTTAAAACATGTGTTTATCCGGAAATAGGCTAAAAGGTAGGCGGTTATACAAGAAAATCCCTAAAAATAAAGTAAATATTAGAAAATGAAAAATATAAGAAAATTTCACATCCCGTGTTGTATAGGAACCTTAACATATAGAAGCTTTATCTTCCCCAATATGTCGCTTGTTAGTTACATCTACAGCTGTGCAAATGGTGGGAAGCATCATAGAGATCACTTGGGATGATTGTCCATTCCTCTATTACAAGTGATGGGAAGCATCTTGACTTGGGATGACTATCCATTCCTCTGTCAGACTATACCATCAAAATCAATGGAGAGACGATGGTTTGACACAATGTACATGTTGTTGGGAATAGGAATGCCGGTAGCAGAAGCGAAAGCCAAATACACACAATAGAATATATGATCAAACGAGAAACACAATGCAATCACACCACACAAGCATTCAACCACAAGAGACAATCTGATTTTACGTGGAAAAACCCCTCAACGGGTAAAAAACTACGACACAAAGCGATTCACTATGATTCAGAAGATTACAGAAATTGACAGCCCACAAGCAAGAAAAACCCAGAGAAAACTCAAGCTCTTCTCTCTCTCTCTCTCTCTCTCTCTCTCTCTCTCTCTCTCAAAACACTTTCCCCTCTTCCTAACACACGTAGGAAACCTTGGATACCTTAGGATACCATATAAGTTCGGATTCATGCCATATATATAGGCAAGAATCCCAAAAATAGAAACATCTTACGCACAACCACGTAACAACATAAGAAAATGCGTGCGCAGCTAACCGGTTGGACCTAGCACAAAACAGTCCAGAGGAAAAATCAAACAAATTCTGTACATTTGCCTCACCACTGACCGATCTTCCAACCGGTCTAAGCCCCCTGCAGACCGGTCACCTGATTGGTCTAGGAAGCACGAAATTTGTACAGTGCCTTGCTATGCTTTTGGGCCAAAGCGGTTAGACCGGTCGCCTGACCGGTCTGAGCACCCAATCAGTTCAGTTTGAAGGCTACTCCAACACATGTGTGGCCCACTTAATGAGTGGATTGTTATAAGTTTTGCTCAAGGTGATATTCATACTATGATCCACCCTTTTTCCATGGCTCAGTTGTTCTACCCAAGTGATAAAATAGCAGAAATAAGATAAAACCTCGTGTGTTGAAGTTCCCATACAAGTTGTATGTGAACATTTCCCAAAAACTATAGACACGTAGCAACAACCACAAAGGAAGCCCACTTTTAGCGATCCAGACGGTCGTTTGTAAAATATTTCCAGTCATCTATTTATGAGATGATCCTAATTGAATGATGGCAGACTTCTTCATTGAATGAGAAATTGCTGTACACACTCGTAGCCAGGGGGCGGCGATGGGTCCAGTTTGGGCCGAGTTGGAGTCAGCCCAAGCCCAACCCATTTACTAAACGGACCAGGAATTGTAACCCAAACCCAATCCACGATCCATCATCTTCTGACCCACTTAAAATTCATTGAACCTGATCCAACCCCACACGACCCAACTCATTGTTAGGAATGGAATATGAGGTTAAGGCTATTCCCAACTTAGCCAAGCCAATGGATACGTACATACATAAAACAATGATCTATACATATTTTCTGATTTATTTAGGTTTTGGGTAAGGTTGGGTCTATTCCCAACTTAGCCAAGTCAGTGGATACATGCATTCATAAAACAATCATCTATACATATTTCCTCTATTTTGTTTAGGTTTTGGGTCGGACCGGTTTGGGTCTGAGTCATCTGCCCCAACCCATTGATAACATATATGAGCGGGTGAGCTACGTATGGTTCAACCCAAGACCACCCCATTTACTTAAATAGATCACATTTCTAGCTCGAACCTGATCCCCTACTCATTTAGCTTGAACTGGACCTGCGTCAAAAGGGATCGGGCCTGTTGACCTGGGGCTGACCAAACCCATTGCCAGATTTACTTGTAGGGCTGTCAATGGGTTCCTGGACCTGTGAGAACCTAATGGACTTGACCCAATTTTAATGGGTCCGGGTCCCCTTTTTTTAAGCTGTGAACAAACGACGATGGACCCGATTAAGAGTCCATAAAAATGGAGCTAATTAAAATTGGGTTGGGTCAAGCTGGGACCGGTTCAGGTCCAATTAATTTTCATAACTCTTTTATGTATGAAATAAATATTGATTGAGGTTTTGTAAGCCATACGACATGTAAGAGTGCTAGATTACAGACTTTGCATATGTTAAAGAGGCACGTCTTTGTGCAATTTAATCCATCCATTAAGTGGGCCTGACCATTCTAATTCTCTTATTTGTCCTGAATCCGACTTGAAACCAGGATTCAAAGACCAAATGGCTACCCAAACCTGAGCAGAAGTGGGATCAGGTTCTTAAAGAACAAGTCTGGAACCATAGGACCCGACATGAACCTGGCCCGTTTACAGCCCCTACCTACTTGTAGCTACCTATTTGCACGTTAATTAGACAAGTATGATTTCAGTTGTTAGAGATTTTAGGATGTGGCCCATCGCATGATGCAACCCAGATGATGAACAGTAGAGATCTGATGACCTATGGTGAGCTATGAGCCTAAAAATCAGGCTAATCTATGACTTAGGTGGGCCACACCATAGACAAAAGTTGAGAGTGGATGCCCGCCCATTGAAACCTTCTTTGCATATCGGGCCCATTGAGATGTGGCTTAGACATCCAGCCCATCCATTTTGTATGTCGTACCTAGATGACAGGTCACACCAAATTTTAAGCCATTCCAAAACTCAGGTTGGCCCCTCTTAAGTGCTTTTAGATGTTTTAGGCATAATTTTTTATGATTTCAAACGGTGTGGCCCATTGAATTCTGAATCTGATTAATTTTTGGCACATCCCATAACCTGGCGCGAGGGGACCTACCAAATGCACAGCATGATATCCAACATACGTTAGGGTGGAGCCCATAGAGGTCTCTCCCATGAAGTCGACCTCACAATACAATTTTCCCACACACACGTCCGTATGTGTGTTATAGCATAGTATCTACACCATGAACTTTACAAATATGTAATTCAATGGCTGATGAGATGAGATGGCTCGGCGTGACGGTAACATTTATCCTATAATGTATGCACACACACATATATAGAGAGAAATGAATGCTCACCTGGGCACGGTTTCCATGGAACTTATGTGCATTTTTCGAGAACTCGTCACACATGATGTGAGCCCAAAATTTGAGCCATTCATATGATGCAGCACCCTTAAAAACCCCATATGTCAAATGGAAACAATTTACTTCCTTAATTTGCCCCCTCTCTCTCTCTCAGAAAATAACTTCCAATTAATCATGTTTGATCAAAATCCAAACCCTTTAAATATGCTTTTACCTCAACGACCGTCACCTTGTAGAAAAATCAGCCCCATCCACTGATTAGGTGGGGCACATTATAGAAAATAACTTATAACCGATAAATAACAAAATATAAGTGTAGCCCACTTGGAAAGTGGATGCGACTGAGTGTTGCCAAAAATAATCCTAATAATTGGGAAAAGAAAATCTACGGGTTGGATTTGCGTACACACATGAATGGGAGGTTATTTGCCACATGACCCCAAAATCTTCTCTGCGCGCGTTGTCTTCTGGCGGTTGACTGATTCTCGGTTGAGCATTTCAAGTTCTCAAGTTTGCTATAATACATTACCACTTGTTACAGTACAACACATTAAAATTTTAGCCATGGATTTAGACTCTTTTCAATGATCCAAGCCATTTACGTTGTAGATTTCCGATTAGGTAGGAGAGACAGAGAAGAATCTCTCAGATTGAGTACTCCAGTCATTCAATCAAACAAAGGCTATATTAACCGTCCATATTCAAAGCTATAGAGCCAAATTATCAAAGAGATAAAATCATCTAATTTAAGAGATTTTAATTATTGATATCTATCATAGAAAACGAGATCCATCATATAAACGGTTTGGATCATTGGAAGATAACCCAAGTTCAAAGGCTAAAGCCCAATATATTGAGATACGTCAGTATGTATTGTAGAAAACGTCTTCAACAGGGAGCTTGATGTGACCAAAAGCTGTTACGCATGGAATCGGTCAATTCAGGTGGAATATGTTGAATTAGCAAAACACGATCAAATTCATAAATTAAAAGATCCATTTAAATTCAATATTAGAATAAAAAAATAAATAAAAATATACATGCATGGCTGTGCCTATTGGAAAACTAAGAACTTGGAGTTTCAACACGAGGTTTGGCTTCGAATTCCCATCAGGTGGTGAAATCTCACTACTGCGTGAGTGCATGAGTTGGTGTGTGTTAAAAAAACAATTGACCAACCACTCATAACTTTGATCGTAACAATTCTGCTGAAGCGAATGGCTGGCGAGAACTTTCGGCAGCAAGAAGCTGGGTGGGGCCAACCATGTTGTTTGTGTGATATCCACTTTGTCCTTTCATTTTCAATATCATGTTAGGTCATGGGCTAAAACTTGAAGTATATCCAAAGCTCAAGTGAGCAGCATGGCAGAAAAAAATAGGTAGGAAAATGTCCATTGTTGAAACTTCCTTGGGATCTATTGTGATGTTTATATGTCATCTATACTTAGAGATGAGCACAAGCCAAGCTAGCTTGGTTAACTCGCTCGACTTGGCTCGAATAAGCTCTATTTGGCTCGGATCAAAGCTAGGTTTGAGCCGAGTTGAGTTTTTTTTTTAGCTCGAAATAATTTCAAGCTAAGTTCAAGTTGACTTGACTCGATTTGAAGCTTGGCTCGAACTTGACTAGGTTCAACTCGGCCAGTTTTAAATACCTTAGATATATAATATATAGATAATATCGATTAAAGTCGAGTACCCTTAATCCCTACCCTCTAATTTTTTTTGGTTGGAACCCTCTTTTTTATTTTTTTTGCCTAAGATGACTTGAATTCAAATCGAAAGCTCGAACTCAAACTTGGCTCAAACTCAGCTCGAGCTAGCCCGAGCGGTTGACCAAATTGAGCCAAGCTCTCGCCAATCAGGTTTGAGGACTGAGCCGAGCCGAACTCGAGCTGGTAGGCTGCTGACTGAATCGAGCCGAGCTATGCTAAGCTTGATTCAGTTCGGCTCATGTACTGTTCTATTGATACTATTCATAAGGTTATTCTTATTGAGATGAATTGAATGCACAAAAATATCATCTTGACCCAAAACTTTTGCCTCATAAATGCTTCAATGGTGGATGTCCATTGCTCACTATTTTCTCTTGTGCGACCCACTTGAGTTTTGGATCTGTGTTAGTTTTGGGCCCATATCCTAACATGATCTGGAAAAGCGGATTGACATGGTGGATATTTCACAAGCATCATGGTGGCCCTGCCTAGCTTTTGGTATTAAGTTCCTACCAAAGCCTTTGGCATGAATTTTATGAATTTTCTATAGGTTTTCTAAAACTAACTTGAAAAATAAGTTTGGTCATATATGTTGGTTCTATATAGAGAGATAGCAGAAAATTAAAAAATAATAAACTAGAAATAACTACAGAAGAATTTGGAGAGCTGAGGTATGTTACAGTCGCTGTCTTAAAGACATATTTGCCCCATAGAAAGACGATCCCTAATACACTAGGTCCCAGCAAGTCTACCCCCAGGATACAACAACTTTCTTCCAAGATGAATGGCTTAAATATGATGCACTCTTGATCACAGCCACACAAACTCAAGAATACTCAAACTGATTTGCCCAGAAAAAACAAAGGAAAAAAATCAGGGAAAGGAGTTTGCAATTGATTTTGCAATGGAGATGAGATGTCTTTATAAAAAAAAAAAAAGTAAGTAGATGTTGAGGCTCGAGGCGCATGTGAGCGATGTATTAAATACATGTTGGTGCATACTGACTCATTAATTATTAGGTAGTTGTGCAACGGCTCTTCGTCTTCATGTGCATGAGTATGACAAAACATATGCAGAGAAAATCAAAAGTATTTGATCAAAGACACACCAGCACCACACTGCGCCTTGCCACGGCTACGGCATGCACACGTGAGATTGCTCCTATGACATACCCTTGTTTTTCAATATAAAGGATTAGTGAGGGGTTTTAATATAAATGCTTAGTTTTCCTATCAACTTTCCAAGGTGGAACAAAACCAAATACAATTAAAAAATAAATAAATCTTTGGGCTGTTGATAGAAGCAAAAAACTATGCACTTATAAATTACTAGGAAATTGTTGAATATAATGAATTCAAGTTAAATTGTTCAAATTATTGATCCAAGTTTATATGTACCATGAATAAAAAAATATGCTTATCTGATTATATGATTCTAGATAAGTGGACAAAATATCCAATTATCCTATTTCGACAAACAAGTAGTCGACTTATTAGAGTTTAGAGTTGTTCAACGAATCTGATTTTGGAACTACGAGTGAGTTTCATAATTTAATCAGTTTAATTTTATTTAATATAACTCTGGTGTACAGTTTCTAGGTGCTGCATATCAAGTATCATATGCAGCCCGAGTATCAAATAACTTGCGATGATAGAAAGTATGGGTGTCTTTATTGTTGAGAAATGCTATTGTGATTCATGAAAGGAGAAGGAAGAGGCAAATTAACTGCAGCTCAGATGAGTGCAAGATCAAGCAACGGTCACACCATGAACAAGCCTGCCACAAATTAGCCACAAATTAAGGTCAGACTAATCATTGGTCATGGAGTTGCATTTGTAAATTCAACATGGACCCATCCATCCATTTTTTTCATTAACATGTCTCACCGAGTGAGTACGCTGGCTAATTTTTTGGTTTGTTTATTGTGGGACCACTTGATGAGAGGCTGGGATCTGGCCTCCGGTGTGCATGGACGGGTCTTGCAGTGACTCGGTCAAGTCACTCTCACATTTGAGTTCCCTAGTGACTCAGCTTGGAGTCTTGCCCAGTTGAGTTGACTCAGTTAAGTTGTGATTTGATTCAACAATTATTACAACTACGCTTGAAAATCATTGACCACAACCATGTTGTTGATTTTTGACCATTTATATTGAACTAAGATGATAATTCATCACTATTTATCTCATGCTCATGCACCATACATGTGTCATACAATTTATGCCAATTTGAGTGGTCTATTTTGGTTTTAATAATAAGAGATATAGCAGAAACACGGAATGTCAAGAATAAGTGACAATAGGAATAATAGCTACACATTACAGTTATTGTCTTAAAGACATTTGCCCCCACAAGGATGATCCTTAATGCACTAAGTCCCAACAACTCTCCTCCATGATGGACGGTTTTGATCAGGTGCACATGCAATCTCGGCAACATGAACTCAAGCCTACTGACATTGACTTGACCAAGGAAAGAGTGAAATCAAAAGGAAAACTTTAAAGAAGAAGAAGAAGAAGAGAAGATACCATTTTCAATTAGATGTATAGAGAAGGTGAGGTGAGAAACCTTTATAAAGAAAAAAACAAAAGGAGACAACCATGGGGACTTGACATGCATGCGGATGGTGCAATCAATGCTTGCCGGTGCATACCGGCTCATGAAATAATGCAGTAGTGCATGGCATCTTTTTGTCCAAATGTGCATGAGAGTGACTTTACTCATGCAAAAAATAAGTGTCATATCAAAGACATATACAACTTGCCACACGATGGTGGCCTGCACATGTGAGCCTGCAAGGTTACTCGCATTGCATACCCAATTTATGCCCAATATAAAGGATTACTTAGAAATTTTAATATAAATACTTAATTTTTCAAATCCGTTTGGACTAAACTCAAATAAGAAAATAATAAAAACTTCAAAATAATTTTTCCTTAATTTTTAAATCTATTTTTTTCCTAATAATCTAGAGAGAAGGCCTTGATGTGGAGGAATATAACCAAAATAAACTGGCTGAAAAATCTTCACCATCAAATTTTGCTTTTGATCACCAACACATTAATTGGACCATTAAGACAATTCAGTTAATATGAATTTCATGCTATGCTCCATCCGCAATGGGTCTCATGATTGTATAGACCACATCATGGTTCAGAAACTCAAGAACCCAACTCAAATTGATGTGTATCAGGTTAGGTCAACTCGAAGACTTGACTGAGTCCTTACGGACTCAACTCAACTGGATATATTAATAATTAAATTTCAGGTGATTAGGGTAGGGAAGAAATTCTAAAACAGCCTAAAATATAATGTAGTACCATTGAAATGGTAGAACCTAAAATGAATATCTAGGATTCTCGAAAATCAGGCTGGTCAGCTAACTAGGTGGTCCATTTTATCTACATGTTGAGTAGGACCATCGGTTTTCTAGTCCCAGTGGTGTGCCCCACCTGATGATGAGAATGGCCTGATTTTAGTTCCAGGCGATCTTCATGGTGGGGCCTACTATTTACGACACTAGTCGGATGTTCCGCTCCATCCTTAGTTTTGGTCTTACATTTTGTAGCAATCCGTTTTCGAAGGTGGTCCATCAATGTTGTAAACAATCCATCATGGTCCCAACTGATTGATGGTTCAAATTGTTGACTGTACCTATTTTTGTATAAATAATCTTAGCCGTCCAAAGTAAAGGATGGTGACCAGATAGTTATGGTTGTCATGTCAGGGTGATGTTTACATGTGTTGTATCTTACGTACAATCTACATCAATCCGCCAGACTATACCAGATGGTGCTTTAAGACAACTGAAGCATTTATCACCCATCCATAAAAATCTCCATGCCTTCTTGGGCCGATTGCGATGTTTATATGCCATGCACCCGTCCCACGATCCTTTCAGCCAGTTTCGGATCTACCTAATTTGTTTAATCACTTGGGGGCATTTAGATAGTAAATTACCTTGGATAAGCTAATTATGCCATTAATTAATTTATCTTAGTTTTTACTTATTTAGCAGATAAGTGTATTAAATACTAGAAAATGATGTTTAGTTTCCAACAACATCAGCAATTATCCATCAAGTTTGTTTGGTCTTGCTTGTTAACTCAGCTCGAAGACGCCTAGGCGTTTCAACAACAGATCTCATATTCGAGTGCTAAGGAGACACACTAACCCCATCGGTGGGTGGGTGCATTGTGTGACTAACCGAGTGGGTGTGATACCCAGCGGATAGTTGGTCCCCCCTCACATCCACCATCCTGCAAGGCCCACCTTGGATGTGGGTCATTCATCGTTGTGGCTCGACCTTTAATGTGCACCATTCATTGTGTAGGGCCCTCTGATATTGGTCATCCCTCAAGTGGGGGCCACCATCAATGTTATTGTCTATCATGTGGGGCTCACCTTCAATATCCACCACCCATAATGTGGAGCCCACCTTTAATGTGGACCGTTCATCATGTGGGCCCCACCTTTGATGTGGGTTGTCCATCATGCAAGGCCCGCCTTGGATATGGGCTCCTCATCATTAGGGCCAACCTTTGATGTGGACTATCCATCATATAAGGCCTACCTTCATGTAGATCATCCATCATGTGGGGCTCATCATTATTAATTGCCCATCATGTGGAGACCATCTTTGATGTGGACTGTCCAGCATGTGAGCCCCACCTTCAATGTGGGTTGCCCATCATGCAGGGCTTGCCTTGACTTAGTTGGGAAATATTCTGAAATAAAAAAATTTGGACACCAAAATATATAAATAAAATGTTAATTAGAATCAAGCTGAAGTACGTATTAGATACGTTGTCCTTAAAGCGTGATTCGCTCCCTCATAGATTAGAGATAACTGATAGGTTGTTGGCGAATTGCTTCCAGGACACGACAAACATTCTTTGGTCCCCCGTGCAATAATCATGAATGGACCATAGTAGAAACCCGGATAACACAGTCACAATCTCTGGCATACACGATGAGTAATCGGACTCATAACTCAGTGAGTTTGAGTACCCTGTTATTACTACTTGTTTAGAGAGAGAGAGAGAGAGAGAGAGAGAGAGAGATCTTTATGTTGTTACAGAGGAGATTGATTCGATTTCTGATCGCTTGTGATCTAGATTGCTTGTGTCTCTAGAGCTGGAGGGTCCAGTTTATATAGATGGATTGAGTGAACCGTTGCACCCGAGGCCATCAAGGATCAGACTGTTGCAAAAAATGTTTATGACTGTTGGGTCATTAATCCAGATGTTTTAGATTATGTTAGATTAAAGATCTGATTGTTTGTCTAGCCGTCGTTAGCACCTCTACAACTACACCACCTCACTGCCTACGCCCATGCCATCGCCAGCGTGCGTGTGTCTTCCAATGCTTCACACTGGAACATGTAACCCCAAACTCTCTCTCCCCTTTTTCCAAGTAAGTAAACTCACCACAAGAGAGTTTATAAACCACGAAAAAATTCCATCTTTAAGCGATGTGGGACTAAACAAAATCTACTTTTTCACTTTTTCAAAATTAGTTTTGGAGGAAAATGAAAATTTTGATTTGAATTTGAAATTTATTTTTTAAATATATTTAATTGAACCAAATACAAAATTCTTAACAATTCCCCACTTGGTTAAATTAAATAATAAAAAATATTACTAAATTAGACATAGTTCCTATGTATAAAGAAAGATACCTTTCGATTTAAATATTCCCGTAGTGTAAGTATTTCAAAGTTTTATCGAAATCTCTGGTAACCGCAGCTTTAAACCAATTATTCCTTAGTGATAGAACTGGAGATATTATTAATGGCAAAAATTGGCTAACAGATGTTGGTCAGGGACCAACTTTAATTCTTCGTCGTCTGATCTCCACTCGGAGATGAATGGTGTAGATTTGGCCGGGCTTACGGCCCTCCGATGGTAAAGTCAGTATGAATATTGAAAGGAAAGGTTGTTGGAGTTTTAATGGTAGTGGATTGCATACCTGAAGAGAGTGCGGATGACCTTTTTATAGATAATTATTGAAGAGATTTATAAATAAATTTGTTGGGATAAAACTTATCTTATTTGGATCAGTGGGATAAGCCTTATCCTTATCCTTATCTTATCAAGAGGGATAAATTGAGGCGGATGAGGCCAGGCCTCTTGCCGAGTTGAGGGCCAAATGTTGAGGCCGAGTAAGCCGAGTGACGAGTGTCAAAGTTGAGGCCGAGTGGGCCGAGTGAATGAGGTCGAACCCGAGAAGGCCGAAGGCCGAGCTGAGTGGCAGATGCTGAGGCCGAGTCGAGTGGTAGATGCTGAGGAGGATGGTGGGCCAAGGCCTCTTGCCGAGCCGAGGAGGATGGGCCAAGGCCTCTTGCCGAGTGGGTGGAGGCCGAGCCGACCCAATGCGGATGAGACCGAGGAGGATGTGTCGAGGCCTCTTGTTGAATTGAGGCCTATGAGGCGATGGATATGGATACTCGGTTCATGGCCATACTCGGATTCACCCATAACAGTAGCCACCCAAGTTTCGTTGTCAGAAAGTCTGATCATGGAACTTTAAAGAGGTTACTACTAAAGCGTTGAGCTTAATTAGCATGACACGGAGGTGATGGTGCCTGGAGGCTATGTTTTCGCTGTTTTTAGTTGTCTGGCTAGTAGACTTTATTCAGTTAGGGGACGCTTTGGTTAGCCTTGTCCCTCGCTTGGGTAACATCAGCTACCAACCGCTCTGGTCAGCCTTGTCCCTCACTTCGGCAGCTGTCGCTGCCAACTGAGTCTCCATTAATGTGGCCCAGAGGCTTTCAATTCTTGGCTGGGGAAAATCTAGCATTCCCCCTAAGTCCTCGTATCCTCTAGGGATAAGGGCAGCCAAGCGGCGGATCCATGTGTATGCTTGAAGAAGTAGGTAGTTTTTGGCTGTCTGGCAGCTCCTTTGGACGTCTGTCGGTCTGGCCGTTAAGGCAATTGATCCTATCGTGGTCGGTCTTGCTGACTTGGAGATTTGCCACGTCTCTTAGACAAGAAGTTTTGTCATCCTATATAGTTGCAGGGATGACCCCTTATGAGCAAGTGTCTTGATTTTATTTCTTCAAATGAGGCCTCACGGATGAGTGCTTACGGATGAGAACTTGGGATGAGCACCCATCGATAAGGCTGAAGCCAATGGATGTAGTCTCAGTAGAATATTGTTGCCGAGCCGAGGTGGCCGAGTGCTAATGCCTATAGATGAGGCCGAATAGGCCGAGCCGAGTGACGAGGCCGACAAGGCCGAGTCCTGTCGCAGAGCCAAGGCGAATGCCAATAGCCTAGCGGAGTTCCTAGGCTGAATATTTAGGCCGAGGCCTACTACTCACCCAAGGTCTATGGATGAGGTCGAGGCCTGCTTGAGCTCGTGTGAGATGATGAATGGACGTTCAGCAGATGGTCATAATGGTGGGAAGAATGCTAGACACATGTGTGATGATGGATGAAAACACCCTTCATGTTGGCACGTGTGGGCTGGTCGAAAGACTCCAGCTAATTGCTGGTTAACAGGGTTCACTTTGATGGCTAGATTGAGATGGTGATGATCATCCATCATAGTTGTTGGAGGTGTGGACGGTCATAGATGGTGAGCCCAGAATGGATGGCTGGAATTATTGAACGCATGGCTGGATGGACATCCTCTGTTAGACGTTGGAAATGAGGCCTAATTGATGGATGATGGAGATCTCCTCATCTGGTTTTTGTACGTGGGATCAATGTGGGGGACGGCTGAGATCCAGAATGTCCAGTAATTAATGCGGAACTTGGACAAGGTAGGACGTCCACTGGTTGGACGGTGGTGATGTCGATGGGGCCCACGTTGGATGAATGACCACTGATCTGGAGTGATGGATTGCTGATTAATGCAGGCGTGAGGTCACAATGATATGACGCTGGTGCTAAAGGTGTCCACCTTGCTGATCTGGGCCCTTGATTGAAGATGGCTCACCTGTTTGAACATTGATTGGATATGGAGGTGGGGCAAGTCTTTTAAGAGTTGCACACGTTGAAGACGTCCATCCTTACTGGACCATTGACGGTGGAGATCTCAGATCTCCTTTGCACACTTGAATGGATGGATGGTTCGTCTTGTCTTGAACGACTGCTGATGGAGCTGGATTTGAAGCGGTCCACTAGATGTACATGTGAGAAGTGGGCCATTTTTTAGATGATTCCACGGGCCGCGTGTATGATGGAAGTGGATTGCTTGAAGGATCTCATGACTCTCTCCCTTGAATCATTACCCTAGACTCCCGAGTAGGTTATCTTGAGAGTTATTAGTGTATCAACCAAGGAAAAGAAGCACGGGGCAGAATCAGATTCAACATCTACTTTTGGTGGGGCTCACAGAAAGCTTTTGAGGGCCCAAATCTTTACACGTGCGAAGATCGCATCTCACGCGGATTGCCAGCAGGTGGAGTTTCCAAGTGCGGAATGATTTCCGCTTTGGGCAGAACTTGCAATAGTTGAGGAAGGTGCGGTTTTCACGTGGATAGCGAGCGGAAGAAGCCATATTTCTCTAGATGTTCAGGATGTTGTTACAAGTTGTATGGTGGTTTGCGAGGTCGCAATTAAAGATAAGTGGAGTCCACTGTACTGGACATTGGTGATGATAGGTGTGGTGTCCTCAACTGATCGACGGTTGAGTGGCTTGGTGGAGATGTGGGTCCCTCCTGACATTGTAGTACTAGAGAGGAAGATGAAGATGGAGGCGGGGCTGTTGGACGGAGGTCCTACACTTGTGGACTAGTGGACAACGACTTCTACTGGATGGTTGAGATTGGAGTGGGGGTCACAGCAATGGCCGATGATTGTTGGACACTGAGGACGTCCACAGCTTGGTCGAATGGTTGGGATGTTTGCACATGATGTCGGCCTATTATGATGCAGGGGTCCGCATATCTGGACAGTGGAGATTGCTTGATGGGATGTCTAGCTAATGGATGGATGAGGAACAGTTTGCACGTGCAGGTGGTGGGGGCGTCCTCTATCACACGCTAGAGCTTGGTCATTGAAGGGAGGAGTGCTGCCCTTTAGACGTCCAGCCATTACTATTTGCAGCTACACGTGTGGGCTATATGGATGGTGGAGATTGATACTTTCTTAGCTGCTGGATGATGTGATCATTTAGACGGTTGAAGAATGAATTTGGAGTTGATGGAGATTTGTCCATCTGGATGGTGATGAATGATGTTGGAGACCCAACTGCTCAAGTGTTGCTGTTGATCACGTGACGGAGGGCTGAAGCAGTTGGCCCATTAATGAGGATGGTGAACATTGGAGGCACGATCAGCGACAACTCTTGCACGTGTGATTAGTTGGAGCTGTTGGCGGCCTCCCATTTGCTGGATTGAAGACGATAATCTGGACGGCAAAAATGATGGTGGAGCCGCTCCATTGATGAGGTGAAGAACGATTGAGTGACAAAGAAAAAAGATCAAGTCCGATCTTTAATTGAGGTAGAATGGAATAGATGATTCAATGACGAAGAAAGAGGTAAATGAGAGCGATTTAGTCATTTCCACAGACGGTGCCAATCTTTTAACGCCAAAAATTGGCAAACAGATGTTGGTCAGGGACCAACTTTGATTCTTTGTCGTCTGATCTCCAATTGGAGATGAATGGTGTGGATTTGGCCCGGCTTACAGCCCTCCGATGGAAAAGTCAATACGGATACTGAAAGGAAAGGTTGTTGGAATTTTAATGGCGGTGGATTACATACTTGGAGAGAGTGAAGAGGGCCTTTTTATAGATAATTATTGGAGAGATTTATAGATAAATTTGTTGGGATAAACCTTATCTTATCTGGATCAGTCGGATATGCCTTATCCTTATCCTTATCTTATCAAGAGGGATAAATTGAGGCGGATGAGGTCAGGCCTCTTGCCGAGCTGAGGGCCAAATGTCAAGGCTGAGTAGGACCGAGTGACGAGTGCCAAAGTTAAGGCCGAGTGAATGAGGTCAAAGCCGAGAATGCTGAATGCCAAGCCAAGTGGTAGATGCTGAGGCTGAGCCGAGGAGGATGGTGGGCCGAGGGCCAAATGCCAAGAGGATGGGCTGAGGCCTCTTGCCGAATGGGCAGAGGTCGAGCTGACCCAATGCGGATGAGACCGAGGAGGATGTGTCGAGGCCTATGGGGCGATGGATATGGATACTCGGTCTATGACCATACTCGAATTCACCCATAACAGATACCACACACATAATCATATCTGCATTATCTGAGTTCCTTTATATTACTCATTCAACACATTTAATGACCTTACTTATTCTATTTTATGAACGATCCCAAGAGAAATTCTAACTCTTATGAGAGGCAGTACCACCTCTATGTTCACATAGGTGAAATCCTTCCAATGTCTTTGTTACTATTAAAACTTTCCACTTAGCAATCTACCTCTAAAGGTCAACACTATTCATTTTGGATGAGATTCTATATAGCCTTTAGTGCTGAAACTTTCCACCTATCAGTGACTTGTTCTTACCCATTGAACCAGACTTAGAGATTTTTTTAATTTTGTGTAACGCCTTGAATTTTTCTAAAGGCTTTGAAGCATAGTATTGCATGTTATGTGTAAAATCCTTTATTAACGAGAATTTTAACTTGTTTTGTGAATAATTAATTATCCGTAATGATTTCGATATAGGTTCTTTTATAAGGTATGCTTAGGAACATGCATAAAACCTCGTAAAACGATTAGATTTTCCTAAATTCTCATATTAAAAATAATTATGATAATGCCTTTGGACCCTCCATATTCACGATTTCTGATCAATCAGGTAGGTAGTTTTCAAATCCATCCGTAAGGTAGGCGTAGTTTTAGATGTGTATCAACGCTATAAAGTTAGATTTTTTAAATAGCCGTTAGATCATGGAGATGTTAACTTAGGAGCGTCCGTGATAGTTGATCGAGGAAGTTAGTCAGGAAAGCAATCGTACCAAACTGATTATCTTAGTGGTGAACCATTATCCTAGAATTTGTGTGATTATCTAATGCATATAAATATAAAATCTCGAGTGCCCAAAAATGTTAGTGGCTCACCTTAATCTAGATCCTTGAGATTCAGTTCACATGATTCTCATGATCTAATCAATGTAAAACTTTATCCCATGCCTATCTATCATAAATGAACCACACACATCGAATTTTAGCATTTAGATCATAATATAAATGACCTAATTAGTAAATCAGCCCCTTAACCCTTGATTTTAATGTCTATCAAGTGAGGAAGGTGGATGGTTAGTCGTAGTCGAATATTTTTCTTCGTGTGAGTGACTTCGATCGTCCATATCACGGACCAATACTATGATTTGAGTACCCCATCTTATTAAGCTTCTTTCTTAAGCGCGAAGTTATCTCATTTTCCCAACTACCTTCAAATTTGGACCTTTCAACTAACCCACTTTCCTACCGTCAATCGTAACTCAAATTTGGAGCATATATTGGTCACATATGATTAGGAGACTCTACAAAATTCGGACCCCGATCTATGATCTTATATCGTTGAACCCTAAGGCCAGTACTGACCTTTATAAACTAAAGGTGGAATTTCAGATCTAGGTATTTTCTATCATCGATTAACCACCAAATTTTATCTAATTGTTTTCCTATCATGACTTCGCATTTTTCCTAATTTTGGACCCTGATCATCAAGTGTGGACCATTAATTAAGATCCAGCCATAATCCACTCAAGGTGAGCCTACAGTAAGGGCTACACCATCTTGGGCAAGGTCATTGCTGCACCTAATCCGCTCCCTTGAAATAGGCAGGGGCATTTACATGGCTCGCCGACCATACCTAGTTGCCACACTGCCCATCGGAGCACGGCTTCGATCCACCGAGGTGGGTGGATCCCTGACTGTGGTGTTCACTATGTGAAGTGTGTGTCTTAAATCCACACTGTCCATCCATTTTGCTCATTTTAGAGCATGATCTAAAAACTGAAGTAGATCCAAATCTCAGGTGGACCATAATACAGTAAAAAGTGGTACTCAACCATTAAAAACTTCTGGTGGGCCACAAAAGTTTTGGATCAAGCATATATTTGTGTTCTCTTCATTCGGGTCTTTGTGACCTTGTCAACAGGTTGGATGGAAAATAAATATTCCAGTGGCCCCATCAAAGTTTTTTAACAGTGGGGATTCAATCACTACTATTTCATTTGGTATGGTCCACCGAAGATTTGGATGATTGGATATGCTTCATTTTTGGATCATGTCCTAAAACAAGCTTTAAAAAATGCATCGGACAGTGTAGATGTAAGGCACATACATTACAGTGGCCCCACAACTGGGGATCCACCAACCTCACTGTATCCGGGGATCCACCCAAACGGCGCCCAACGCATGCTGTCATGAGTTCATTTTTAGAACTATGTGTCATGACCTTCTTTGGGACTTGAAAAATGCAATGGAACTCACCCATGATGCCCGGCCCTTCTTCGGCGCGGCTTGGGTGGATCCTTGATGTATGGCCCTCAGTGATATATGTGCATTACATCCATACCATAAAAGACATGATTCAAAAAATGAAGCAGATCCAAATTTCAGGTGGACCATACTATAGAAAACAGTGGTGATTGACCATTAAGAACTTATGGGGGACAAAAGTTTTGGATCAACCTGATATTTGTACGGTCCCTTCATCCAGGTCTTTGTGACCTTACCAACAGGTTGGATGGAAAATAAACATTCCAGTGGCCCCAAGAAGTCTTTATTAATGGCGGGCATTCAATCACCGCTGTTTCCAATGATGTTGTCCACCTGATAATTGGATCTGCTTCATTTTTGGGACCATACTATAAAATAAGCTTTCAAAACAGATGAACGGTATGGATGTAAGGAACACTTATCAAAGTAGGGCCCCACAGTCAGGGATCCGGGGATCCACAGAACCGCGTCCCCCTTCCGCCCACCATGTAGTGATCTGAACCTTTCATCCAGAAGGTCCCATCATAGATCGACTACATAAATGACATCTCATTTTTCAGATATTAAAAAAAAAAAATTGCACCACTTATCTCTGACTGATAAAGATCTCTGATGAATGACATTTTGTTTTGTTGTCCATATACAGTATAAATTCATGGATGAAGAGTCTAGATCATGAGATGTTAGGACAAAGGAGGCTTGCAGCATGGGCGAGCCTCAGCTTTCAGTTACATCCTGAGAGAAAGGTGTTGCCCCAGGAATCTCTTCTGTCCGACTTCGCTTTGCATCTGTCGCCCCTCAGAATGGAAGTGAATTAAATACTGACAGCCTCGGTAGCGACGTAGCTACTAGATGGTTCTCTCTGGACCTCACCTATGTATGTGCATTTTTTATTATTATTTTAGGGCATGAGTCCAAAAATGAGGCAGATCCAAATCTCTAGTGGATCACACCACAGGAAACAATACTGATTGAACGGCCAACATTAAAAACTTCTTAAAACCTACCGTAATGTTTATTTACCATCCAAACTGTTGACAAAATTACAAAGACCTGGATGAAAAGGGAAAACACAAGTATCTCCTTGATCCAAAACTTTTATTCCCCGAGCAGTTTTTAACGGTGGGTGTTCAATCACCACTATTTCTTGTGATGTGGTCCACCTGAGATTTTGATCTGCCTCATTTTGGGCTTATGCCCTAAAATAATGATTCAAAATGGATGGACGGTGTGGATAAAACACATACGTCATTGTGGGCCCCAAAGCACCGTCCAGTGTGGACTCCGCTCAGGGCTTCCCAAAAAATCGTATGGATCAGATATTAATTGCTCCATTGCCCGTTTAATCTGGGCCACCAGTTTTGGCAGGGTACATTAGGGAGGCTGGTTTCCACCCCAGATTGCATTTTAAATGATAATCTAAGCCCTTCATATTGTCCATACAATCATCCATTCAACAAATGTTTCTAACAAAAGGCCTCGATAGCATAGAACCTAGAACCTTAACGGTTTATATCTTCATATGCAATCACCCCATTCAACAAATGTTTATTGATACTCTGGCTGCGTTTGGCACTTGATTCACAGGTGCTCAGAAATCGCACACGTCAAATTAGACTAATTTTCAAATCAAAATCAAATCACTGGAACAATCCTGACCTTTTATTCATGGACACTTGATTCATCAAAATAGTTAAAATGTCTGACAATTCTTCACCAATCCTATAGTCACATGATCAAATTTGTATAATTCTTGGGTCATGGCACATCTAAAAAACTGGGACCCAGTTTTGGGCAGTTTAATTTGTATACTCTTTGGGCCATGACATATTGTGTAAAGAGACGAGTCAGGTATCATATGGTTTTATTTCCACAAATAGGTGTATTGGGATAAGATCAGGTGATGTGGCCCACCCCTCAATGGTCAAGATTAATAATCAAACTTTTTTCTAGCATTATAAATATGGAACATTTATTTACATTGCTTGATCATATGGTTTGGATCATCCAATCAAAGTGATTTTTTAAATGGATCGATGACCAAAGTCGGCCCTCACCATCCATTTTCCTAGACTTCAATCTGATGGTTAGACTAATCCAATTGAAGTGGTTTTTGGGATGGATGGTAAACCAAAGATGTGGTACATGATGTGTTGGGAACTGTAGAAGCACAGAAGTGAATAAAAAAGGCAAACAAAAATGCAGAAGCAAATCTACATAGAGAGACAAACTGAATTTTACATGAAAAATCCCTTGTGGGAAAAAACCACGAGGCAAAGTGATATGCACTATGAACTTAGAAGTTACAAGAGATGAATATATCTAGATATGAGCTTAGGGAGAAACCCTAACTTTCTCTCTCTCCAAAACCCTCTCAAACCCTTAAATACGTCTTAGAATTACCCTAATCCCGATTATACTTGCTTATATGGCCAATAACAAAAAATAGATACAAACGCAAAACCGTGTAAAACTACGGAAACTAACGATCAATTAGTCGGTCGACCCACACCACCCGACCACCTTTCGATCACCTGATGTCTACATGTTCTTTGCCTGAACGTGCCAAAATATCGTCCAAAGAGTTTTGCACATTATTTCAATTATCGTTGGTTGCTCAAGCCTCCAGGTTCGGTTGCCCGAACCTGACCAAAATCGTCCAGGGACCAACTTGTAATATTTCGATCGCCCGACCATAATAGTCGGTCGACCGATGGCCCCCCTAACTTGTCCAGATTGAAGGCTCCATGCAATAATGTCTACTGAGGCTTTAATCATCAACGACATTCTTCCTTTGCTCCATCCATCATTTCTACTTCATCAAAGCTCTACCACTTCTCGTGCACACTGCAACTCCATTCTGTCTTCGCCGGACCTAGAGAAGTTGTGCAGAACTTAAACTTTTCTGCAGGGATCACCTTAGTAAGCATGTTCGTCGGATTCATACTTGTATGGATCTTTTCCAGAGTCACACTGCCTTCCTCAAGCACCTGTCGAATAAAATAGTGACGCACATCAATATATTTAGTACAAGAGTGATAAATAGATTTTTTCGCCAAATTGATAGCGCTCGCTCTGTCACAATTAACTGGCATGGCCTCATGTTGAAGCCCCTAACTGATTTATCATGCCCATTAACTAAACTTCTTCCTTGAATGCTTCCGTCATTGCCATATACTCTGCTTTTGTCGTGGAAAGAGCCACTACAGATTGAAGCTTCGATATCTAATTGATTACTTCACCCGCTAGCACAAACGAGTAACAAGAAGTAGATATCCTATAATTCACACTGCCAGCATAATCTGAATCCACATACCCAATCAACTTATTCCCTGAATTTTTAAATGTTAAGACGTTGTCCCATATACCTTGAATATACTGAAGTAGCCACGTCACAGCCTTCTAATGTTGCTTGCCGGGGTTAGATATGAATCTGCTAACAACACCCATCGCATGTGAAATATCAGGTCTCGTACAGACCATGGCATACATCAAACTATCAATTGTGATCGAATAGGGCACAAGAGACATAACCTCCCTTTCTTCTTCTATCTAAAGATACTACTCAAAAGAAAGCTTAAAATGAGCCGCGTGGGGAACGCTGACTGACTTTGTCTTATCTATCCCGTACTTCATCAATACCTTTGTGGTGTATTCTTTTTTAGATAACTAAAGCCTACTCCTTTGTCTGTCTCTGTGTATACGATGCTGAGAACTCTCTTTGCAGCCCCTAGATCCTTCATCTCAAACCTTCCTGATAGCTGAGTCTTCAATAAGTTGATATCAGACATACTATGACTGATGATAAGTACCTAATATTGTATAATTAACCCTGGTTGTTAAGAGCATTATTATTGTTTTCCCAGTTAATTATCCCTCATTAGATGAATTTTTATCATTCAGGTGATCAAGAGAGGTTGGACAAGATCCGAGCCAATCAGGGCATTTTAGGACCTAAAAGTGATCAAGATCAAGTGTGTGACAATCTTGAAGTAAATTGAACTGAAAAGGTCAAATGATGGATCACATGCTACAGTGGACCGCATCACAACCGCTCATTAGAAATTCAGGTTGTGCCAGCCATGTGGGACCAGCCATACATCGTGATCAAGCAAGCATGCAAGCTTGAAGATCAAGATTGGATATCCACATGTGGGACCAGCCATACATCAAGTGGAGGAGATCTCAACCATCCGATCAGCTGGTCAGCATGATGGAGATCCAACTTCACCAGCCACCCAAACTTCAATCCACGCCATCACATTCAGCAAGGCGGGCCACACTTTCATGAGCATCAAATCAATGGCTTGATCATCCAGCAACTGGTGGACCTGATTCACCATTCATCCATCTTGCCATCCTCTTCCATCCACTCCAACATCACAGTCCAAATGATCAAGGGAGATCGTCTTCCACCGACCATTTCAGCCACACATGCAGATCAGCAAGTTACCCACCATCATCCATCTATCCAACAGTTGGAGGAACCACTTAAAGACCAGTAGTGTGGACCCCACTCCCATCTCCACTCATGATCAGCGGCCTGCACCATTCAATTGCAACCATCCATCTTGTGTGGCCAGTGCAACACAACAGCCGTCCATCCCAACCGTCCAGCAAAGGGTCTGTCTGTCGGTCCACACGAACAATGAAGCAGGCTCACCTCCATCTTCATCTTCATCCATCTCCATGATCAAGCAAAGTACGTGGACCATATCAACGATCAGCAGCCCAGTCGATCGAGGTCCCATCTTAACAGTCCATTCTAGTGGACGTCAGCTACTGGACACTCCAGACCTCCAACCGACCAGCTCTATGGACCCCACGTTTACCATCCAGCAACAATGGATGTCCAGTTCACTTCACTGCTAGAAATCTCATCCATTCAATCCAGATGGTGGGGATCCATACCCACATCAGCGTCCCACCATTATGCAACCTCCAACGAGTAATAAGGTGGACCCCAAGATCACTCAACATCCAGCCGTCCAAACCATCAGACCGTCCGGGGGCTAGTTTGCTTCCAACATCTCCACTGTCCATTTAGATCCAACAGCTAGAGCTAGCCTTGATCCTCATCACCATCATACGGTTGCAAGAGAAAAACTCTCTCTCTCTCTCTCTCTCTCTCTCTCTCTCTCTCTCCCTTTCCAACACGTGTAAGGCTAATATGCCACCTCACCTCTCCCAATCCTAACTCCAAGCCCAAACCTAGAGAAAATTTTGCTTTAGGCTTGGAGTGCCACCTAGGCTTGGAGTACTTTTCATGCTACCTCATCATCCAAGCCTAAATCCAAGCCCAAATCTAGAGAAATTTTTTCTTTAGGCTTGGAGTGCCACCTAGGCTTGGGAGCTTCTCAAAAGTCTATAAAAGGAGGCCTCTCCTTCTCATTTCCATCATCCCACAATCCAAATTCCTCTCTTCTCTCCTCTCTTCTTTCTTTCTTTCTTAGTTTTGTAATGTAGAGTAGTTTTTCTCTTGTAGAGAATTTAGTATTTCATTGTAGCATGGTTGGCTAAACCTCTAGCTAAGGCTAGGGGTAAAGCCTTTGAAGAAATTTACAAGCTTTGGTACTTTTGGTTCAACATTGTGTGGTTTAAATATTGAAGTTCTCTTTGGTTGATTGGTTTGGTTATCCACCTCAATAGATGATATTGTTGTGCATGGCCCTTGATCCATTGTCGACTCTGGGCACATTAGATGCTTGGATTCCTATACACATCAATTAGCTAATTCTTAATCAATAAAGTCCTTTGATCGATCGTTGACTCCGAGCACGATGGATGCTTTGAATTCCCTACGGTCATCGTGCTAGTGCAAGTAAAATCATCGATCTGTAAAATCCTTTGATCCATTGTAGACTTCGAGCACATTGGATACTTTGGATTCCCTACGATCGATAGATGAGATCTTAATGATTGAATAGGTCAATCAAAGCCTCCTATCTTGTAAGTATGCATTTGATCGTATGATTTGTGATATTATCGATTGACTTTTTGGCAAAATTGTTTATCTGTATAATTCCTCGATCAATTATCAACTCCGGGCATAGTGAATGCTTAGGATTCCCTGCGATCATCTAACCAGTGCTTTATGGTCAGATCAATTAGTTTAGATCACCATCTTTTATTAAATATGCAAGTGGTTTAACCGTTTCATTTTCTAATTGGAATAGATCTTTATTCGATTCCAGTTAAGTTTTAATTGATTCAATGAATCAAACCTTGTGGATAAACTAAAGGTGGATCCCTAATGCCTTAGCCCTTTTTTTCTTGTTTATTAACACATACAACGTGCTCCACTCTTGTGGATTAAACCAGATTTCATCTCTCTTACCTAAACTAATTCATCTAAGTGTTCTCAACCTCAATCCATGTGGTTCGACCTTGGTCTCATTGAGTATTTTACTACTTCGCTACTTGCACTTGGGTGTGCAATCTTCGGATTATAGCAACTGATAATAAGTACGTCATCAACATATAATACCAGTACAATGAACTTCCCATCACTCAGTGTCTTGAAATAGACACAGTGATCATACTCATTCTTGGTAAAGCCCTGACTCATAACGAATGAATTAAACTTTTAATACCACTCCCTAGGCGACGGTTTTAGGTTGTAAAACGACCTCCTTAACCAACAAACTTTGTTCTCTACTCTTTCACTTCGAAACCTTCTGGTTGCTTCATGTAAATCTACTCTTCCAATTCCCCATGCAGGAAAACAGTTTTAACATCCATCTGTTCCAGCTCGAGGTCATATTGGACAACTAACACCAACACGAACCATATAGATACTTGCTTCACTACTAGTGAGAAGATTTAATGAAAGTCGACACCTTCACGCGGAGCATATCCCCCCGCCACCAACCTCACCTTGTACCTATCATGTTTCTTCTGAAAAATCTATTTACACCCAATCGCTTTACGGCTTACGGGAAGCTCCACTAGTCCCAACGTCTCATTATTGTATGATGATCAATCCATCTCGTTATGCATTTGCCCCTTTCACTTTTCGTCATTTATATTATTAAATGCCTCCTGAAAAGTTGACGAATCCTCCTCATCCATAATGAGGTTGAATGTAACATTCGAGTCATCCCTATACCTCATCGGTAACTTGCGGTCCCTTTGTGGATTTCTTCGCACAAGTGGCTACTCCACCTAATCCTTTACCTCTGTCTACATCTCAGTATTGACCCGTATCACATCTTTCCCTATTTGAACGTTATCAACCTCTGATTTTTTTTTCTAGTTCCTTAGGTTCATCCTTACGGAACAAGGACGCTTCATCAAACTTGACATGCCGGTTCAATGTGATCTTTTATATGGCAAGGTCATACAACCTGTTTACCTTCACACCATCACCATAACCGCAAATATACAATTTCTAACCCTTCGGTCCTCTCATCTAATGATACATGAGAGTAAGCCTTACAACCAAAGACACACAATCCTGAATAGTCTACTTGTTGACCACTCCACATATCCTCTTGAATTCTGTAATCAATAGTCATAAAAGGGGCTGATTTATTAAAAAACAAGTTGTGTTAACGGCCTCAATCCACATATCCTTGCCCAACCTAGTATTATTGATCATGCATCGGGCCCTCTCTAAGAGAGTCTGATTCATCCGCTTGGCCACACCATTTTGTTCTGGTGTGTGGCTCACAGTGTTGTGTCTCACAATCCATTCATCTTTAGAAAATTAATTGAATTCTCCAGAAGTGAATTCTCTACCATTATCTGTTTATAACACTTTCACCTAATGCCCTGATTGCTTTTCCACCATCACCTTCCAATCCTTAAAGGTGGTGAAAACATCATATTTTTTTTTCCAAAAAATAAACTCAGACCTTTCCACTATAGTCATCAATAAATGATACAAACTAAGACGACCCTCATATATCTGAATGCACATAATTTAACATCCCTTTATATACATGCTTCCTAGATTTAAAAGACAACCTTGACTATTTACTATACATGCAATGCTCACGTATACTAAAATTAAAACTTTTAAAAAATGGAATAAAGCAACGATCAGAAAGTACCTTCATGCCTTGCTCGCTCATGTGGCCTAAGCGCGCATGCCATATACGTGCAGACGTAGAATCTTCTACAAACACTGTAGCTCCACTTGATGAAGTGCTCCCGATCAGTCGGTAAAGGTTTTCGTTCCTCTATGCTTTCATGACGACGAGTGCCCCTATGAAACTTTAAAGACCCGATCAAAATCGGTGAACTTGCACCCCATACCCTCAAGTGCACCAAGAAATATCAAATTCTTCTTCAACTTAGAGACATGCCTCATATCGGTCAAAATGTGCTCAATCCCCATCAAACATCCTAATATGCATCGAACCAATACCAATTGCTACAATCCGAAGATTGCACACCCAAGTGCAGGTAGCGAAGTAGTAAAATACTCGGTAAGACCGAGGTCGATCCACAGGGATTGGGGTTAAGAACACTTAGAGGAATTAGTTTAGGTGTGAGAGATGAAATCTGGATTATCCACGAGAGTGGAGTAAGTTGTGTGTGGTGAAAGACAAAAATAGAAAAGGGGCTAAGGCATTAAGGATCCACCTTTGATTTATCCACAAGGTTTGATTCATTGGTCCAACTATAACTCAACTGGAATCGAATAAAGATTCATTCCAATCGGAAGATAAAATGGTTAAACCACTTGCATATTTCATAAAAGATGGTGATCTCAATCGATTGATTTGACCATGAAGCACTCGTTAGTTGATTACAGGGAATTCCAAGCATCCACTATGCACTATGCCCGGAGTCGACAATGGATCAAGGAATTGTACAGATCAACAACTTTGCCAACAAGTCAATCGATAAGATCACAATTCATACGATCAAATGCATACTTACAAGATAGGAGGCTTTGATTGACCGATCCAACCGTTAAGATCTCGTCCATCGATCGTAGGGAATCCAAAGCATCCAATGTGCCCGGAGTCTACAATGGATCAAGGGATTTTACAGATCGATGACTTTACCTACACTAGCTCGATGACCGTAGGGAATCCAAAGCATCCAACGTGCCCGGAGTTGACGATGGATCAAGGGACTTTATCAATCATGAACTAGCTAATTGGTGTGCAAGGGATCCCAAGCATTCAATGTGCTCGGAGTTGACGATGGATCAAGGGGCTTGCACAACAATAGCGTCCGCCGAGGTGGATACCAAACCAATCAACCAAAGCAAACTCCAACATTCACATACCATTGTTGAACCAAAAGAACCAAAGCTTGCAAATTTTTTCAAAGGCTTCACCCCTACCCTTAGCTAGAGGTTTAGCCAACCATGCTACAATGGAAGACTAAATTCTCTACAAAAGAAAATTCTACACTACTCTATGCTAAGAAAGAAACAAAGAAAACTAAAGAAGAGAAGAGAGGAGTTGTAGAGAATGGGATTTGAGAGATGAGATGATGAGAATGAGAAGGGATTGCCTCCTTTTATAGACTCTTGAGAGGCTCCCAAGCCTCCTCCCAAGCCTAGGTGGCACTCCATGTGTTGGGAAGAGAGAGAGAGAGAGAGAGAGAGAGAGAGAGAGAGAGAATGTGTTGGGAAGAGAACAAGAGAGAGAGAGAGAGACATGTGTTGGGAAGAGAGCAAGAGAGAGAGAGACATGTGTTGGGAAGAGAGCAAGAGAGAGAGAGACTTGTGTTGGGAAGAGAGAGAGAGAGAGATAGAGAGAGAGAGAGAGAGAGAGAGAGAGACTTGTGTTGGGAAGAGAGAAAGAGAGAGAGAGAGCTCCTCTCTTGCATGTTTGGGAGATGGGAGGCTTCTCCATTGTTGGCATGTGAGGTTGGAAGATGATGAATGGTTGAAGCTGTTGTGATGGACGTGATCTGCTGGACGTTGGAGATCAGATGGTGGTGACGCTGATGGATGTTGCTTGGAGGGCTGAAGCTCTGCACATCAGATGAGGGCAGCAGTGATGGACGGCTGAAGATTGGAGCTGGAAATGGTGGGTCTAGTAGATCTGGAGACGTCCAGGGCTGGATGCTGCTGGGAGGATGGATGATGTGTTGCACCTTCCTTGGACGGTTGAGATGAGATGGTCGTGCTCAACAGATGAGTCCCTTGCTGTTTACAGATGGACGGCTGCTGTTCCAGCTTGGCTCGATGATGGTGGACTGGGTCTTGAAGGGACCCACAGCTTTGACGGTGCAGAAGGCTTGCACGTGTGAAGGAGTGGGGTCCACGATCAGCACGTGTGTTGAGCTGCACTGCTGAGATGCTTGGCACGTGTGGCATGGATGGCTGAATGTTGCTAGACGGACGGTGTGATGTCCAGCTCTACACGTGCTGGAGATGGGCGGTCCACTTGATGCTGGCCGTTCAAAGATGAATGGACAGTGTTGATGGAGATGTTGCTGACGTGCAAGGGTAGATGGTGATGGACGGTGTGCTCTGCACGTGCTAGAGAAGGTGGAGATGGGAGGTTGCACGTGTGGTAGCTTTGGAGGATGGACGCTGGAGATCGAGCTTGCTGATCATGGACGGTCAGGAGGACTGGACTGTTGGCCGTCTGAAGATGAAGGGGTGGACAGCAGATCATGGTAGGAGGGCTGATGGACATTGGCAGCTGCACGGGTGAAGGTGGGGACCACTTGTGCTGGACGGTGGATGTTGGCTTCCATGATCAGCACGTGTGCTGAGCTGATGGTGAGGCAGCTTGGACAGCTGAGATGATTAACTTGTTGGATGGACGGCTATGATGGACAGACGTGGATGGCTGAGATGCAGCATTGCTGCTTATGCTGGGTGTTGCAGGCCTTCATCAGATGGACGGCTGAAGATCACACCATCAGTTGTGGGGTCCACCTTGGATGGCTGCTGCTGGATGGCTGATGGTTGGTGTGCTGGCCATTGATTGGATGGCCTGGATGCAGCAGTTGTTGGTGATGAATCATCCACCATACGTTGGACGGTGGTGATGGCTGCTGTAGCTGGACGTGAGGTCCACTGGACGGTCAAATGATGTTGCTAAAGCAGCATCAGCAGAGTGCTGTTGGGTCCATCTTTTGATGAAGATGTGGGGTCCAGATTGGTGGGGAAGACATCCACCAGTTTGATGGTTGGGATTTGAGGCCCACCATATCTGGACGGTTGAGATGGATGACGGTGATGATGCTGAAGGTGAGGTCCACTGTTGATGCTCTTCATTTCGATGGGCCTTAGCTTTGAACGGCTGGATGGATAGATGGACTACAGTTGATGATGGTGATGATGGTGTGGTCCACAGTGCCAGATGATCAAGGCCTTTGATCTGATTCTTATGAAAGTATGGCCCGCCTTTATGCACAATTGGTTCCACATGTGGACATCCAATCTTGTCCTTCCAAACTAGTGTGATCGCCTAATCATAACTATCATGCATATCTTGGATCATCTCCAACTTCCATTAATCAAAATATGGTCCAACCTTCGATCTTGATTTCTTTTAGATGTTAAAGTGCCTTGATTGGCTTGGATCTTGTCCAACCTCTCCTGAACACCTGAAGACAGAAAATTAACCTAATGAGGGATAATTAACCAGAAAAACAATGATATTGCTCTTAACAACCAGGGTTAATTATACAATATTAGGTACTTATCACCAATAACCTTGCAGGAGTAGTCATCGCTCAACAACACCAAACCACCATCATACTCTTTGTATACGGTGAATGAACTCTAGTAAGGATACATGTGATATGAAGCACCTAAATCCAAGAGACACTGATCGCTAAGATACCCATATTTGGATACAGTTAACACCTCGTAACCATCACTGGTGTCCTTAGTAAATTATGTGGTATTAACCTCCTTAGAAGAATCTTCAGATTTCTCTTTCTTCGACTTAGGATTCTGACAATCCCTTTTCATTTGCCCCATTTGTCCATAACTCTGGCACTTCAACTTTCCTTTGTCGTTGCCATTGGATTTAGATCTCAATTGTGAAGATCCTCTATCTCGATCAGAATTTCTCCCCCTCGTAACCAGTGCGTCTGAAAAGAACCCCACATCACCGTTCTTCTTTCTCATCGCCATTGACTAGAGGGCTACGATAACGGTCTCAATGCTGATGGTTGCCCTACCGGTGTACAAAGAGTCCTTGAAAGACTCATATGATGCTGGGAGAGAGTTTAACAGGATGCACGCTTGATCTTCGTCATTGATCACCTCATCCATGTTCAGCAATTTACAAATATACCTGTTGAAGTTGCTAATTTATCTCTCAACATCAGCCCTCTTAGTCATCTTCATATTGAACAACTGTAGCTTCAAATACAAACGATTCTCAATAGACTTCTTCGCTTAGATGTTGTCTAACTTCACCCATGTATCGGTCGTCATCTTCTCTCTCATGACGTTATAGAGGACCTCATCCATTAGGCATAATTGGATTGAGATGTTGACCTTCTGATCCAACTTGCTCTACTCTTCTTCTTTCATAGTTTTCGGTCGCTTCCCAAAGAGTGCATCTCCCAATCCTTGCTGAACTAGGAGGCCCTTCATCTTAACATTTCATAGTTTAAAATTATTTTTGTAGGAATATTTCTCAACGTTGAATTTAATGCTTGATTCCATTGAAACTTGTCTTCATATTTAAATCTGTATACCAACTTATGCTTTGATACCACTTGTTGGGAACTGCAGAAACACAAAGGTGTCTACATCTCAGTATTGACCCATGTCACATCTTTGCCTATCTGAACGTCAACAACTTTTGATTTTTTTTTTTCCAGTTCCTTGTTCGCTCACCTCAAGTGCAAGGTTGCGATGTAGTAATAAATCTCGGTAAGACCGAGGTCGATCCACAGGGAATTAGAGAATGAATTCCAAATTATTCCAGCAACTCAAGTTGCAATAAATAAGATATTCAATTGAGAGATTTATGATAAAATAGTAACTTAAGAAAAACAGTAATTAAAGGCACTAAGGCTTTCAAGGATCCACTTGTAGTAACCCCATGTCAATCTAATCAATCCAAGCATAGAACACAACTAGAATTGAAGTCCTTTCTCTCATCTAGTTGGAAAATAAAGCATGAAAGCACATTTAATCTCACTTAAGCTGAACTTCCAAGTTCTAGTCCCATTCAACCACATGGAATTCGAAATCATAGCCTTCGGAGTAATAGCCATGCCTATGGACTATGGATTGCTTAAGGATTACTATAATTTGAATCTAAACAAGCAAAACATGATAATCTCAGAGAATTGCAAGGAATCCATGTCCGGAGCATATGAACTCTCATAAAACTTCTAAAAATATCAATTTTAAGAACTAGAACATTCAAAATTCGAACTTGAAGTAAAACTTACTTGAATTAAACTGAATCAAACATGAAATTGGCTACAAGCTTCACCTCTCAGCTGTAGCTGAGAGATTCTAGCCGAGCATTGTCATACTACAACTAGAACTCATAAAAGAAAACTAGAAAACATAAAAACCCGAAGTTTGGAGGAATGCAAACGCTCCACGACGGCTTCCTTCCTCTCCCACAACGTTCCTTAGCTTCTATATGCCCTAAGAAGAGACCCTAGGTGTCCTTTTATATAGGGGAAGCTCTGTTGCGTCGGAAACATCCAGAAATTGCATAAGGTTACGCAATGCATAGAGAATTTCGAAGCCAGAATCGAAAACTTTCTGTTTTAACTCATGGTCCAGTCGGACTGAGCTGGCTGACCGGTCTTGACCGATCGGACTGGTCTTTAATTGGTCCAGCAAGCACAAAGTGATGCCTGACCTACTGGCCAACCGGTCTTGACCGATCGAACTGCCTTGTTTTGAAGTCCAGCGTGTACAGCAGGGTTGGCAGACCAGTCTTGACCAATCTGGCTCCCTTGGCCGACCAGTCTTGACTAGTCGGGCCTCTAGATTTTCAGCTTCTCTTTCTTTCTTTCCTCCACTCTCTTCTACTTGATTTCTTCTTTCTTTGGTCTTCCTTCAATCTTCATTCAATGGCTCTACGTTGACTCTTTTTGTCTCCAATTGGGTGAAGTCTGCTCTCATTCCTACAATCACGAAACATGCGTTAGATGGGCCTTTTAAACATGCAAATCATGCATATAATGTGATGTAATGGGCTATGCAATGTATAAATTGGAGGTTCAACATTGCTTGGGCTCATCCTTACGAAACAAGGACACTTCATCAAACTTGACATCCCGATTCAATGTGATCTTCTATATGGCATGGTCATACAGCATGTATACCTTCACCCCATCACCATAACCACGAAGATACACTTTCTGACCCTTTGGTCTAGCTTATCTCTCTCAACTGACGATAGATGAGAGTAAGCCTCACAACCAAAGACACGCAATCCTGAGTAGTCTACCTGTAATAACCCTGGTTTTACAGTAGTTAAAACATGACTCTAGTTGCTTTACATTTCAGAGATAATTTAATTAATAGTTAAGTAATTAAATAACTTAAATAATGAATAAAATTTATATTAAACGATCCGTAAGGATTATAGTATGATCCTATTATTAGAAGTGCTCAACATGAACACTAGAATAATGTAGAAGTGTCAGGTTTCACATAATCTACAATAAATCAGAAATATATGTTATTAATTGAACTTAAGTTACAGGACACTTTCAAAGATCATGGTTTTTGGAGATCATTTTTGTACAAAACCTTATATACTAGTTCTAGGACACGATCCAACCATACATGTCAAATTTCAACCCTCCGATCATCCTACAAACGCCCTAATCAGAAATCGGGCCATAAGTGGGCCATCTGACTTCGGAACCGTCTCATTTTTGGTGTTATAGCCTAAAATCATGTGGCCTACATATCTATTGGAGTGGATTTTGCATATACATCATGGTGGGACCCACGTGCACCGCGTGCACCACACATGCCCAGTCAATCCGCGTTGACCGCGTGTTGAAGAGATTCTTCTTCTTCTTCGTTCGTCGTTCGCAGACGCGGCTGCGAGCGGACGCTGTCCGCTGGTTTCATCCACGCCGTCCATTGGGGATCATTGCAGGTGGGCCCCACATGAAAGTGGAACCCAAAGGGTGGGTGTACGTGCACCGCACGTAACAGGTAGTGTAAAGGAATCCCACCCTCACTCGCTTCTTCACTCGCTGAAACAGCGGACGCTGTTACAGCGTCCGCACGCTGTCAACTGTGGGACCCCATGCGATCATCGGGATGGGCCCCATAGTAAAATCCAAGCCGTCCATTCGAATCCCCTACCCCACGCATGGAGTCCTCTTGAATACTTTTTTTATCAGTTGTCTATCCGATCTTCCTCAAGCCACCGTTCAAATAAAAGAAAACCAAGATCCGGTTCGTTGGGTTGCATGGACGGTCCCGACTTCACCAATCTCTTCATGTGGTCCCCACCTACATATCCGACGGCTTCTACGTGACGTAGTCTACAAGAAGTGGAAGTCGAATCCTTCTTTAAACCGGATACGCAAACCGACCCACGTCGGACTCGCACGGCTATAAAGCCTGCCGTCCATCCCTGCGTCCTTCAGAGAAACGCTAGAGAGAGAGAGAGGGTTCGGGCAGAGAAAGAGAGAGCTAGTTGAAAGAGAGAGAGAGAGAGAGAGAGAGAGAGAGAGAGAGAGAGCCTTTAGAGAGAGAGTAGAGAGAGAGGGGGGTCGTGTAGTCTCTCTATCCAGTGGGGGATCCATCCACTGTTGCCTTCCTATTGCTGCTGGAAGAATCCTCCAGCAAAGAAGAAACAGAAGAAGAAGAAGGGAAGAAAAAGAAAGAAAGAAGAAGAAAGGAAGAAAGAAAAGAAGGTGAAGAAAAAGATTTCTTTTCTTGGTCCAAGTCGACTCGCTGAGTCAATCCGGATTTGAGCCGATCTATTTGAAGTCTAAAAGATCAACAAGTCGGTGAGTGATCCACCTCATAATCTTCCTTATTGATTCTCCTTTTATCTTCTATTCCTATTATGAAAATTTTGAAGCTATTCTTTTCAAATTCTTAGTTGTTTCTAATAGGAACGTGTTGGAATTCCAAGAGTAGGGCCCATCTACCATGTCTATAAATTAATTGGATATTAGGATTGTTATATATCCAAATCCCAAGCTCCTCCTCTTTCCTTATTGATTTCCTTTTGTCATAACTTCCTAGTTAATATATGAATGGCCGAATAGACGTAACTTAAACCTTGATATTTTAGACACCGCCATCGATATAAACTTAACATGATGTACATACTACTCCACTTTCGTAATTAATGATGAATTAGGGTATAAATTGATAAACACGTAAATAAAAGTAATGCATGCATTGTATGAATGAAATTGAGTTTGAGATGCATCGAGTGCTTGAAAGAGTGATTCCATAGCTCATACATTCATGTACATCTTTTACACTTTACGACAGAACAGGAGCATGGTTGATTTGACTCCTGGCGTGCATGGTTGATTTGCCGCCTCGCTTTACCGTTAGGTGAGCATGGTTGATTTGCGACAGGTTCCTAATGTTCAGTGGCAGCGAGTTCTGGTCGTTTCACTTATTGAGCATAGTTGATTTGCTCGGTTGGATCAGTGGTGCATGGTTGATTTGCCCACTGGCGTGCATGGTTGATTTGCAGCCTCGTTGTACCGGTTAGGTGAGCATGGTTGATTTGCGATAGGTTTCTAATGTTCAGTGGCAACGAGTTCCTAGACATTTGTTGCTCTTACACATATCATGACATACATGACATCATGATAATCATGTTTCATTCATAATAAACATAAAGTGTGTTAATCATCACCATAGCCTTGTATATGCGTATGATTCTAACTGTTGGTATTTCACATCTAACATCTTATTAACTGGAATATCACCTGTGATGGAAATGACCTCACTGGGCTTTAGCTCACCAAAATCACCACAGTTCCTGTAGGGTATCAGGAGGAAGGAGGAGTGGCTGAAGCGGAATATCTGGACGACTATTTTTATTAGAAGACTTATCCTAGTTTAGGTGTTGAATTTTATTTCTTTTGGAAGATGATTGCATCAGACTTTAGTAGATATGAATGTTTTGCTGAGTAGAAGTAGTGGTTTAATTTAAACTTTTATTTGAGATTTAAGTTATGATTAATAAAGCACTTTAGTTGGTATTATTGTGGTATGTGGAATGGAATTTCTCTACAGGATATATTTGGATTGAATTCACACGCTGAAACTCAAGCCTTGAGTTGTTGTACTCTAGTCTCGGATTCCAGGGCGTGACAGCTTGGTATCAGAGAGAATTTCGTGATTCCAGTGCCTAGGGTTATGGGTTAGGATTAGATGAAGGTGAATAATATAGTCATTTGATGACACCAACCCATTAAGTATTAACTTATGATTCTACTTGACTCGTAGATTTACCAAGACGAGACGTAGCGAGCAAAACGGGACGCCCTCCACCCCACCCGCTGCTAACAATACGACGACGGCAATTCCTGGGTTGGCCGAACAAAACCAGCTGCTACAAGAAATGATGAAAGTGTGGTCAGCGTAATTGTGGTCAGCGTAATTGGACTTCAGAATAATCAGCATAATCCGATGCCCCCTCCAACCACTCACGAAAATTCAGGTGGGTTACTGGAAAGATTCAAGCGGTTACGACCCCCCTCGTTCAACGGATCGCCCGACTCGAACGAAGCTGAACACTGGCGAAACGAAATGGAGAAACTCTTTGAGGGAATGGGATGCAGAGACGAGGAGAAAGTTACTCTAGCCACCTTTGTACTCGAAGGAGAAGCGTACCATTGGTGGAAATCCATGGTGAGATCAGTTGCCCCAAGCACTGTGTGGACCTGGGACTCCTTCTGCGACAAATTTAATAAACAATACTTCCCAAAGACTATGCGAGATCAGAAGATAGTGGAATTCATGAGATTCGAGCAAGGAAAACTTTCCGTCAGACAGTATGAAGCCAAGTTTACGGAGTTGGCAAGGTATGCCACTTCTATGGTACGTGAGGAAGAGGATAAGGCCCGAAAATTTGAGAACGGCCTCAAACCACCGATACGCAGCAGAGTGTGGGCCTTCGAACTGACGACTTACATGGAGGTCTTTAATAAGGACTTGGTGGTGGAGAGAGACTTTGAGGAGTTTTGGAAGGATCGGGATTAGAAAAAGTCCGACACGGGATCGAAAAACAAGGCGTCATCTTCTGCCCTACCCCAACATTCAGATAAGAGACAGAGAATGATGAGTAGTTCTTCACTCCCACCTCCATCGAGCAGCAATCAATTCCAAGGAAGATGTTATAATTGTGGCGAAGTGGGTCACACGCGATCATCATGCCCTCTATTGGTCCAGGGGCCACCTCGCCCGGTGTCCTAGACACGCGGTCCACCATCCCAATATACACAGCCACAACATCGACCACATGTGCAACACCAGAGGCCTCAACAATACTCTCAAAGGCCACAACAAACACAACCTTTCTCTATTACAAGGCCTGGTAACCAACCTCCAAGACAGCAAGCTCAAGGGCGAGTTTACGCAGTAGCCCCGCCAGCAGGGGAGCCTGAAATAGCACAAGAACATGAAGAAATGCCACCCGAAGAAGAACTAATTCCTGAAGAAGCAGCAGCACAGTGCTACGCAATCACAGATACCCCACCTGATCATAACGCAAATGGGACAGTAGTCGAAGGTACGCTTTTTATATTCACAACACCTGCCAAAGCTTTGTTTGATACGGGGGCTACACACTCATTTATTTCTGCATCCTTGGTTACTTCTTTAGAATTGGTTAGCGAGAACATGGATAGGAATCTAACTATTGCCACTCCCATTGGTCGATCGGTAGTGTTAGATCGAATATGTAAGGACTGTCCCATCTTGATAGGCGAGACTTGCCTGCCATCAAACCTAATCGTCATGGATATGACGGGATTCGAAATTATCCTGGGAATGGATTGGTTAGCCGCACATCACGCCACCTTAGACTGTTACGAAAAGACAGTGACCTTCTCCACCCCAAATCAACCAGTCATCACATTTCATGGGGGCAAACATGTAGATTCAATAATAAGCATGGCAGCACTATCCGAGACTGAAGATCAGGAAAACCATACTGAACAAATACACATAGTTAATGAATTTCCTAACGTATTCCAGGAAATCCCTGGATTGCCCCCTCGGAGAGAAGTGGACTTTTCCATCGAATTGGTACCAGGGACCGCCCCGATTTCTAGAGCAGCATATCGCATGGCCCGATTGGAATTAAGAGAGCTAAAGAAGCAGATACAAGAACTGCTGGATCAAGGATTTATAAGGCCCAGCACATCACTTTGGGGAGCTCCGATCCTATTCGTGAAGAAGAAGGACGGCTCGATGAGGCTATGCATTGACTATCGTCAGCTTAACAAGGCCACAATTAAAAATAAATACCCTTTGCCTCGTATCGATGACCTGTTCGACCAATTAAGGGGAGCTCAATACTTCTCCAAAATAGATTTGAGGTCAGGGTACCATCAATTAAGAATCAAGGATCCAGACATACCAAAAACCGCCTTCAGGACACGTTACGGCCACTATGAGTTCCTGGTTATGCCTTTCGGGCTCACGAATGCTCCGGCGGTGTTTATGGACTTAATGAATTGGGTGTTCAAGCCTTACCTCGATCAGTGCGTTATTGTTTTCATTGACGATATCCTCATCTACTCCAAGACCTATGAGGAACACGAGGAACACCTTAAGACTGTGTTACAGATCCTCAAGGATAACCAACTCTATGCAAAACTAAAAAAGTGTGAGTTTTGGAAGAAGGAAGTAAAATTTCTAGGGCATGTTGTGTCGGAAAAGGGAATCTCAGTAGACCCGACAAAGATCGAAGCTGTGATTAACTGGGAACAACCCACAAATACATCTGAAGTGCGAAGTTTCCTGGGTTTGGCAGGCTATTACAGGAGGTTTATCGACGGGTTCTCTAAAATTGCAAGACCGTTAACCAGTCTAACGGGGAAGAGTAAGACCTTTACATGGGACGACAGTTGCGAATTAGCATTTACGAGGCTTAAGAGGCATTTAACGTCAGCACCAATATTAACGATTCCAGCGGAGGGAGAAAAATTTGTCGTCTACATGGATGCCTCTCACCAAGGGTTAGGATGTATTCTTACACAGAATGGAAGGGTGATCGCTTACGGCTCCAGGCAGTTGAAGAAACATGAGCAAAATTACCCTACTCACGACTTGGAGCTGGCTGCGGTTGTTTTCGCTCTGAAAATATGGAGACATTATTTGTATGGAGAGCAATTTGAACTATACACCGATCACAAGAGCCTAAAATATCTATTTGACCAAAAGGAGCTGAACATGCGACAGAGAAGGTGGCTAGAATTTCTAAAAGACTATTACTTCGACATCTGTTACCATCCGGGCAAGGCAAATGTCGTGGCCGATGCCTTGAGTAGGAAGAAACAATTACTTGCCGCAACCCTCGCCATGTAAGAATGGAAATTGTTAGAAAATATCAAGGATTACGAGATCCAACAATGGAAAAATAGCACTATGGCCTTCCTTAGAAATTTGTCGATCCAGCCAACGTTGGTAACCCGAATCATAGACGCCCAAAAGCAGGACACATGGCTCCAGGATCGAATTTCAGTTGTAGCCGCCGATGCAGCAGCTGAATGGAAAGAGGGGGCAGATGGAGCAATCAGGTATCGAGGGAGAGTGTGCGTGCCTGACGTGGAAGAACTAAAGAAAGAAATCTTGGAGGAAGCCCATAGATCAAAGTTGACAATACATCCTGGAAGTACGAAGATGTATCGCGACATTCGCAGGACATATTGGTGGAATAACATGAAGAAAGAGATTGCAATTTTCGTATCCAAATGTTTCACCTGTTAACAGGTTAAAGCCGAACACTAGAGACCTTCTGGACTACTACAACCATTAAAAATTGCAGAACGGAAATGGGAACGTATATCCATGGATTTTGTTATGGGTCTGCCCGGGTCGGGGAAAAATCATGATGCTGTGTGGGTAATTGTAGACAGGCTAACTAAATCAGCTCATTTTCTACCGATGCGAATGAATAACCCGTTAGAAGAGTTGAGCAAGTTGTACATCAAGGAGATTGTGAGACTTCATGAGGTGCCTGTTTCGATTGTTTCTGATCGTGACCCTAGATTTGTTTCTCGATTCTGGAAAGGGCTGCAGGCAGCATTGGGAACTAAACTGGATTATAGTACCGCATTTCATCCACAGACTGATGGCCAGACAGAAAGAGTGAATCAAATATTAGAAGATATGCTCAGGTGTTGTGTTATCGATTTCAAGGGTAATTGAGACGACCACCTCCCTCTGATAGAGTTTGCATACAATAATAGTTACCAGTCGACTATCAGAATGGCACCGTTCGAAGCACTCTATGGTAGACCTTGTAAATCCCCCAGCTGTTGGACAGAGGTGGGCGAAAAAGCTTTATTAGGACCTGAACTTGTACAACAGACTTCTGAGAAGATTGCAATTATAAAGGAACGTATCCGTGTCGCCCAAAGCCGACAGAAGAGTTATGCAGATAACCAAAGGAATTGGAATTCTTCGTGGGCGATCATGTATTTTTTAAGGTTTCTCCGATGAAAGGGGTCATGCGATTTGGGAAAAAGGAAAAGTTAGCTCCAAGATATATTGGACCATTTGAAGTATTAGCTAAGGTTGGCGCCGTGGCATACAGACTGGCCTTACCTCCTCAATTATCGAGTATTCATAATGTCTTTCATGTTTCCATGTTACGAAAGTATGAACGGGATGTCTCTCACGTCATCGACTGACAGCCTTTGGAAATTCGAGAAGATACTACATACATTGAGAAGCCAGTTAAAATTCTAGACAGAAAGGAACAAGTACTTCGTACCAAGATGATACCACTTGTGAAAGTACAATGAAGTAATCACGAAGTCGAAGAAGCTTCTTGGGAGCGTGAAGATGAAATCCGAGAAAAATACCCAGAATTTTTTTGAGGTACGTTTAATTTCGAGGATGAAAATTTTCTTTTAGGAGGGTAGAATGTAATAACCCTGGTTTTGCAGTAGTTAAAACATGACTCTAGTTGCTTTACATTTCAGAGATAATTTAATTAATAGTTAAGTAATTAAATAACTTAAATAATGAATAAAATTTATATTAAACGATCCGTAAGGATTATAGTATGATCCTATTATTAGAAGTGCTCAACATGAACACTAGAATAATGTAGAAGTGTCAGGTTTCACATAATCTACAATAAATCAGAAATATATGTTATTAATTGAACTTAAGTTACAGGACACTTTCAAAGATCATGGTTTCTGGAGATCATTTTTGTACAAAACCTTATATACTAGTTCTAGGACACGATCCAACCATACATGTCAAATTTCAACCCTCCGATCATCCTACAAATGCCCTAATCAGAAATCGGGCCATAAGTGGGCCATCTGACTTCGGAACCGTCTCATTTTTGGTGTTATAGCCTAAAATCATGTGGCCTACATATCTATTGGAGTGGATTTTGCATATACATCATGGTGGGACCCACGTGCACCGCGTGCACCACACATGCCCAGTCAATCCGCGTTGACCGCGTGTTGAAGAGATTCTTCTTCTTCTTCGTTCGTCGTTCGCAGACGCGGCTGCGAGCGGACGCTGTCCGCTGGTTTCATCCACGCCGTCCATTAGGGGATCATTGCAGGTGGGCCCCACATGAAAGTGGAACCCAAAGGGTGGGTGTACGTGCACCGCACGTAACAGGTAGTGTAAAGGAATCCCACCCTCACTCGCTTCTTCACTCGCTGAAACAGCGGACGCTGTTACAGCGTCCGCACGCTGTCAACTGTGGGACCCCATGCGATCATCGGGATGGGCCCCATAGTAAAATCCAAGCCGTCCATTCGAATCCCCTACCCCACGCATGGAGTCCTCTTGAATACTTTTTTTATCAGTTGTCTATCCGATCTTCCTCAAGCCACCGTTCAAATAAAAGAAAACCAAGATCCGGTTCGTTGGGTTGCATGGACGGTCCCGACTTCACCAATCTCTTCATGTGGTCCCCACCTACATATCCGACGGCTTCTACGTGACGTAGTCTACAAGAAGTGGAAGTCGAATCCTTCTTTAAACCGGATACGCAAACCGACCCACGTCGGACTCGCACGGCTATAAAGCCTGCCGTCCATCCCTGCGTCCTTCAGAGAAACGCTAGAGAGAGAGAGGGTTCGGGCAGAGAAAGAGAGAGCTAGTTGAAAGAGAGAGAGAGAGAGAGAGAGAGAGAGAGAGAGAGAGCCTTTAGAGAGAGAGTAGAGAGAGAGGGGGTCGTGTAGTCTCTCTATCCAGTGGGGGATCCATCCACTGTTGCCTTCTTATTGCTGCTGGAAGAATCCTCCAGCAAAGAAGGAACAGAAGAAGAAGGGAAGAAAAAGAAAGAAAGAAGAAGAAAGGAAGAAAGAAAAGAAGGTGAAGAAAAAGATTTCTTTTCTTGGTCCAAGTCGACTCGCTGAGTCAATCCGGATTTGAGCCGATCTATTTGAAGTCTAAAAGATCAACAAGTCGGTGAGTGATCCACCTCATAATCTTCCTTATTGATTCTCCTTTTATCTTCTATTCCTATTATGAAAATTTTGAAGCTATTCTTTTCAAATTCTTAGTTGTTTCTAATAGGAACGTGTTGGAATTCCAAGAGTAGGGCCCATCTACCATGTCTATAAATTAATTGGATATTAGGATTGTTGTATATCCAAATCCCAAGCTCCTCCTCTTTCCTTATTGATTTCCTTTTGTCATAACTTCCTAGTTAATACATGAATGGCCGAATAGACGTAACTTAAACCTTGATATTTTAGACACCGCCATCGATATAAACTTAACATGATGTACATACTACTCCACTTTCGTAATTAATGATGAATTAGGGTATAAATTGATAAACACGTAAATAAAAGTAATGCATGCATTCTATGAATGAAATTAAGTTTGAGATGCATCGAGTGCTTGAAAGAGTGATTCTATAGCTCATACATTCATGTACATCTTTTACACTTTACGACAGAACAGGAGCATGGTTGATTTGACTCCTGGCGTGCATGGTTGATTTGTCGCCTCGCTGTACCGGTTAGGTGAGCATAGGTTGATTTGCGACAGGTTCTTAATGTTCAGTGGCAGCGAGTCCTGGTCGTTTCACTTATTGAGCATGGTTGATTTGCTCGGTTGGATCAGTGGTGCATGGTTGATTTGCCCACTGGCGTGCATGGTTGATTTGCCGCCTCGTTGTACCGGTTAGGTGAGCATGGTTGATTTGCAACAGGTTCCTAATATTCAGTGGCAACGAGTTCCTAGACGTTTGTCGCTCTTACACATATCATGACATACATGACATCATGATAATCATGTTTCATTCATAATAAACATAAAGTGTGTTAATCATCACCATAGCCTTGTATATGCGTATGATTCTAACTGTTACTATTTCACATCTAACATCTTATTAACTGGAATATTACCTAGTGATGGAAATGACCTCACTGGGCTTTAGCTCACCAAAATCACCACAATTCCTGCAGGATATCAGGAGGAAGGAGGAGCGGCTGAAGCGGAATATCTGGACGACTATTTTTATTAGAAGACTTATCCTAGTTTAGGTGTTGAATTTTATTTCTTTTGGAAGATGATTGCATAAGACTTTAGTAGATATGAATGTTTTGCTGAGTAGAAGTAGGTGGTTTAATTTAAACTTTTATTTGAGATTTAAGTTATGATTAATAAAGCACTTTAGTTGGTATTATTGTGGTATGTAGAATGGAATTTCTCTACAGGATATATTTGGATTGAATTCACACTCTGAAACTCGAGCCTTGAGTTGTTGTACTCGAGTCTCGGATTCCAGGGCGTGACACTACCTGCTGACCACTCCACATCTCCTCTCGAATTCTGTAATCAATAGTCGTAAAAGGGGTCGATTTATTAAGTAACAAGCTGTGTTAACGGCCTCGGTCCACATATCTTTGCCCAACCCAGCATTACTGACCATACATCGAGCCCTCTCCAAGAGAATCTGATTCATCTACTCGGCTACGCCATTCTGTTCTGGAGTGTGGCGCACTGTGTTGTGCCTCATGATCCCTTCATCTTTACAAAACTAATTGAATTCTCCAGATGTGAATTCTCCATCGTTATCTGTCTATAACACTTTCATCTTCTGTCATGACTGATTTTCTACCATCGCCTTCCAATGTTTGAAAGTGGTGAAAACATCATATTCTTTTTCTTCAGAAAATAAACTCACACCTTTCTGCTATAGTCATCAATGAATGACATAAACCAAAACGACGCTCTAACAAAAACTACGAGTGACGACCCCCATACATCTAAATGCACATACTCTAACACCCCTTTATATACATGCTTCCTAGATTTAAAAGATAACATTGACTACTTACCATACATGCAATGCTCGCATATAGTAAAATAAAAACTTTTAGAAATTAAAATCAAGCAATAATTAAAAAGTACCTTCATGCCCCACTTGCTCATGTGGCCTAAGCGCACATGCCACATACGTGCAGATGCGGAATCTTCTACAAACGTTATAGTTCCACCTAATGAAGTGCTCCGGATCATTCGGTAAAGGTTTTCGTTCCTTTATGCTTTCATGATGACAAGTGCCCTTTTGAAATTTTAAAGACCTGATCAAAATTGGTGAACTTGCAGCCCATAGCCTCGAGTCCACCAAGAGATATCAAATTCTTCTTTAACTTAGGGACATGCCTCACATCTTTTAGAATGCGTTCAATCCCATTAAACATCCTAATGCGCACTGAACCAATATCGACAACCTTGCAGGCATAGTCATCATCCAAGAACACCAAACCACTGTCATACTCTCTATACACGGTGAATGAACTCTGGTCAAGACACATGTGATACGAAGCACCTAAATCCAAGAGACACTCATCACTGAGATACCCTGATTTGGATACAGTTAACACCTCGTAACCATCACTGGTGTCCTCAATAGATTCTACGGTATTAGCCTCCTTAGAAAAATCTCCAGATTTCTCTTTCTTCAACTTGAGATTCTAACAATCCCTTTTTATGTGCCCCATTTGTCCATAACTCCAACACTTCAACTTTCATTTGCCATTGCTCTTGGATTTGGATCTCAATTGTGAAGATCCTCTATCTCGATTAGAATTTCTCCCCCTCGTAACCAGTACGTCTGAAGAGGACCTCACATCACCACTCTTCTTTCTCATCGCCTTCGACTGGAGGGCTGAGATAATGGTCTCAATGCTGATGGTCGCCCTACCGGTGCATAAAAAGTCTTTAAAAGACTCATACGATGCTAGGAGAGAGTTTAACAGGATACATGCTTGATCTTCGTCATTGATTAACTCATCCACGTTTAGCAATTTACAAATAAATACTTGTTGAAGTTGCCAATGTGGCTCTCAACATCAGCCCTCTCAGTCATCTTCAAATTGAACAATCGTAGCTTCAAATACAAATGATTCTTAAGAGACCTCTTCGCCTAGATGTTCTATAACTTCGCCCATGTATCAGTCGTCATCTTCTCTCTGATGACATTATAGAGGACCTCATCCATTAGGCATAACTGGATTGAGATGTTGGCCTTCTAATCTAACTTGCTCACTCTTCTTCTTTCATAGTTTCTAGTCGCTTCCCAAGGAGTGCGTCTTTCAATTCTTGCTGAACTAGGAGGCCCTTTATCTTAACCTTCCATAGTTTAAAATTATTTTTATCGGAATATTTCTCAACGTTGAATTTAATGCTTGATGCCATTGAAACTTGTTTTTATATTCAAATCTGTATCCCAATGTTTGCTCTGATATCATTTGTTGTGAATCTTAGAAGGATAAATGTGAATCAAGCAAGCAAAACACAAATGCAGAAGCAATCTACATAGAGAGACAAACCGAATTTTACGTGGAAAAAACCTTGCGGGGAAAATCCATGGCACAAAGCGATATACACTATGAACTCAAAAGTTAAAAAAGATAAACATACCTGGATCTGAGCCCTAAGAGAAACCCTAGCTTTCTCTTTTTCCAAAACCCCCTCAAATCCTTAAACACGTCTTAGACTTACCCTAATTCCGATTACACAAGCTTATATAGCCAATAACCAAAAATAGAAACAACTTACGCAAAATCGCGTAAAACTGTGGAAATCGACGATCGATCGATTGGTCGACCAACACTGCCCGACCACCCTTCAGTCGCACGACGTCCACATGTTCGATCACCCGAACATTCCAAAAAATGTCTAGAGATTTTTACACACTATTCCGAATATCGTCAGTCGCCCGAACCTGGCCAAAATCGTCTAGAGACCAACTTGCAATATAAGAGGTACTTTCAATTGCCCGACTTTAATAGTTGGTTGACCGATGGCCCCCTAACTTGTCTAGATTAAAGGCTCCATGCAACATGATGGACAATTCATATCGCCACTTGAACATTTTTCAAAATATCAGTCGGAAGTGACCATTTTAAGATGGATGGGTAATGAAAGACGGCCTCCATCAATTTTCTTAAATGTTGGATGATTAGAAATAATCCTAGTAGTTTCTCTGATGGATGGAAAATCAAAGATGTTATCCATGGTGGACAGTTCATATCTATACTCAAAACATTTTTCAATGCGATCAATTAATTTCAGACCGATGATCATCGAGAGACACGTAATATGGTGCACGGTTTCAACCGTAAAAATGCCCTAGCCTAGGTCAATCCACTCATCAAGCAGGCTCCACATTTGCATTTGATATAATCTATTGGTCTATTTTCTGTCCATTTTTCTTAAATGAATGTGATCCTTATGAGTGGAGCAACGTAAGTTGTTGGCCAGACCATTTTCACATGGGAACATTTGATTAACAATGAAAGCTTCCTCAGATGTGCCACAATCTCCTCTTCAACCAACCTTAGTGTGAAACTCCTTCGCATGCTTCCTTTTTTAAGATCTCTGTTTGGGTCGACATGAAAATTTTCGAAGAATCTAGATTCGCATTTATGCTGCAATTTAATAATGTGATTCCAAATCCTAAACCTAGAGTCATGTCATTAATACATACATGCATACATAATTAAAAATTATTAAACATTTTTTGAAATCATAAAATTAAAATAATATTAGAAAATGAAAAATATAAGAAATGTTCACATCCTTTGTTGTATGGGAACTTTAACGTACAGGAGCTTTATCTCCCCAATATATCGCTCGTTTCTTACATTTACAGTGGTGCAATTGGTGGGAAGAATCATAAAGATCACTTGGGATGATTGTCCATCATAGCGATGACTTGGGAGGAATGCCCACTTCTTGAGTGGGCTGCACCATCAAAATCAATGGATGAGCCAATGGTCTGACTCAATGTACATGTGTGGCCCACCTAATGAGTGGATTGTTCCAATTTTTACTTAGGGTCAGCCCAAACCTAACCCATTTATATAACGGTCTAAGAATTGTAACCCAAACCTGATCCATGATCCATTATCTTCTAACCCAACCTGACCTAAACCAACCTGACCCACTTAAATTCATTGAACCTGACCCAACCCTACACGACCCAACTCAATGTTTAGGAATGGAATATGAGGTTACGGCTATTCCAAACTTAGCCAAGTCAGTGGATACATACATACATGAAACAATCATTTATACATATTTTCTCTATTTTGCTCAGGTTCCCAGTCGGGTCAGGTTGGGTCATCTGCCCTAAAATATTGATAATGTAGATGGGCAGGTCAGGTCAGGTATGGCTCAACCCAAGCTTGACCCATTTACTTAAATGTCAGGATTCTAGTTTGAACCTGAACCACTTACCATTTTGCTTGTTCCGGACCTGCCTCCATAGCAGATCGGGGCCTGTTGACCTAGGGCTGACCAACCCATTGCCACCCGTCCTTGTAGGGCTGTCAATGGGTACCCAGACCAGTGGGAACCCAATGGACTTGACCCAATTTTAATAGGTTTGGGTCACCTGTTAACAAACAGGGTCCATCACAGACCCAGTTAAAAACCGGGTCTAGTCGGGTCTAGGTCGAGTCCATAAACTTGGACCTGGTTAAAAGCAGGTCCGGTTTGGTCAAGTCGATTCTGGATTGGGTCTAGGTCGAGTCCATAAACTCAGACCTGGTTAAAAGCGGGTTAACTCGCATGGTTCAGATTCAGTTTTCATAACACTATTATATGTGTTAAATGAATATTGATTATTCTAGCAAGGAATTGAAGTATTCTAGGCCATACGCATGTAAAAGTGTCCGGTTACACAATGCATATGTCAAAGTGGCACATGCTTGTGTGATATGATACATCATGCATATGTTAAAGTGGCGCATGTTTGTGTGATCCAATCCATCTATGTTTGTGTGATCTAATCCATCCATTAAGTACATTTACATGTTTTACGCATGATTTTTATATGGTTCCAAATTGTGCGGCTCACCCAAAACGGCTTACTTTCCATAACCTAGAGGGACCCACCAAATTCACAATGTGAATGTCCAACACACATCATGGTGGGGCCCATAGAGATCGACCTCATAAGAAGTGCTGCGCATGTGTGTCAAAAAAATGGACTGCTCTTAACTATAAACCTTGCAAAATTTATGAAGGACTGATCTGGGGTGATTGTTGTTGGAAGGGCTGACATGGGATGATCCGAACTGTTCATCTTCTGGGTGGCATCATGAGATGTGCCATTTCCCAAGTCTCTAACAACTGAAATCGTACTTGTTTTAATTAGCATGCTAATAGGTAGGTACATAGGTCTGCGAAGGACCGGGTTCAGGTCGGGTCCTATGGGACCCATAGTCGGACTAAGTGGCTTTAGGACTTGCTGAGTCTGGGTCTTTTCAGGTCTAGGTCTCGTTCTCTGAGAACCAGACCCATTCCATTAAATCGTCTGCCGGTTGACTTATTCTTGGTTGAGCATTTCAACTTAAGAAGTTTGCTAGATTACATTGGCTCTCCATATTCAAAGTTATAGAGCCAAAATACCATAGGGCTAAAATTATCTAATTTTGGAAGTTTTATTTATTCATATCTATCATATGAAGCAAGACCCATCATATAAACGGTTTGGATCATTGGAAGATGACCCAAGTTTAAATGCTAAAGCCCAACATATTGCAATGTGTCACCATGTATTGTACGAAACCTCTTCAACGTTTTGATTCAAGGGGAATTTGATGCTACCAAAAGGTTGCTCGGCATCCTATATGCCCATTCAATGTGAAATTTATTGAATTAGCAAACTATGATTAAATTAATAAATTAAAAGATCCATTTTAATTCAATATTAAAATAATAAATAAATAAATATAGAAATATACATGTATCACTATGCTTGGACTAGACTCGCTGATGAATGGTTCAAGACTCTTGATTACTTTTGATCTCAGGAGATCAGGGTGTATCCTTGAATGTACAGCGGCATCCACCCATACGTGTTGAACCGTCTAACTCACAGCGACACAGTCTCTTTCGCACTAGCTGCATAGTGGAAGGGAAAGTTTGCACCGTGATTATCGATGGTGGAAGTTGTAAGAACATAATATCACATATCATGGTCGAGAAACTGAAACTCAAAACCACACCGCATCCCTCGCCCTACACGATTGACTGGATCCAAAAGGGCATTATGATAGTGGTCAAGGAACAATGTCTCATCTCACTTTCGATCGACAAATCCTACAAGGACCGAGTTCTATGCGATGTCGTCGACATGGACGAATGTCACATAATATTCGAGCACCCGTGGCAATTTGATCGAGATGCCATACATCGTGGTGGAGATAATGTCATCACGTTCAACAAAGACAGAAGGCGAATCGTCCTCACTCTAGCAAACCCGAATGACAATCGCCGATAGATTAAGGGACAAAGACAACCTCTCCTTATGTTGCATAGCACGGCGACGAGGAGAAAAGCGGAGAGACGAAACTTGAGGTTGAGTTTCTTTCAAGAAGGGGTGACTGATGTAGTAAGGGAGCCCCTCGATTGAGGCAAGCCAAGAGCCATGAAGATGTTAGTAATTTGCGGAAGTGTGGGCTTCCAGGATCCGACGGTCTACTCGATGAGAACCTTCGCAAAGTCGAGGATGTACGGTGAGATCCAGCCGTTCGCCTATCTGCTACAGGAACAAATGGGTCTGTTCATCCCTCTGATCCTACGGTGAAGATGGTCACCGGATCAGATCTATGGCTCAGATCTGATATATGGACCAGATGAACTCTCAAAGGCTATTCCTCTCTTTTCTCTCCGTATATCACTTATCCTTTTTCTTTTTTCGTGTGGTATATCGGAAGAGAACTATCCCTTTTATAATACTCATACGAGAGATAAAAGGGATAAGATGGTGAGATGAGATAAGGTTTATCCTTATCTCATCTAACCACCTCCGGAATTTGAAAAACAAATTCCCGGAAGGAAAAGGGATGCGGTAGGGATGCGGTAACTTACTATGGTTCCCGATCCACTCCTATGGGTCCCAATCCACAAGTGGGCCCCCAAAGGTCCACAACCAACATCTCCTACTCAATCACATTGTGGGGTAGACACATCATGAGAGTTCATCTAACTCATCACATAATAATCAAAACCAAAGAATCACGATCAAAAGAATCAGAAGCGTGGAACCAGCTGGAACACCGTTATCTTCTCACAGGTGTTTGAGTACTAAGAGACCACCTATCTAGCACTCAATAACCCAAGCTTTGCATTGCCTGTCCTAGTCCGCATGACCACACCGGATAGAGCTAACTCCCAATCTAGAGTACTCGGCCAACATACACACTTATCCAACTTATCGAGTCTATTCTGAAAAACTTGGTTTTCTACAAACATCAATTTGAATTCCTTTTAAAGTAATATACATATATATTTTGAAAGAGAATATCGTTTGTAAAAGTCTAAGAAAACTCGATACTGCCTGCGGATAAGTCTTCAAGTGCGTATTTGTAGTTCTAGAAACTTGGTGTAGCTGTCACGGGATCTTCCCCACGCAGGTGTGTAATTTGGAATTGATCAAGCCGCTTTCCTAGCATAACCAAGTCTGGCCAATCAAGGGCCTTTCGTCATCGTATACTAAAGTAGCGACACTCAATCTCATCCTCCTGTACACAAGAGGAGGGTAGCTGAGGATATAAAGAGTCACCTACGGGACTGGCTACTCGCACGCTGCAATGATTAGATCGAATCAAAGCAATCTGTAGGTAATAGGTCCAAGCACGTGGCTACAATCCACGCCATAAAGTAGACAACACTAGGTATCTGTCGGGTCTACAGTACGCAAGTCATCTCACATGAGGTATGACTCATCTCATAACCTCACGACTTGGCTGTGATTCAGGCCATAACATTATTCGCATTATGAGTAATGGTGCGACTATGTTATTCGACTTTGTCAGTCTCATCTTCAATCTTATAAGACTGAAGGCGGATACAACTCATTCGCATCATCATCCTTTATTATTATCAATAAAGGGTGGTTCATACCTCAGTGTATGAACATCACCCCAAGTGTACCTCTCTTGTACATTTAGGGTTGGTCAACCCGTGAGAGTGGGTAACCGGCCTGCCGATAATAGTTGAAATCCTACTTGATCTCAAAGAAAATGCTGATGATCTACATACCTAGTTTAACAAGTGCTCAATACTGAATAAAATGAAATTTATTATTCAAAGATACATGATACAAGCACATCAATCAAGCTTTCCTCAATCCCATCTGCCTGACATGAACTTGAAATAGATCTCTAGCTATAGGTTTCGTCATGGGATCAGCCATCATTTCCTTGGTAGGAATGTAGCTGAGGATAACCTTCTTATCTTTTACTTGATCACGAACGTAATGATAGTTTATCTCAATGTGCTTCGATTTCTGGTGGTGTTTGGGATCCTTTGCCAAGTCAATGGCCGAGGTGTTGTCTATCCTCAACGATATAGGCTCATGTATGCCTAGAACAACACCCAATCCTTATAGGAATCTGCGAACCCATACACACTCTTGAACTGCAGCACAACATGCAATGTATTCGGCCTCCATAGATGAAAGTGCCGTGGATGTCTGTTTCTTGCTCGACCAAGAGATAGCTCCCCCTCCGAGCAAGAAGACATATCCTGAAGTAGACTTTCCCTCGTCGGCGTCATTACCCCAGGTGGCATCTGAATATCCTTTGAGCTCGAGACTCGCGCCTTCATAACACAGCATCAAGTCCTTGGTTCCTCTGAGATAGCGGAATATACGTTTCACGGCTTGCCAATGAGACTGTCCCGGGTTACTCTGGTAACGACTGACTATGCCAACTGCATAGCTAATATCTGGTCTGGTGCAAAGCATAGCATACATTAAGCTGCCTACTGCGCTCGCATAAGGTACTGAGGACATTGCCGATTTCTTAGCTTCTGTCTGGGGACACGATTTCCTATCTAACTTGGTAGCTTTATCCATAGGGGTTTCAACAGCTTTTGAATTTTCTATCCTAAACCACTCTAAGATCTTCTGTATGTAAGTGGCTTGTGACAAGCCTAAGAATCTCCTAGAACGGTTCCTGATGATTTTAACCCCTAGAATAAAGTTGGCTTCACCAAGATCTTTCATCTCAAAGTTCGAGAAAAGCCAATCTTTAGATATCATCAACAGTTGCATGTCATTACCAGCTAATAGGATATCGTCTACATATAGAGATAGTATCAGAAAAGATCTTCCAGACCGTTTCACGTATACACAATGATCTTCTTCACTCATTGTGAATCCAAAAGCGGTGATGGCTAAGTGGAACCTCATGTACCACTGCCTTGAAGATTGCTTCAACCCATAAATAGATCGTAACAACTTGCAGACTTTCTTAAGATACTTTTTGTCCACATAACCTATGGGTTGTTGCATGTAAATATCTTCATCCAAATCACCATTTAAGAAAGCAGTCTTTACATCCATCTGATATAACTCTAAGTCTAAACTTGCGACAATGGACAAGATCATGCGGATTGAGGAAAATTTTGCAACAGGTGAAAAAGTTTTCTCATAATCAACACCTTCTTTTTGTGTAAAACCTTTCGCAACTAATCTTGCTTTGTACTTGTCCACTGTACCATCTGCCTTTCTTTTGATCTTAAGTACCCACTTGTTACCAATTGCTTTGCGATTGGAAGGCAGATCTACAAGTTCCCAGACTTTGTTCTTCTCCATGGAGGCAATCTCCTCGTCCATGGCAGTTACCCAATCAGCCAAATTCGGAGATAATCTCGCATCCTGATAAGAATCAGGTTCATCATCGTCAACCGCAACACAAGAGAAAGATTGACCATCGATATCGAAATATCTTCTGGGAATCAAATCTCTTTCATTTCAACGTAACTCAAGAGCCTGCTGAGATGTACTCCCACTGTCCTGATGAACTATAGGAGTATCTCCATTTCCAGAAGCAGAACTCCCACTCTCCTGAGATACATCGGGAATTTCAAAAAGTTCGGTGGAAACCTTTTGTTTCTTTCGGCTGGGGTATCTGTCTTCGACGAAGGTTACGTCCCGAGATTCAATCTCAGTCCATCCTCCACGATCCTCATAAACTAGAACGTATCCTTTTGAGTGCATTGGGTACCTGATGAATACGCACTCAATAGTTTTACTATCAAGTTTACTTCTATGCTGAGTAGGCAATAAAACATATGCTAAAGATCCCCAAGGACGTAGGTCGGCTAGAGAAGGAATCCTCCCAGTCCACATCTCATATGGGGTCTTAGGAACGGATTTAGTTGGGACTCTATTTAGGACGTAGACGGCTGTAAGAAGTGCGTCTTCCCAGAATGTGGTAGAGAGATTGGCATGTGCCATCATCGATCTGACCATGTCCAATAGTGTCCTGTTCCTTCTCTCTGCAACTCCATTTTGCTGTGGAGTATATGCCATAGTGTATTGCCTGATGATGCCAACGTTTGCACAGTATGATTTAAACGTTTCAGATGTATACTCGCCACCTCCATCAGATCTAAGAATTTTAATCTTTTTCTCAAGCTGATTTTCAACTTCAGCTTTGAATTTGAGAAAACAATCAAACGCCTCAGATTTATGTGATATGAGATACACATATCCATAGCGCGAGTAATCGTCTATAAATGTGACGAAATATTGGCATCTATTTCTAGCATGTACATTTAAGGGTCCACAGATATCCGTATGGATTATCTCTAGTAAACCCTTTGACCTAGTCGCTTTAGGGAATGGTTTCTTAGAAGTCTTCCCGGACACACAATGTTCACAAAATGGCAAATCAACCTTGGATAATGAACCTAACAGACCAGATCTAGATAGTCTTGTCATACGGTCCTTTCCAATGTGACCTAACCTCGCGTGCCATTTTAAAGATTCAGATATTACATGTTCATTCGATGTAGCAGACAAAGCAAGAGGCGCATTATCATGTTCTACATCTAGAATAAATAAATCTGAAATCAAATTTCCCCATGCAAAGATGAGGTTATTTAGTCTTAAAGAAACTCTTGTCCCGGAAAAACGAATATCAAAACCATTAACTAACAATCTAGAAACAGAAATTAAATTCCGGCGCATGCTCGGTGCATAAAGAGTATCATGGAGGGTTATTGTGTGCCCTACGCGCGTACGAAGATGATAAACACCAATCCCTAGCACGTCTTCAGCAGCGTTATTCCCCATGTACACCCTGTAGCTCCCTGTGGCTATAGGTCGAAATTCCTCGAGTCCTCGACGATCTCGTGTCAGGTGCTTTGTTGCGCCTGAATCCAAAATCCACTCGTTGGATAGGATATCAACGGAAAGGATCTTAGAACAAACGCCTACAAACAAAGTGTTTAGTGACTGAGGAATTACCGTCTTTTTTTTGGCACACTGACGGGCATAATGGCCAGGATTTCCGCAGACGAAACAGGTGGTGTTTGTGTTTTTAGGTTTCCTCTTTCCTTGCCCCTTCTTGGGATTTGGAGGAGGCGTTACAGTCTTCTGTTCCTGATTGTTCTTCTTCGCCTTCTTGCGAGCTTTGAACTTTCTCTTGTTAGCTTTCCGCTTGTGGGTTTCTGCTGCAAAAGCCTTGGCCGAACCTGGCTGAATTGCATTCATTTTAACCTCTCGTACCAGATGGCCACAAAAGTCTCTGAACGTTGTGATAGAATCAGTATGGTTCAGAATCGTTTTGATTTGGGCCCATGATTCGGGTAAGGAACGGTGCATAGCTATAATCTTTTGATTTTCAGTTAGTTTGCACCCTACATTCCTCAGGGCACCTATCATCTTCTCCATCTTACGGATATGATCCTTGATGGGGCAACCTACAGGCATCCTGTATTCTTGGAACTCTAATTCCATAGCCCGAACCTTTGCATCTGACTTCTGCTTATAGGCATTAGCCAGTGCATCCCAGATCCCCTTAGTGGTTTCATGCACTTCATACGTGAGTATGAGTTCTTTGTGCATTGTGCTAATCAAAACATTATGGGCGGAACGATTTTGTTTACGCCACTTGTTGTAGCGATTCATCGCGGCCCTATGTTCACCTAGATTTCCATTTTCAGCCAATATGGGTTCCTCTTGAACCCCATCCAGAGTGTGTGAAATGTCATCTTCATCCAGAAGGCTTCGCACTGCGCGGGACCAGTCTTCGTAGTTGTTGCCGTCGAAATGTTGTCCTTTTAGTTGATCGGCGATCAATGCTTTAGAGGCCATCTCTACATCGCATCATGTATCACTACTTAGCTATGATCTAAAGTATTGGCACTAATCATCAGAATTTCTACTAGTTATTCAAACTTTTAAGTTTATAAAAGTATGTAATCCATCTTATAAGGGATTTGAAAGCCTACATACCTGTATGGGTGGTGCAGATCAATCAAGTTCTCTAAATAAAATGAAATTGATGCTTTTACGACTATCTATTTGTATAACCTACAACCCACCATTATGGGTTTATGCATCATTTAAGGAATTAATAAAACTCCCACTTAGGTTATGCACAACCTTAGGATAACAGATCTATATTCTAATGAAATGATGACTTAATTTTAATCATATAAAAATTAAAGTCAAATTGAATAAATCATTAGATTAAAGAAAACAATCATGTCCATTGAACGAATAAGAGTAGTTCTTTTATAAAAGGATAATACGATCACTACATTGATCATGTCCATTTATGATGGATCCGATCATTACTATTAATGTTCACCATTGATGATGGATCCTCTCATCAATGTTGATCATCATAGTTGATGATGGTTCCATTCATTTGTGGACCCGTGATCAATAGTGATCGTTTGGATATTTATCATGATCTTCATTCACTTTTACACATATTTAATAATGCATGCACATATACATTAAGTAATCAAAAGATATTTTGAGACAGAAAAAATTCATAATTTAAATCATATGCTTTCATTTTAATACATACATCGATCATCAAATTAATTTTAGATCTAGACCGTTAATTACAAAAACGGACCATACCATCGGTTAGATCTAGTCGAAAAACCCCAAGTCGCTTCCCTTTACTTGGTCTAAATCAGTCCATAAATGGCTGATTAATGGCCCTTATACAAGATACACTTAATCTTGATATTAAGTGATTTGGGCTTTTTAGTCCGGCCCATCTCTATTTGTGCTTAATATATGATGGTCATTATAGGCTATCCATCTACATATGGATGTCCAATGATGGTCCTTTCCGTTTTATTGGTCCTCACTAATATTAATTAGCCTTTTCTTTTATAGGGGACAGGCCCATAATTCTATGAATTAGGCCCAACTCAATAAAAAAAATATAGGCCCACCAGCCCAACCATCAAGCCATGGCTCAATAATCTTAAGCCATGGCCCAAAAGGATAGGCCCATATCCAATATCCTTAAGCTATGGCCCAATAAGAAAAGGTCCATGTCCTTTTGAAAGGCCAGGCCCAAAAGGGTTAATGTCTAGTTAGGCCTTAAAAGGCCCAATTTTCTCAAGTGATAGCCCAAAAGGATAGGCTCTTTTTTCTTTTTTTTTTTTTTAAATTTTCCAAAAGGCCTATTGCCAAGCCAAGCCAAAAGGCCCATTTTGAATCTCCAGTCCTGACCCAAAGGGTCCATATCTTAGCTCCAACCCAGGCCCATAAAGGCCCAATCTCTCTTTCTTCTTCCATATTAGGGTTTTGAAGAAACCCATCAATGGCTGCTTCCATTAAAAATGAGAGATCCGGCTGGGGCAGCGGCGAATAGCTCATGCCCTATCATCATCATCATGCCCCATCATCATCATCGGCGGTGGCTGGCGTTGGCGCTGCTGCTGCGGCGGCGGCCGGCGTGCGGCTGCTGCGTCGGTGATGGGAGAGAAGAGAGAGAGAGACTGAGAGAGATGGGCAGCAGGTGTTGCTGCCATGGATTAGGCAGACGGCTGCGGTGGAGGCAGCGGCCATGGCAGCTGCTGCCATGAGCGTTTAGCTCGAGAGAGAGTAGGCCGCTGCTGCTCGTGGATGGCGGACGCTACCACTGTTGCTTGCGGCGGCGGAAGCATACGCTGCGGCGGTTGCTGCTGCTGCCGGCGGCGGCTGGTCATGGTTGCCGCTGCTGGTGGCGGCGGCGGTGGCCATTGCTGTTGCCCTCTCCCTTTCAATCTCTATTGTCTTTCTCTCTCTTCCGCTGCCGTGGTTGCAGCTGGTGGTGACAGCCATGCCTTTTTCTGCCGCTACTGGTGGAGGTTCCAGCCATGGCAGCCGCTTGCTTTTGCAAGTTTGTCATGTCTTTTCGGTGGCCCACCAGATTATGCAATCTTGATTACTCTAAAAGATCTGGTGTGCTATGTGCCACCTTTTAGATGACAATCATTCAAAATGGTGGGCCCTTGAGATGGTTTCCACATTTGTAAATTAAATTACCCATTGTCTCCTAAAAAGGCCCACTTAAACTTTAGATCTGATTCACACGAGGGCCCATGACTTGGTTTGCTAGGAATTCGTTAAGAATTATGCCTTGCATACTTGCGTCGGCGGTCATGGCCCATATGAATCTGGCTTAGCTCAATAGTCTTTTGGTCTTAATCACAAAATTCTAATTCCTCTAAATTAATTAATTTATTATCTCAATTTTATTAATCTCCATACCTTAGAGATAAATAAAATGAGATTTGGACAAAAAAGAATATTAATTAGATGATTAATTTGATGATCGACATATTATTAAAATTAATTTAATCTATAATCCTAAAATTAAGGCCACTTACCTCGATTGCGATTATATCCTCTTTAAATCGGAGATCCGCCGTTCCATGCTCTGATACCACTGTTAGTAATTTGCGGAAGTGTGGGCCTCCAGGATTCGACGGTCTACTCGATGAGAACCTTCGCAAAGCCGAGGATGTACGGTGAGATCCAGCCGTTCGCCTATCTACTACGGGAACAAATGGGTCTGTTCACCCCTCTGATCCTACGGTGAAGATGGTCACCGGATCAGATCTATGGCTCAGATCTGATATATGGACCAGATGAACTCTCAAAGGCTATTCCTCTCTTTTCTCTCCGTATATCACTTATCCTTTTTCTTTTTTCGTGTGGTATATCGGAAGAGAACTATCCCTTTTATAATACTCATACGAGAGATAAAAGGGATAAGATGGTGAGATGAGATAAGGTTTATCCTTATCTCATCTAACCACCTCCGGAATTTGAAAAACAAATTCCCGGAAGGAAAAGGGATGCGGTAGGGATGCGGTAACTTACTATGGTTCCCGATCCACTCCCTATGGGTCCCAATCCACAAGTGGTTGCCCACAATTGGGCCCCCAAAGGTCCACAACCAACAGAAGAGGACCTAGGAATGGGCCTGAAAGGACACGAGATCGAACCGAAGAAAGGGCCAAGTAGGCCAGGGAAAGCGGCACCAGGAAACCCCTGTCGACCGATCGGAGTTGCTCCAAGAGCCTCCAGAACTCTTTGGACCGTTTTGCCCCAGAACGACCGGTCGACACACACACAGTTGTGAGCGCGAACTCTTCTATTTTTTCTATTTTTGCTTTCGTTTTGGTTTAATTAGTTTTCTTTTGCAATTAGGACACTTAGGTTGCGTTTCTAGGGTTTAGTTTTCTATAAGTACTTGTTTAATTTTCGTTTTAAAGTACCTTTGATATACTTTGAATAAAACTTAGAATTTTCTCTTGTTTGCTCGTGGATTCGAATCGTTCTTCGTGGATTCGAAGAGAAGGTCTCGTAGATTCAAGATATCCCATCGTGGATTCGACGATGACAAGTTGAGAAGTCCCTATGAATCCGTGGATTCAAATTAGTTATCCCCGTGAGAGAGACATTGCTCAATCTCACTACTTCCGCACGCACCAAAAATTTTTAATAGGTTTTCTAAAACTAACATAAAAAATGAGTTTGGTCATATTTTAGGACATACCCACATGTTTTTTTTTTTTTTTAAGTCATATGCACCTTTGCAAACAATATTCCAACTTTGAGATGCTGATGGAAGCCAAAACTTTCATGCTGGGGCAGAGTGTGACGGATGATATGCATGCACTTATAAATTACATAGAAATTTTTTGGTACGTTTATGGTGGGACCACTTGATGAGAGGCAGAGATCTCACACCAGTGCATGTGCAGCGAATTGCCGTCCCTCCACACATGGCATACAATCACATCGTCCACATTGTCTAAATTTCTAGCCTCCCCCATCCATGGACGACTGTTGCAGTGACTTTGATGAAGTCACTCTCAGATTTGAGCAGGTGGGTCGGACCTTTAAGCTCCGACCAGATTTGTGTGGAGGCTTATTGATGTATTTGTTTATCCAGGCCGTCCGTCTCTTTTCTAAGATCATGTTAAAGTAGGGCAAAAAATGAGGTAGATCCAACGGACACCAGAGATGGCTCTTGCATTTAATGCAACTTTTATTTAATGCTTTATGCATTTAATGTAACTAAGCTTACTATTTGGTGTTGTCCAACACAGCATTGGATCTGCCTCATTTTTGGGTCCATGCCTAAACATGATTTTAGAAAAGGGATGGACCGCATGGATAAACAGATACATCACAGTGGGCTCCCACAAAAATCTGGTTAGACCTTGTCATTAAAGGTCCACTGGGGTCGAACACAATCCGCGTACCAGATTTGAGTTCCCTATTGACTCAGCTTGGAGTTTCTCCAAGTTGATTTGACTCAGGCAAGTTTTGATTAGAGTCAACGAGTTTTAGAACTCTGCTTGAAAATCACATTACCTGGTTGACCACAACCATGTGGTTGAATATTGACCATTTATACTGAACTAAGATGATAGTTCATCACCATTTACGTCATGCTCATGCACCATACATGTGCCATACAATTTATGCCAATTTGAGCAGTCTAAACTGTAGGCCCCACTCTGGAGGAATAGACCCAAAATACAATAGCTGAAAAATCTTAAGCATCAGATTTTTCTTGCGATGACTGAGCCATTAGTTGGACCATTAAGACCATTCAGTTAATATGAATTTCATGCTATTCTCCATCTGCAATAAGCTCTATGATCATATAGTCTATATCATAGTTCAATTGATGTCCAGCAGGATGGGATCAACTTGAAGACTGAATGGGTCTCTGAGTCGACTCACTGAGTTATTAAACAGTGTAGAATCGTGCTCGTAGGCACTTCGAAACTTCGAATAAAGATCATAGACGAGCTGAGATTTGATCAGCACACCTGCGTGTGTACATAACACAAAAATGCCTGCATGACGCAATAGGTCCAAGATCCAATCCATCCATCAGAACCGCACCACTATATTGATTCCCTAACGTAAGAATCAGATTAATCCACTGGTTAGGTGGACCATAGTTAGCAAAACAAATGTATGGCTTTCAAAAACTTGGTTGACCTGTTTCTCATATGGGGCCTATGTGCTGAACGGACCAGATTTGTTTTCAGAAAACATTTAGGAGGTTGAACCAACTTGATGGATGGATTCGATTTAGCACCCATGTGGCATATAGGCACGTGTAGACTGTACGTGAGCTTTGTTGCACACGTGTGTGTGCCTTTTTTTTTTTTTTTTAATTTAGTTATTTATGTTAGTACACTTACCCATCCTGTTACTGTATTAATCACATCACAATGTTTGTTTGGCGAGTCCGGATCCTCTATTGAAAATGAGCAGAGAAATGTTGTTAGTCATTGCTCTGATTGGTCCAGCTCTGTGTCAAAGCTGAGCAGGATGATTTAGACCAATCAAAGCAGCAACAGCAGAGGTTCTCTCGTTTTCAACAGGGGATCTGGATTCTTGTTTGGCGGCTTGCAGAGGAGTTGATGGGCGCGAATTTCCTACGAAAGCCTTGCACAAGAAGTTCTTGCGCTGGAACCAAGGTGGGGCCTACAGTGATGTTTTTGATAAATCTACCATGCCCATCCGTTTTGGGAGCTCATTTTAGGACATGAAAACAAAAATGAACCGAATCCAAGACTCAAGTGGGCCGAAAACTTGAGGATTGAACTTCCATAGTTGAAATATTTGTGGAGCCACAGGAGTTTGATAATATTTGTGTTTCCATTTCATCCTAGTAGTGACATTATGAGCAGTATGGATGTCATATAAACATCACTGTAGACCCAGGGAGGTTTCAATGATAGTAATTTACCTACCCACCTTTTCCTTTAGCTATGCCCACTTGTGGCGTCTTGGATCCGGTTGATTTTTGTTTTCCTTTCACAATACCTCGTCCATCCATTGAAACCTCCCTGGTCCACAGTAATGTTTATATGACATCCATACTGGTCATAACCTCACTACTACTGTGATGAACTGTAAACATAAATATTATCCTGGTTCGAAACTCCCGTGGCTCCCCAAATATTCCAACTGTGGACATTCAATCCTCAAGTTTTCGGCCCACTTGAGTCTTGGATTCAGTTCATTTTTGTTCTCATGCCCTAAAATGAGCTCCCAAAATGAAAATTTATCAAAAACATCTCTGTAGGCCCCACCATGGTTCCCCACGCAGGAACTTCCTGCGCAAGGCTTTCGCGGGAAATCCGCACCCGGAGTAGATACCATGACCTAGTGTTGAGACAATGCTATCTTTACTCAGTCTTCCAGTTGCGCTAACAATGCCGGAGAATCTTATTTGTATCCCATAAAGTACCCTATGCCTAGATAAAAAAAACATTAATTGGCATGGTTAAGGGGACAATGATCAGATGGAGTCCATTCCAAGGCAACTTTGGTGGGGCCCACATGGTGTTTGCATGCCATCTAATTAATCCACCAAACCCAATTCAATAATCAGGTGGGTGAATTAGGGCCATCCATTATATATAGTGGGCCACACCATGATAACCACCTGGTTGGTATGAAGATCAGTCATGCCTATTGATTCTCCTGGGTTGTCACACCTAATGAGTTGGACTGCCTTGTTTTCATGATCGATGATCATCATGGTATGGCCCACCCATTTCACGGATAGGATATTCCACACATCTAACACGTTGGAGTGAAAAGAAATGGTTGTGTGTGGATGTGATCATTTCTTTCATTTTTAATTTTTAATTTTTTTTATCCTTTTATCCTCACGGTAGGTAGAAGTGGGAGAACTTGAATATTGTAGAGCCATCTATCTATCGTACACGTGGCTAGTTAATATGCTAATCGTGACTGTCCATACAGTGTCCACTGTAGATGGTAAATGGATCACGGTACGCACGAATGGGAGGATCCTATGCTAACAGTGCGAAGGTAGTAAAGAAAGGCTATTAACGGTCAGGATCAAATGAATGGAAAAGAAGAAAAGTTATTATTTATGATTATTATATGTTTAATTAAATTCATGTACAATGTCCCCATGACATCATGGGTTAACCCGGTTGGGTCAATGTACTCTCCGGGCTTGGAAACGTCGGTTTCTAGCCGTTGCTTTTAGGTCACGCGTGTGGATGGGCAAGGCGACCACACACATGTGACATCCACAAAATGTCTCAGCCAACTCCCATAATCGTATCCATATGTGCCAACGTGGTACATCTGTGTGCGATTCAAGCCATCTCTTTGTTGTAGTCCCTTTGATATACATTGATACACCATCATCTAACAGCTCCAGCTTTTATGGGAAGTGGTTGTTTGGCATGTAATCAGAGTGGAAGGTCTTGTGTTCAAATTCTAGGGTATCAAATAATTCTCTATAATATATTTTCCCATAGAAGCTAAGGAAAATCAAGCTCGGCGTGCACAATATATTATTAGCTGAAAGAAGTACTAAGAGTAAAGTAAGCCAAATTGGTCGATTTTACGTTCAAGCAAAAGAAATGGTCAGATGGCAATAAAGGTTCTTTATCTCTGTTTAAAGGTTGAGAAGTGAACCTGATTTAAAACCTCCGTTTAGTGAAATTTGGTATACTCAAGGATAAGTATAGTAACCGTTAAAAACTTCCTAGGGCCCACTGTGATATTTTATTTTCCCTCCAACCTATTCATAAGGTTACACAGGCTTGAATAACCAATGGTGTGTTGTGTCACACCCAAAAGGCTAACCTGTAGCGTGTGGTATGACGGATAGGGGCTCTCGGCTTACCCAACTAGTTCTCGGATTCCCCCCTCGCCCTTGGGGTCACTCCACCCAGGTTAACTCGTTAGGTGGAGTGACCCCAGAGCATATGAAGCTCTTTCATCATCCCCTCCAGCTGATGTGGGACTAACCCAACAATCCCCCTCCCACAGTAGATGTGGGGCTCTCGGAACTTGGTCTTGGCTTACTCCCTCGCTCGTGAGTCCTAAGGTGTGAGTGCCACCATGGCATGGGCGTGGACGGATAACCTTGCTCTGATACCGCTATTGTGTCACACCCAAAAGGGGTAGCCCCCCCCCCCCCCCCCCCCCCCCCGGGGGTCACTCCACTCAGGTTAACCCGTTAGGTGGAGTGACCCCAGAGTATAAGAAGCTCTTTCATTGTCCCCTCCAGCTGATGTGTGGGAGTAACCCACGGTGATGTACTTATTTTATCCACGCCATCCATCCGTTTTTCCAGCTCATTTCAAGGCATGAGCCCAAAGATGATGCATGTTCAAAGCTCAACTGGACTACACCGCAAAAAAAGAAAAAAAAAACAATTGGGATTGAGCACCCACTGTTGAGAACTTCCTAGGGCTATGGTAACATTTTATTTGCCATCCAACCTGTTCACAAGGGCAAAGACCTAAACAACCCACAATGGTGTACATGTTTTATCCACGCCACCCATTTATTTTTTCCAGCTCATTTTAAGGAATGAGACCAAACAATGATGCAGATCCAAAACTTAAGTGGACAAAACCATAGAAAACAGTGGTGATAGAACGCCACCAAAATTTTCTACGGCCATCATGATATTTTATTTTCCATCCAACTGGTTCACATGGTCACACAGACATGAGAAGTTTTCAACGATAGGCGCTTAATCCTCATTAATTGTCTTATGTGGTGGGTTCCAATTGAGCCTTGAATCTACATCATTTTAGGGTCATGAGCTGAAATGAGTTGGAAATAAAGGGATAAGAAACATACATCACTGTGGCCCCAAAGAACTTGGGCCAAGTGCTACGGGTATATCTCTGTGGTGGGTGCCACGTGCATAATTGACTGTTGCCTCACAAATGGTGGTGATTCGCGTGAGGCACATGTTCGGCACTTAGATCAACGATGCTATTAGCATTTTTTATTTTTGCAGTTGAGTTTGGACATCTGACTCTTGACCGTCCATTTGATTGATAACAATTGGATGGTTGCAATTCTTAGATTAGAGTTCTTTCGGGTGCCACTTGCTAGTGGAGCAGGCGCGCGCGCACATATTGCTAGGACGGTGAATCATAATAAGGGCACTACCCTTTTCTCTTCCTAGTTCCAACTTCCACCAACCCTAGTACGCGCCAAGGGAATCCAGACCGCTCATTCAGTGGGTCCATCAAAGATCTTTATGGCTCAGAAATACAAACCGCTCATTCAGTGGGTCCATCAAAGATCTTTATGGCTAAAAAATATCGGAGATAGGCATTTTAAATCATGTTGTTGTTGCTCGCTATTCTTCGGCCACGCGTGTGGAATGTGTGCGGGCGTGCTAGAACCAATTGCGCGGCTCAATTCCAATCGAACAACGATGACCTCGAGCGCTAGAATAAGCAGATACACCATAATCAATTATATATGGTCAGAATCTGTGTAGATTGGTCATCTATTTAGCCACTTGCTCAATTATTTAAATAGAATAAGGGGATAGTTGAAGGGTGGGGTTCGTCCTTCAAAGATTGGTTGCACTCTTGCCTTCTGTAAAAAAGACTTTTTAATATAAAATCAGATAACATGAATCAAATGATAATTACTTACAATTGGTCGTTTGGGACAAACTGTAGTTTACCTTCTGGAACTGAATACATTATCATACTATCCAGCATATGAGTGTAGACTTTTGTTATAATTACCACTACTGCTTATTGGATAATTGTTATTGATTTTTTGCTGTGAGATGCAATCCTAAATGAGAAAAAGACTGGACTAATGAAAGCTAAGATAAATTACGCTAATAAGCGCAGATAACAAGATAAAAGAAAACATGATAAATTGATAAACTTGATTTGATTTAGTTGGTATTGGACCTTGAGCACAGCCTTCCTCATTGTATTTATAATCATCTATTACATGACTGCTTAATTCTCTCAGTCAATTGATCTTCTGGTCTTTTCTTTTCATTACTTCTTTCCCTAACTGATTTGTTGACTTATCCATGCCTGTTGTCTACTATGGTGCTATGGTATCATATCAGAATGCCAGCTGGATCACAACGAAATTAGTTATAACTCCGATTATAGTTGTATTATAGTGACATTCGCCATGTGGGCCATGCAAATGAACCATGCGGATCTACTCGCGTGTTGCACGGTTAATGTTACATTTTTTTTCAGTAACCTAACCTGAGGTCTTATTTTATTTTATTTTTTTAAAGTAAATTTATTGTTTTTAAAGGAAACTAATTTCTTAACCTACAATCTACACCAATCATCTGACAATAAATCAATGGTGAAATGTACCACTCACCAAATGGGGTCCTTGATATCGGCCACAGTGAAAAATCACAGTGATTGGATGATCTCAACCACTTGATCATGGACCTTTGCACTTTGACAGTGAGTAGTAAGCACGTGTTTGTTTTAACAGCCCATTTTCAGGTCACTAGTCAGATAACAAAAAACACTCATGAACTATCCAATGCCGCATTATGGGGCCCATAGAATCAACGGTCAAGTGGCCCCGAAGCTGCATGCTAAGTCTCCATGATACGTGTGACCAAGGCCAAAAATCTTGTTCTCAGAGATTCTCGGCATTAGAATTTCTCAGGAGATTTTAAGATTTTTAAGCCTTTCTCGCGACACTGGGTAAAAAAATTGTGCTGAAAATAAATTATAAAAAATATTTATTGTCAATTCAAAAGTAATTTTAACAATTTTAAATATGGGTAAAATGACTTATATTTAAACTTTTATGTATTATTTTATCAAATCGTGATAGCTTCTGGTAAGTTTACTAAAAGTTGTAAGGGGTATTTTCTTTGATGGTAATGATTAATTACCAATGTAATTGGTTCACTTTTTTCTATGCTGACGGTAAGGCTTATGGGGGCGTTTGGCATCTCTACTCTAATTCAATAAGAGCTTTTTGAATAAGAGCTACTTTAATAAGCTCTTTTTGTTCTAGCTCTTATTTTAAATAAGCCCGTTTGGTAAAATCTCCAAAAAAAAAAAAAAACACTTATTTAAAATAAGCACATTTGGTAAAACTTTCAAATAAGAGCTTTTTTAAGGGTAGTTAATGTCATTTTTAAAGATTACAACAACTTAAATACAACAGCAATCCAAATGGTTGTTTGGGTGGACCGTCCATCATGTAGGGCCCAACATCAATGCTAATTGTCCTTTATGTGGAGCCCCTCAATGTACGCTACCCATCACCATCATGTGGATTCCACATTTGATGTGTCCATAGTGTCGGCCCTACCTTTGAAATGTATTGTCCATCATATGGGGCCCAATTTTGATATACCATTCATCATGTGAGGTGCACCTTCTATATGGATCATCCACCATACAGCCCACTTTGGATATGGGTCATCCATCATGAGAGACCTTGGATGTGGACCATCCATTAGGTGGGGCCCACTTGATGTCAACTGTCCATTATGAAGGGCCACATTTTTATTTGAGCCATCCATCATGTGAAGCCCACTCCGACCATTACGTGGGCCCACCTTGATGTGGACCATTCTTTGTGTGGGGCCCCATCTTCATTATGGGTCATTCATCATGTGAGCCCACATATCAACTGACCATCATATGGACCCACCTTCAATGACCATCATCCATCATGTGGATCCCACCTTTGACGTGGAGTGTCATTTAAATGGGACCTACTTGATGTGCATGCTCCATCATGTTAGGCCACACTTTGATGTGGGGCCTACCTTTAATGTGAACCTTTCATTACATGGGCCCACCTTGATGTGAGGCCCCACTTCAATATCAGTCATTCATTATGAGGGGCCCATCGTTGATGTCCACCATCTATCATGTGGGTCCTACCTTTGTTGTGGACCACGATCAATTAGGGCCCACATCACATACGTAGTCCATCATGTGGGACCCATTTGATGTCCACCATCTATCATGTAGGTCCCACCTTGGCTGTGGATTGTCCATCATGTGGGGTACAACCTTCAATATGGGTCATTCATCATGTAGGCCCACATTTAATGTCAACCTTACATCATGTGGTCCCACATTCAATATCCACCATCCATCACTTGGATCCTACCTTTGATGTGGACCATCCATCATGTGGCTCCCACCTTTGATGTCCGCCATCCATCATGTAGGTCCCGCCTTTGCTATGGACCATCCATCATGTGGGGCCCAACCTTCAATATGGGTCATCCATCATGTGGTCCCACATTCAATGTCCACCATCCATCATGTGGGTCCCACCTTTGCTATGAATCGTCCATCATATGGGGCCCACTTGATGTGGATAGTCCATCCATCATGCGGGGCCACATTTTAATGTGGGTCATCCATCATGTAGGACCCACCTTTAGTGTCCACCGTCAATCATGTGGGGCCCAACCTTCACTATGGGTTGTTCATCATGTGGGCCCTACCTTTGATGTCAACCTTCCATCATGTGATCCCACCTTCAATGTCCCCCATCTATCATGTAGGTCCCACCTTTGATGTGAGCGTTCATTATGTGAGGCCCACCTTTAATGTGACCATGCATTACGTGGGCCCACCTTGGCCCACCTTAAAAATATTCTAAAGAAGAGAAAAGGGCAAGATGGGAAATACTTAAAAAGTTTAAAAAAAAACTTGTCCAAAAATTAATTAAAAATGTCTACCCGCTTAAGCTAAATAAGCTCTTAAAGAAAAAGTCTATCACTTATTATTTAAGAGTTTTTTTTGTTAGTTTCTAAAAAAAATAAGCTCTAAAATGAAAGCTTTACCAAATGGTCTATTTTCATAATAAGAGCTTATTTTTATAGAATAAGCAAATAAGCTCTTATTAATAGATTTGCCAAACGCCCCCTTAGTTTTTTGACACTAAAATTGAGGATTATGCGAATTTCACGTGAGGCCCATTGTGATATATGTGGCTTATCCACACCGTCCATTCATTTTGCAGGCTAATTTTAGGGCATGTACCCAAAATTGAGGGAGATCCAAAGCTCAAGCGGACCACATCACACGAAACAGGGTTGAACACCTATTGTTAAAAACCTTTTACGACCATGATTTCCTATGGTGTTGGCCACTTGAGTTTCAGATTTACCTCATTTTTTGGCTCATGTCCTAAAATGTTCTAGTAAAATGGATGGACGACATAGATATGTTACAAAGTTGACAGTGGGGCCCACGAATTTAAGTCCATCATTTTCAAACTGCATTTCAAGGATGAAATACTTGAAATTGCATGGGGTAGTCTAACACGACACCTTACCGTACAATGCTTTACAGAAGCTTGGTGGAGCTATTAGAATTATAGCTAACTAATTTAACAATTTAAACTAAGTAAGAACACTTCGACTTCTAAGCCTTAGTGGGTCCAATCACATAGATTAACAAATGTATAATTTTTAAGCAATCAGTCTAAATGCATAAATTACTAATGATTTAACTAATCAAGGAACTAATCTATACAACCTATGTAGATTATATGAGATGAAATCATATAAGCTCAAGTCTACAGAACTAGTGAAAATACATGTTGGGTGTAAATGTGCCTATCTAGTCCTTAGCATACATTCCAATTAAGCCTTCATAATTAAGCAATTAAACATATAATGCATAAGTAGAAATGTGCTAAAATACATCACAAACACAAGCATATATAGTGGTTCGACTACTTGTCTATTTCACTCTCGGTTGTTTTTCCTAACCCATGAGAACACTGGATTTCACTGTGACAGTTTTAAATCAGGTTCACCTCACAACTTAAGAGTTTTAAATAGGTTTCTCCTAACCTTACAATCCTACACAAGGACCGAGTCCTACACAAGAACTTACACGTACGCACCCGTGTTGGTGGACCACATACACACCCGTGTTAGTGGTTCCCCTTGAGGACTTGACAATTTAAGCTCTACTCAAGAGCCAATGTCCTACAACTAAACCTGAATTTAGGCTTAACTCATAAACCAAGGTCCTATAATCGAACCCAATTCAGGCCCTCCAACCAAGCCAAGATCCTACAATCGAATCTAGCGTACTCTCCCATTAGAGCCTCCTCACGGAGACTTGATTTGGTCATACAACTGGGCCTAGGTCCTATTACCGAACCTATATATCGAGTTTAGCAATTTAAACTCTACACTCAACTTCGCATGGGAAGAGAATGGCTGGACTTTACAAGTTGACAACCTTCCTTGTCGGATTTAAGCCCCGTTGATGCACCGCTTGAGTTAATTGATCTCCGCTCTCCCGTGCTTCAATCAGCTCCCCATTTGCTCCCCCGATCTTGTTGCGAGTGTGTCATCAATGCCTCAACTCCAACGATTAATCGTCTTACATATGATCTTCTTGAGATGACCAAGGTAATAGGAAGTAGGTTTGAAATCTCTACAACTAATGACAATAGTTGCCTAGAAAATTTCACCTACAAAGATCTCTCTATAGAGTTTAGACAAGGAATTAACTATTTAGATCAAGTTCTATACTCTAAAGATCAAGAGGGAATAAGTTCATCTTCTAAATGAGCTTTGAATGCTCTATTCTTGTGATGAATCAAAAGGAAGATGGCTTGATTGGGTTAAGATTAGAGCCTAAGGGAGTATACAACAATGATATCTTCTAAATCACTAAAATTCCTCTCTTAAGCCAAAAGATCGAGTCTTTCGCTTTTATAGATGAAGCTCCAACGGCTACAAAACGGGCAGAAAATGATCGCTTCGCTGACATCGAGAACAACTTCGATGGCATTGAAGGGATCTTTGATGGGTCAAAACCCTAGTTCGATGGGATCAAAGAATTGTCTAAGGAATTTTTGAAGTTGTTGGATATCCAGTACGATGTTATCGAACACTATTCGATGGCATCAGAAAGCCAACTTTGATGGATCGAAAGACTGTTCAATGGGATCGAAAAACTGTTTAGAGAGTTTACATATTTTGCAGGACATATGTTAGATGGATCGAACTGGTCTTCAATGCCATCGGACTAAACTTTGATAGGATCGAAGTCCACTAAAAAATTGTTGTGTTGGGTAGGTTTGTTTACAGCAGCTTGCACCTCTTTTATTAGTCTAACTTATCATATTTTTCTAAGTGATTCTGAGGCTAACAATGATGACTAAGTTTTTCCTATATGGTCCAAGTCATTTAGGGTCACCAAGGCATATCATTTACCTGTTCTTATTCCTTGATGCTTCTTGTCCACTTGAATCTTCAATCTTCAGCTTATCAAGGCTCAGTCCACATTACAACACATGGACACGTGTGATTGATAAATAAGGTGCACCAGTATGCCACAGAAAAGTGCATTAACAATACTCATTTATGCTAAACATGTGTAAATGGTAATTATTACCCATTTACCTGCATTTACAGGAAGAAATTGGAAAACAAACACCCCTAAATAGGTGTGATTGATGGTGTTGTGGGGAATTCCGAGCTGGCCCACACATAAGAAGAAGCGCATAAGCCCAAGGGAAAAAAATACAAATCCTCGACCCAGAATTAGCAAAGGAGATATGACGACCATAATTAACTTCAACGACTATGAGAGCAGAGCAAGACTATGGCCTGATCCTCGGTTAAGATCGAGGATCAAGGGCTTATCAATGACGCTCCACCTAGGGGCATGCACCAACGAAGTCCTCGGCTTACCTGAAGGAAGTTTGCAGTCCGAAACGGTCCGCAAGTGAGGGAGCTTAGTCTTCGAGCTCGAGCTCCCCGAGCAAGATCGGCCAACCAACTTCCAGAGTCGGTCTGAGGTATCCAAATAGATCTGGATATTCCGGGATCTACTTCTATTCGTAACAGGCCTCCCTGACATAATAGGAGGGAGAATCGTACTAAATTGGGACTCTACCCATGTATCTTAGCTGGACTCAACTCTCTAGAAAGTTACCCCAAGTTCTATAAATAGGTTTGGGGTCTCCACCCTCAAGGTATGACACATCTTAACCTTAAAACCCCTTACTCTGATATTCCTGTGAGCCTGACTTAGGCATCGGAGAGTTCCTCACCGCACAACGGCACCTCCTCCTTGCCTATTCTATCCTTCTCTTACATGTTTGGTGAACTTGAGGGTATCTCGAGCGTCCTCCATCTAGGAAGAATGAGAGGGTGAAAAGCTACAAGGTTGGCCTCAGCTGACCTCATTGATTGTCCAGATTCGTTCGCCAACATTGGTGTCATCTATGAGAATATGATTAGTTTCGTGTTCTCACCACTTAAGTTCGACAGCTAAAACCAGTTCTTCTCCAATTCCCTGCCATTGTGAAAAAGAACAGGAAGGGAGGTGTTGTGGCTGAAACCTCCCACTATGACCCACTTAAAGACGAACAAGTTCAGAGAATGCCTGATTCTCTGCGACTCTCATCGACCTCGAGCCAACAACGGTCGCAGAATAGAAAGGCCCGAATCGCTTCCATCGAGGAGCAGCTTGGCAATTTTACAAAACAGGTGGCTCGCCTTGCATCAGTGGTGGGCAATCTAGGGCCGCAACAAAACAACCCTTTGGAGGTGGCACCCGAGCTGCCCCAAAATAACCACCCTGAACGATCACGATAGGGTCGGTATCAGGAATGACCTTTGACTAACGATGACTGCATGAGCCGAGCAACCCCTGCTCAAATAGTCGGAGGGCTCGACAAAACTGACCTACACCATATGCTCGACGAAAGGAGCCAAGCTCGGAGGGGCACACCCCAGAGAAAATGATGAAGAGAGGAGTCCCCTAGGAGGCGCAAATTGAGGCGATCTGAGGCCAGCTTGGCGATATTTAGCAAGCGTACTGAGTTAAAGCTCCGATGTCCATCAACGCCCTCCTAGAACAAACTAAGTCTCCATTCACGAACGACATCATGGCAACACAATTATCCCAAGGGTTCAAGATGCCCCAAATAAAACTCTACTCGGGCTTGGGTGACCCCGCCGAACACTTAGAGTCCTTCCGATCATGGATGGAGCTACATGATGCCATCACGCCCATCATGTGCAAGGTGTTCCCCTTGACGCTCACTGAGGCAGTCCGGATGTGGTTTAGGAACCTAAAACCAAAATTCATTGCCTCGTTCAAACGACTTAGAAGAGCCTTTGCCACCCAGTTCATCTGTGGCAAAGGCATTCGAAAGTCAACGACTCACCTTCTAACAATGAAGTAGAGGAGCGACGAGTCACTAAAGGATTACCTGGTGCGGTTTAATGTTGAGGCTATCCGGGTGGAAGATTACATTGACAAGATTACCCTCACAACCCTCGTGGTTAGGCTGAGGCTTGGAAAGTTTCTCTGGTCGCTTGGCAAATATCCATCAAGCACCTGTCAGATTTGTTGAACAGGGTATAGAAATACTCCAACGCCGAGGAACTCGTTAGCGCCCACAACAAAAGTAGTTTGGCCAGAGATAAGAAGCAGAAGGAATTCAAAGAAGGGTCCAACTCTGACCCCAAGCGGAGAAGGGACAACAGGAGTGGTGCCCCCCGAGCACCCAAGCACCCTAGCAGCCGATTCAATCGGTACACTCCCTTGAACACTTCCGCCGATCAAGTACTCATGGAAATTAAGGAAAAGAAGTACCTAAAATATCTAAACAAGCTAAGGTCGAATCCTGAGAAAAGAACAAGTTGAAGTATTACCTCTTTTATAAGGATCACAACCACAACACCACCAACTGCTTCAACTTGAACCAATAAATTGAGTCCCTCATTCAAAAGGGCTTTCTACAAGAGTACGTCAATCAACGCTAAGATGATAGGCCGCCTCCTCGGCAAGAAGGGCGAGAAGAGCCTATCAACAATGAGTCGATAGGGAGATCCAAACTATTTTCGGAGGACCCACTAGCGGAGGAGACTAGCCGAACACACAAGGCTCATTCGCGGAGTGTCCAGTTCGATGATGAGGTACATCACATTAACCTTGCCAGCCAACCTGAAAAAGAGCCCCTGGATGGATTCAAACCCCATCACTTTTATTGAGCAAGACACGAGGTGGCTCATTCACTCCCATGACGATGCGATGGTGATCGCACTGACCGTCGTGAACCAAAAGCTATTCAGGATGTTGGTCGACACTGGCAGCTCGGCCGACATCCTCTACCCTTCTGCCTTCAACTAAATGGGGATCGACAAATCTCGACTTCGAACAATACATACCCCGCTGCTCAAATTTTTCGAGGAGCGTGTGATGTTAGAAGGAAGCATCACACTACTGATCGCTGCAGGAGAGGTGCCCAACCAGGTCACCCTCATAGTGGACTGTCCTTCAGTCTATAAGGCCACCTCCGCTAAACAAGGCCTTATTGTAACGCCCCGAGATTTTGACTCTCGTGGATACCACAAAGAGTCGAATTCCTAGGTGTTAACTAGAATGCACCAAGGATAATATCATCTGCATTCCATCAATCATTCATACATTTAATACTTTGTGGCATTGAAGCACAGTGACGGAAGATAATTTATCTTATTTCATCAATTTCTATACTAAGTTATTAACAAAATGTCCTTAAAACATATCATATAAAATATTCAATCTTGTCTTCACCTAAAAAACTTATTACAATTAGGCCTGCACACGGGTCAGGGTTAAGGTCGGGTTAGGCCCAATCCTGGACCGAACCTAAACATATTTTAAAGGTTCAGGTTTCGGTCCGGGTTGTGACCAGGTTGGGTTGACCCAACCCTAACCCTACCCTACTTGCAAAAGGGTCAACCCTAATCCTACCTAAGCCTATATGTTGATCCAGGTCAGTTCGAGTCAGGTTAGGACCTAAACCTCATCTTCACCCTATAACCTAAGAATTATGATGATCCAAAACTCTGGCATGCCACAACATGGGAAACAGTTGGGATGGAAACGTCCACCATTAGTTTTGTGTAGGGTCCACCGTGGTGTTTGTATGAAGTCTAATCCATTCGTTCAGTTTTACTTGTTAGGATAAATTTTTTACCAAAAATAACAGTATTCCAAAACTCGAGGCGGTTTGGGTCGGGCGGAACGGGTCGGGTATACGTAGGGTAGGGGTACGGGTCGGGTCGGTTGGGTTTGGCATGTATCCTAAACCATACCTAGATTAAAAGCGGTCCAGCCACATTTACCCAAGACTGAACCCTTTTCTTTGTCAGGTCGGGGCGGATCGGGTTTCTGTCGGGTTGGATGGGGCGGGTCAGTTGGGTTAATCTGATAGATGTGCAGCCCTAATTACAATTTCGTAGAAAGCAGTAAACTATCCCAAGAATGCATAAGCAAGTAAAGTCTTCATTAAGTTGCTCCAGCTTCGTCATCTGTTGCCACGAACCTTTATCTTAGAGCTCGGTTCGCCTATTGAATCTTCACCTGCATTATCTGAGTTGCGTTTGGATAGCATTAATCGCTATCATAGTGAGGTATATCCCTCCAAGATAAACATGATAATAATAATAGTATAGAGATAAACACAAGCATGATGATAATGATAATCAATCAAAACATATAATATAAGTCTTGTTAATGCAATGCATGATATGTATGCTCTGGCTAAGGCACCTTAGCTAGAATCATAATATATGAAGTGGGACACTCCCGTTACACTTCATGCTAGCCACTAGTCACCAAAGGTAACTAATTAAACTAATGGAAGCAAAAAAACTCTCTATTATGACTTCCTCCGTGACACCAAGAGAGGTTGGCCCACCTAGTCGAGCCCTAGTGAATGCATGGATTAGTTTCACCTTTAGTTAAGTTGAAAACGACGTTCATGAACTAATGACCCCTGCTTACCCTAATCAGCTTCAAGAAAGCTCAAGGTCACTATGGGGAGTTACAAACAACCCACATAGGCTGATAGTTCGGGCTTAGTATCCATACTACCAACTCCGGCTCATGAAACTTCGCATGTTCAGTAACTCTATCCTTCCATAGATCCATCACAGGTAACGTATCAATATAAGAATTCCCTTAGCACTTATCCAACATTTGCACATGTTAATGCCAAAACTTAATAACAAGGCATATACATTCAACAATACCCATACGGTAATGCTAACACTTAATATTCAATAATAAGGCATATTGACCTAACAATGCAAATGGTAATGCCAACGCTCAACACTTAACAATAGGGCATATTCATCCAATAATATATATGGTAATGCCAATGCAATAAGGCCCCTACAGATTTCATCTCTTTACATCAAACGGTTACATCAGTATCGGGCTAAGAGGTGTGCATTAACATAACATCCACATAGATAACCATATACACATATCGCATGGATCATCGTATAGATCATTAACATATGTAAAACATGGATCAAGAGTAACTTAGCATAGTTTTCCATATAGACATAAATATAAACATGCTTTCTCATCCAATCATCCATACACGCATCGCAAGGCGATATCATGAACAATCAATGATAAATTTACATAAAACATCATGTTAAATCACATTCAGATCAATAACCACAAGTTATTCGCAAGCGACACTTGTAAACACGACGATCTATAAATGAAAACTCTAGAAATCAAGTTATTTTTGTATTTGGCTTGAAGGGGGTCCTTACCTTATATTAGGATGAACTAGAAGAGAATAACCTATAAGATAAGGGGGATGATCATCAAAGGGCTCTACGTTTTACTAGAATTTCACACATGTACATGTGTTAGGTTGGGAGCCAATACTCTGAAGGATGACTTGGATGGGTCGTCTCCTCTCTCTCTCTCTCTCTCTCCCTCTCCCTCTCTTTCTTTCATTCTCTCACTCCTAGGATTTAGACATGCAAGGGGGTTAGAGATGACTGAAGTTTTTTAGGTTTTCTCTATAACACATTAAGAGAGAGGTTTTCTCTCATATTTAACACCTCATGTGTATAAGGGTGGACGTCCATACCTATGACGCATAGAACGACTCTACAAAGGTGGTCTTCACATGATGTTTAAGTAAATCCAACTTACTCATCATATTTTGCATCTCGAGGTGACCCTAGATATGAATTTTTTAGGTAATCAATGACTTTCAACAAGAGATACAGGGTGGGGTTTGTCCAACGGTCATGGGCAAACATATGAGTTTTCACTTTTATGCCTTCTAGGAGTTGTTAATCAAAGATATAAAACCATAGAAATGATGATATTAAAGGTACTTTTAAGGTGTATATCTTGGTTTGATTATAGGACACCTAGGTGGGTCAAAACGGACTATGATCTTGATTAACGGTCCATGCATGATGATCAAAGTCTAAAATTGAAGAAAATATGTAGTCATGAAAGGTAAACGATTGGGAAAAATTTGGTAATTGATTAATTATGAGAAATGCTTAGATCTGAAATTTCACCTTTAACGGATAAAAGAAGGAAGTGGCTCCAGGGTTCGATGGCCTAGGATCATAGATCGGGATTTAAATTTTGTGTAAACGCGTAGTCACAAGAGGCCAATATGTGGTCCGAATTTGAGAAGCGATTGAAAGTGGGAAGTGAGTTAATTAAAATGTCCAAATTTGGAAAGAGTTGATAACTCGGTTATTTCCTAAAACAAGATAACTTGGTGAGTAAGAAAGAGACTTATTAAGGTGGGGCACTAAAATCACACTATTAGTCCAAGATAAGGACGATCTAACTCACTCACATGAAGGAGAATATTCGACTATGATTACCCATCCACTTTCCTCACTTGATGGACAAAAAAATCAAGAGTTAATGGGCTGATTTGACCATTGGGCCACTTATACTATGATCTAAGGGCTGAAACTTGAATTTTATGGTTAACTTATGATGAATAAGCATGGGATAAAATTTCAAGTCAAACGGATCATGGGAAGCATGTGATCTACAAATCAAGAGTCTAGGTTAATATGAGTCATTCACATTTTGGGTACTCAAGATTCCATATCTATACACTTCAGATAATTACTTAAATCTTAGGTTAAGAATTTATCACTAAGACGATCAATTTGGTATGGTTACTTTCCCGACTATATTTTTCAATCAACGGCTATGGGTGCTCATAGGTTAAGATCTTCATGATCATGGGGCCTTACTTGAAAATCTATCTACACGCCATTATTATACACTTAAAATTACGCTTACCTTTCAGACAGATTCGAAAACTATTTACTCGATTGATAAAAAATCACGAATTAGGGGGTCCAAGGGCATTATCATAATTATTTCTGATTTAAGAGTTTTACAAAATCTAATGCTTCCACGAGGTTATACGCATGTTTCTAAGCATATCTTACAAAATGGATCATATCTAATTCATTAAGGATTAATAGTCATTCATAAAATCAATTAAAATTCACCTTAACCAAAGAAAATACATATAACAAGTAATGTACTAAACTTAAGCTAAAATAGAAACATCCGGGATGTTACAATCCACCCTTCTTAATTTTTTTTTTTTTATTATTGAAGTTTATCTGAGGTGCGATGTTGAAAAGTTGATGGTATTTCTCTCTTATTTCATCCTTATACTCCCACGTTGCTTCCTCTTCTCCATGGAACGATTAGAGGACTTTAACTAAAGGAATGTCTTTAGTGCGAATGAATTTCTCTTTCCGATCTAAACATGCATCGGGCCCTCTACCTATGATGTATTGTCTCTTACTCGATCTGCTCCCACTGAATCACATGAGTGTTATCTCCCTCGTACTTCCCTACTCCCTTTTTCTAATATCGACTTGTGAGTTTTCCATCTTAAGGGGATGGAGAACACATTTAGTTGATGTTGATTTTCTTTAAGGTGGCTTGCAAAACTTTCAATTCTTTTGTCCCTTTTTTTTCATAATATCTCCTAACGACGTGGTGTACAATAAGAGCATCTAAAATTTGATTTATCATTAGATTCAGCAAATGAAAGGAAATCACTCATACTTTTCTTGAAATTTAAAACTCATGCTCGCGACTTATTTTTCGTCTTTAATTATCTTTGATCCATTTTTATGTCTTTCTAAAATTTGGGGTTGTTACACTTACTCCCGAGCCTTAGCAAGGCCAGCCTAGAGAGTAGGGGGCAACTGTTGTGGGGGATTTCGAGCTGGCCCACACATAAGAAGAAGCCCACAGGTCTAAGGGCCCAAAGTGCAAGTCATCGGCCTAGAATGAGCAGAGGAGATATGGTGACCACAATTAACTTTGATGACTGCGAGAGCAGAGCAAGACTATGGCCTGATCCTCGGCTAAGACCGAGGATCAAGGGCTTATTAATGACGCTTCGCCCAGGGGGCACGCACCACCAAAGTCCTCAGCTTACCTGAGGGAAGTCTAGCAAGTGAGGGAGCTCAGTAACCTGAGCTCCCCGAGCAAGATCGACCGACCACCTTTGAGAGTCGGTTAGAGGTATCCAAGTAGTCCGGATATTACAGGATATACTTCTATTCTTAGCAGGACCTCCCTGATACAATAAGAGGAAGAATTCTACTAAATTGAGACTCTACTGACGTATCCTAGCAGGACTCGATTCTCTAGAAAGTTCCCCCAAGTCCTATAAATAGGTTTGGGGTTTCCACCCTCAAGGTATGACACATCTTTGCCTTAAAAATCCTTACTCTGATATTCCTATGAGCCTGACTTAGGTATCAGAGAGTTCCCGGCCATACATCGACACCCCCCTTGCCTATTCTGTCCTTCTCTTACAAGTCCGGTGAACTTGAGGGGATCTTGAGTGTCCTCCATCCAGGAAAAACGAGAGGGTGAAAAGCTACTAGGCCAACCTCAGCCAACCTCATTGGTTATCTAGATTCGTGCAACAATGGATGATAAGTGGGTGCACATAGAGAAAAGGGGCAGTTTGTTGATGATGGTTAGTGGTAAGTAGGATCAATGTAAAATAAAATTCCATAAAATCATTTGAATTGGATTCCTTTAAAAAATGAGGATCAAATGCAAATGTTAAAACAATGGACTTTCGAAAGTGGGCCCACGTTTATGACCCACCCGGGCTAAAAAATTTTAAGAAGGTATTTCGATAAACTTATTATAATTATTATGTTAAACGAAACATACACTAATTTAGAGTATTGTAATTGATTTACTTAACGCATTCCAATTATAAGCATTCAAATATAATTTTTGAAATTCATTATATTCTAATTATAAATATACAAACACATACGGGGATTTCAATTTGCATCTATTCAATTTACCATATGAGTTATTGTGGGGGTATTTCAAGCTGAGCTATTGTCGGATTATGGAAGACCTGACCCGACGTCAACCTTGCGCCGAAAGATCTACATGTGGCAAAATAGGTCAGCCCGATACAATGAGCATATTGAAGACAATAGAGCAAAGGTTGTCGGGCGTCCCGGAGCTCAGATCAGCTGAGACAATCAGCTTGGTATCTGACCTATAGCTCGACCTCGTCGTAGGGATTGAGGATCCCTCTCCCAAAGTGTTCACAAGGTAGGGAGCTCTGCTAGCTCAGTATAGGACACCGACCTCTGTCCCAACCTTATATCTACACATCCGGCCTGGCCCGACCTAGCTCAGACAACCGTCCTGACGTAGGTGAGGTAGCGTGTATCGACAGGAGAGCCATGGTACAGAAGTACAAACTCCTAATAAATGCAGGACAGTCAGACAAGATGACACCTACACTAAACCTCATAAATGCAGTAAGAGGAGTAGGTGTGGCTCCCTCACCACTATGATGGCCGTTGGGAAAGGAAAGGCCGTGCCGCCTTGACTGTACCATCAAGTCAGGGTGTTGGTAAGAATCGGAAGGCAAACGGCACCCAACATTGTTTGTCTCTACTTTGGGGTCTCGCGGGGTCCCACAGAGCATCCAATTTAGACACCGTCTACCGATACCCGGAGGCAGCTCTACGTCTAGCGACGGATATCTCACCGTTGCACCAGTTATTTCCCACGGATATAACAGTAATGTCGTAGAACCGTCTCTCCAGTGAACGCATGGCATCTTCGTATCATATGTCAATCAGGTCAACCCATGGAGAGTCAGAAGGACGGATGGCTACCGTTTTAAATTAAAACTCACGAGACAATCATATCCGTTAGTCTTTCTACACTTTTTCTCACTGCATGTTTGACCGTTGATTGTTTTCATTTTCCACTGTAACACTAAATGGCCAAAGATCTGATGGATAAGATTGTATAATAAGAATGAAATTTGATACCTAAACCATCCATCCTTCCACGTGTCCTTTGCAGAGATGGCTCTACCACGTTACTGCTCTACCAGCTGTACCATATCATCTAAGAACCTTTTTTCTAATTTTGGTAATTCAGCCCACAGGAAATGGCATACGTCTGCGAGTCGGGATCCTCAAACGAGTGTCTTCACACGCACTTCTACACACGAATACACGTGCAAGCTTGGACAGTTCTAATAAAATCCAAACCGTTCATCTAATTTTATCATGCTTATGAGTGATATGCTCTGGATATCATTTCGATCTACCCATCAACTGGGTAGAAATTGTACAAAATAATGCACGGCCTTTAAGACGTTTTACAAGTTTTCAATCCGTCCATTATTTTAGTTCATGAATGGCCTATTTAATTATCGGCTGACATGATTCTGTTCCACGTTGTCAATCAAGTGGGTCCCACCTATACACAGATCAGTTGCCTTGTTGGAAACCGGGCATCCATGCGTGTATAATTCATCAGTTGTGTCTCGTAAGGATGAAGTAGAAATATAAAAGCAAATGCCTGATAAAAGCTTAGGATGGCCACCACTACGTGAACATATATGTTCTAGAAGTAATTTTACATTTCTATCAGTGTAACTGTTTTTATAGGTTCTTTATTGTTCTTATATTTTGTGTGTACCGTTAGAATAAATTTTAAAATCTGATGAACGGATTAGATTCTATAATAAAATCATGGAGAACTCCATAGAGCTTGGGTGATGTACACACACGGTAAAACAGGAGCTCCCAAACTTACAGAATAAAGTAATAGGGTTGTCACGCAAATTCTAAGAAGATAGAGGGTAAATTGTAAACCCATTCCCAAGAAAAGTACACCTGCATAGCATACTCTGACGTAGTGTGATTAACTATACAATACACATATGTCCATCATACATATTTCATATATTTAAATCAATCTCAACCGTTAAAATCATTGACCCAACATAGGAAACGCATTCAATCCAAGAATAATACATTTCATCTCATCAGATTCACATAATTTTCTTCGACCATTCCTCCCTTTCATTTTTAACCGTTCATTCATAATCTGCTGATGTGGGAACTACGATGAGTGGCTATCCAAAAATGATACACGATATTATATCCTTAAAAGACTAAAATATAAGCCACGTGTTTGGTACACCTATGCAAGCGTACAAATTTATTGTCGTCCTTTGGAGTATCATATAATACTTCGATCCCTTTTCTCGTCGGTTGGATTCGTCGATTTCAGTTACAAGCTAAACCGCGTGCGTGTGTGTTTGTTAGTTGACCCTCTCCCTCTGTCGAAGCATAGAAAAAGCGAGAAGAAAAAGAAAAAAAGAAAAAACAAAGAAATTTCTACGCAAAAATCCAACTTCTTCCATTTAAGACAGAAGTATTTATCGTACTATCAAAAAAAAAAAGAAAGGAAAAAAAGCTGTCATCATTCAATGGAGTTTTAGCTGTTTTTAAGGTATCACATCTTTACTTTTTATTATTCTAAATTTTACTATTTATTTATTATTATTAATATGGCACTTAAATCTAGAAAAGGATAATTGGGTTTTTTTATTTATTTTTAATTTTGGGCTTTCAGAATTTTTTTAATTAATTTTGTTTTTGAATTTTGTGACAGGTAAGATTTGGGTGGTATTATGTTGATAGATTTTGATTGAATCTTTTGTTGTTTTTTTATTTTTTTATTTAGTGGGTTTTGTTGGTTGGTTTTTTCCCCTTTCTTGAATTATTTTTACAACCCTAGAGTTTGGTTGAAATGTTATGGTTTTGGGTCCTTTTTTGGTGGTTTTTTTTCTTGTTGCGAATTCTTTTGGGGTTGGGTTTTTGGTGAATTGGGTTTGGTTTTAATGTCAAAGATCATGTCTTTGTTCTGATTTTTGGTATGGTTTTATTATTTGAAGATTTTGTTTGGGTTGAATTATTAATTTTGGGTGTTGGGTTTCAATGTTGGGTGAATTTGGGTTTTTTTTTTCATGTCATAAATCATGCCATTATTCTTATTTGGAAGATCACATGGTAGGTTGTTTGCCCTTTTTTATGATTCTATTATTTATTTTGTGTTTTCTTTTGTTAATCTCTAACATTGGGGGATCTTTATTTTGGTTTAATTTTGTGATGTTTGGTGAATTGGGTTATATTTTTCATATCTGAAATCATGCCATTGTTCTGATTTTGGTAGATCACATGGTGTGTTGTTAGTCATTTTGCATGATTTTATTATTTATTCTTATGTGTGTGTGTGTGTCTTTTTTTTTTATTTTTTTATTTTTATTTGTGTGTGTGTGTGTGGTAAATCTCTAATATTGGGGGATTTTGATTTTGATTTATTTTGTAATGTTTGGTGACTTGGATTCTTTTTCCATGTCTTAAATCATGCCATTGTTCTGATTTTGGTAGATCACATGGTGGGTTGTTAGTCATTTTTCATGCTTTTATTATTTCTGTTTTTGTTTTATTAATCTCTTATATAGGGTGGGATTTTGATTTTGTTTTAATTTTCTAATGTTTGTTGAATTGGTGTGTTATGATTTGGTATGACTTTTTTTATTTTTTTATTTTTTGAGGGTTTCTAATTGTCTGATGAGTAATTTTTTTTTTCCCACACACATAACATCATGTTTTGATTAGATCTTTGATGTTGAGGTGACTTTGCTTTGAAAGTTTTCATGTTTCTGATCTTTGAATTTGCATGGTTTGGGTAGATCTTGCTGATTGATTATTTTCTCCTTCGTTTTTGTTTTACAAGGAAAAGGGACGCAGCTATTTGTGTTATTGAGATTTTTTCTTGCTTGTGGAAAGGTTTTCATGGCTGGAAGGAATTTGCGACTGGGAGGTTAGATTCAAATTATTCTCCATAAACTTATATTTGCCTGCATTAAACCTTTGAAATTTTAGATTTAGCTTAGATTCAAAGTTGATTTTGATGGATTGCAGAATCTATGTTTTGAATCTGTTGCTTTCTAACTCAGATCTATTCTCTCATGTTCGGAATTACGACTGGAAATTTTTCATTGTGTTAGAACATGTCCTTTCCAAGAAACGTTGAATGTCTGTAACTGTCTATTATTGAATCAGTAGTCAGACCTGGGAATTGGTCCATTTTTGAGAAAATATGAATGCGAATCTCTTGCCAGTCATGTTACAATATAGGACATCTCTACAAGGCAAACACGCCAATTCACATATGTGTGGGACATCTTATGTTTGCAAAATCTTGGCCTCATTGTCTAGATGGCCTGACACCAAATCCAATTCAGTCTGCTCATCAGACAGGCCATACATGTTATTGTGGACTATTAGTAAGTTTTTATGAAGTATCCATATCATGTGGGGTGGGCCCACCTGATGAGAGGTCTGGCCTTGTTTGTGCATCAGATCATCTGCATGGTGAGGTCCACCTTATGCAATGTTCAAATGGCTCACACATGTACCAAATGGGAGTGTGTCCTGTGTTTCAAGGTGCACGTGGGGCTAGCGAACCTTTGGGTATTGAGTAATGTCTATAGTTTGTACTCATTGAATTGTAGAGTTATTGCACTTTGATGTAAGCAATTCATATGCTAGTGAAAGGTAGAGGTGTCGAAGGTCCTTAGGATGTGGACGTGTTGATAGGAATGATGTATCTTTCCTACTCTTTTTGTGAAAGACATACATAAATGATAGAGTTTTGTAGTCAATTCCAAGATTGACTACAAAACTCTACAGACAACCTTCAAAGCCGATCAATGGTGTTGCCAATGTGTGTGAGATGTGTATGGTAGATTCCAAGATTGTAGATCAACTCTTTATCCACTGCCCATTTTCTAGGCAAATGTTTAGGCTATAGCTGCTTCTTCAGAATCTTCGACATATCCTGGGTGATGCCAAAATTGATTGTGGAGTTATTTCGCTTTGGTATGGGTGAGTAGGGAGAAATGTCAAAGCTTTTCTAGCTTTTTGATGGGCTATTTGAGTGGAAAGAAATGGAAGGTGCTTCTGCAACGAGTCCCTTAAGGCGGAGGAGGTCTTCTCGAAAGCTCATGTTCTTGTTGTGGAATGGGCTTTTCGTATTAAATCATTAGAAGATTGTAATTTTTCTTTCTTCAGCTATAGCCTTTGCGCCACCTCGGCATTTCTTTAATAAAACCATCGTTACTTCTAAAAAATAAGGAGACATACAGAGTTGCACTATCTATCTTAGGATTAAAATTATGGGCCATACTATGAAACTTTGGGAGAGAGTGATTGAAACAAGACTAAGGCACGAGGCGAATGTATTGAAAAATTAGTTTGGTTTCATGTTTGAGAGGTTCCGCACTAAAGCTATTTTCCTACTAAGACAGTTGATGGAGAAATATAGGGAAAGAAAGAAGGATCTCCACATGGTCTTTATTGACATAGAGAAAGCATACAATGGAGTTCCTAGAGAGTTAATTTGATGGGTATTGGGAAAGGAAGGAGTCCCAAGAGGGTAGATTGGCATTGTTAAGGATATATATGAGGGACTGCTAACAAATATGAGGAACACTGGTGGAGAGTAAGGTATTCAGTAACGGTGACAATGGCTGTAATGGCTAGCCTTATGATTGTTATGATACGGGCTGTAATGGTCGTTATGGCTCCTATAACAACCGTTATGGGCATATAATGTTCAAAAAAAATTTAAAAGGAAGAAAATGTATTGGCCTCGTATTGGATTGTTATGAGTCCGTATCAGCCCGTTACGGCCTGTTGTAGGAAAATTTCTTTTAGAACTACAACCCCGTATTATGTAATGGCTCTCACTGTTACAATTACGTAATGGCTGTTACAGCCACAATATAACCATTTTTCAATACCATGGTGGAGATTCAAGTGAGTTTCCAATTACAAAAGGCTTACGCTAGGGGTTGATATTGAGCCCGTGGTCCGTAGCTGCTGGACCCCAGCAATTAGGGGTCATGGATAAGTTGGTCCCTTGATCAGGTAAACCATAATACAAAGAGACTTTCATTCTTGTATGCTCAATGGAGAATGCGCCTTTTGTGTACTTCCAAACACAATGCTCTCTTGAATGTATTCCTCTGGAAATGTGGCAGTGAGCCTACTTCCGAATGCATGCTCGATGTCCTGAAATGTATACTCATAGTTGGATGCATCAATGATCGTATTCGCTCAAGTTCTAATGTAAATTATGTCAATTCGTAGATCAAGGCACTATACTGTGCAAAATTCACGGTTCTCTTTCTTGAAATCCTGACTGAGAATTACTTGAACTTCTTTGTATAGATCTCGAATGTTTGGCATGCACAATATTCTGCACATTTGGGGCCCATGGTCAAGTGATCCAAACTGCACCACAGATTGGGGATGCCTCAAAACTCTTCCAGATAGTAAGATCCTGACACTTCAATATGGTGGCCTACAAACAGATGTTCAGAGAAAAGAGCACCAGTTCTCCACATTCAATGCAGAAAAGAACAAATGTTAAAAGGTTTAGAATCTGGTGCTCTGGGAGATTTCTGAGGCACACCTAATTCAAAGTGGCCCCCTCAGATCAACGGTTTGGAACACCAAACCATGTGTGCTGCATGTATGGAAACCTGCACATTAGATGACCCTGTAATTCTAATTTTTCTCCTGGCTTTCTTTTTTTCTTGCAAATATTTAACGAACATGCATTGTGAAATATAAATACAATTTGTATTATGCAGGTGAACATTGATGGTGACAGAATGCATTCGGAATTGCTTCACGAAAGAATATCAGGAAATTTCAAGTTGCAGAAGTTTCACATTAGATACACCTTTTAACATTGGAAGGATGCCTGACGATGCTGCAGTAATTTCTCAAAATGAAACAGAAGCTACAGCTACTGGGCTGCAACAGATGCAAATGACTGCCGAGACTAGTGGTCGTGATGAAGTGAAGGTCACACGGTGTCTCAGGCGCAGGGCATGGACAGATTATGGGATATTTGATAGTTGCTATGATGAGGACTCGGATCATGATCAGTCTGCTAAGGTTATTGGATTTCATAGAACTTGTTTTTTAGCTCAAAAAAGAGAAATGACCATAGTGGGGCTAGAAGAAGTCATGTTTTTCACTTGAACTCCTATTCCATTCATCCATTTGGGTGGTCCATTCATCCAAAGTTTAAAATTTGAAACAGGTATCTGCTAGATGGCGGCCAAAAGAAGCATGCAGGCCCATCATTGACGAAGCTCCTGTATTTTATCCAAATGAGGAGGTAATCTAATTCAATCTTTTTTGGTGGAGACTGCTATGTTATTTCATAGTGTATTTGTGTATGAATCCTACTTGCGGGCCCCAAATCAGATGTGGCCCACATCGTGCCAACGTAGCAAATGGGTGTAAGATCTGGGATATTCATCGGTGGGCCATACGTTGATTGCGCCCCATAAAAAACCACCGCACTCCTCAACACTGCACTACATGCTACCCAAAAAAGATGGTTAGAAAGGATAATCAATGGTCCACAATCAACATTTGTGTGGCCCACTTGATAAGATGACCGGTCTGATTTTAATTTTGGACTAGAGCACATCATAGTTTCAAAATCATGAAAACTTGACTTTACTTGATATTTATTCGGGTTGGTTCAACTCAAAGACTCGACCTAACTCGACTCGATAGGCTCAAGATACTAAGTATATTTAGATTTAGCAATCTTTGTTCATGTATTATAAAATAACAAAAATAGCAACAGGTATTTTGTAGCTAGTTGGTTAAGTGCTCTTGCTTCTCTGAAAGAGGTTGCAAGTTCGAATCTGGCTCGTGTACTTTTTTACTTCTAATTAAAGGTGAGTGACTTGGCCCAAGTCAGAGTGAGTAATGTCGAGTCGACCGAGTTTGCAGGTACACATGACGAGTTTCTCTGTGACTCACCTGAGTCATTCTCATATTCAAGTTTCTTACAGATATCTTGCCGATCAAGTTGACTAGGCTGAGTTTCGAGTCAAGTCAGCAAGTTTTAGAACTATGGAACACATTCTCGCACATTTTTTCCACATTGGCACACATAGGATGCTCCAGTGCTTGTGTTTGGAGGTGGTAGGTGTGCATCTGCAAGTAGCTTTCCTCTTCACTCTTCAGTGGTGCCTTCTTGTTGTCCATCAGTCCCAGGCAATTGATCTTTGACAAGATCTATTCATGCAGGAGTTTAAAGATACGCTTGGTTACATTGCAAGAATACGGCAGAAAGCGGAGCCGTATGGTATATGTCGGATCGTGCCACCTCCTTCTTGGAAACCACCTTGCCCTTTGAAAGAGAAGGCCGTGTGGGAGAGAGCCAAGTTCGCTACTCGGGTCCAAAAGGTTGACAAGCTTCAAAATAGGGAGCCAATGAGGAAGAAGTCCCGGATCCGGATTCACAGGAAGAGGAAGCGGAGAAGGCGCTCAAGGATGGGACCCACTTGCAGGCGTAATAGTTCGGATGTTTCTGAAGTCAACGAAAGTGTTGCCTCTGACACGGATGAAAAGTTTGGATTCCAGTCGGGTTCGGACTTCACGCTTGATTCTTTCCAAAAATATGCTGATGATTTCAAAGAGCAGTATTTCAGTACGATAGATGATAACCAGAATTCGAATTCTACCAGCGGTGAAGCTGACAAGAGGTGGAAGCCTTCAGTTCCACCATTCAGTGGAGGATATTGAAGGCGAATATTGGCGGATCGTTGAGAAACCAATGGAGGAGATTGAGGTATATGCATTGGGTAGTTCAGTAGAGAAATGCAATAGATGTCATGTCCCAAGTCCGGTTCATTCACACCAGTAACTGCCACCATGAACATCCCCTCGCCTGAAAACCAGGAAGGACCACTCAATCAGGTGGGCTAGTCATGTAAGTTGAGTGTGGACCGTTGTACAATCTATTTGTAACTGTCCACTTTATCGTATGTGTGTGGGCCATCTGATGAAGTGTACCTGCCTATTTTTGGGCCAGGGAGTGTTTGCAGTTTGGACCACCTCATGTAATGGATGGCTAATATCTTGAACATCTGTGCCATGCTTGCACATGTTGCTGGAAGATCCTCCATAGCAGAGCTCATTTCATTATGGTTGCACTAGAATGTATTAGTTTTCATGGTTTTAATTTCTGTTGCTTTTATTCTGCATTTTAAAAAAATTCCAGGTACTTTACGGTGCTGATCTGGAAACTGGAGTTTTCGCAAGCGGCTTTCCTAAAGCATCCTCGTCAAATGAAACTGACCCGGATCAATATGTGATGTCGGGTTGGAATTTAAACAACTTCCCACGACTTCCTGGGTCTGTGCTATCTTTTGAAAGAGGGGATATCTCTGGAGTGTTAGTGCCGTGGCTATATGTAGGGATGTGCTTTTCTTCATTTTGTTGGGTAGGTTGTAGGTTCTTGCATATGCTCTTTTCTTATAATCTACTGGATATTTGATGTAAGGGTTACCTATTCGGTGCACCATGCACTCTGTCCCCTTATTGCTGGCTCCTGATAAAATTGGAGACATGGGGCAATAGTCCATGGTCTGGACCATTCATTTGGTGTGTTGCTCTTTGGATCGACCGCTGTCAAAAATGTCTTGCTGATCAGGTGACTTTGATGACTGATTTATGACCTACAAATGGATGGTAGAAATGAATACAGGTGAGGTAAGCATCAACAGGAAATGTTCCTCCAATCTGATGTGTTGGCCATCCAATCCATTTAATCTGCTGACAGTGGTCCATCCACAGAGGGGCCCACTTGATCAATGGTCCAGCCTATGGACTACTTTGCCATGTTTCCAACTTGGTGCAGTACACCCTTAGTATTGTTGAAAGCGCTTGGTATTGTAGTTACTGATTAAAATAGGAGAAATGTATATGTATTTGCTCATAAAGAGTGTGGTGCAGTATAGCTATTGGGATTGCTAATGATCTCTTCTCTTGAAATTGATGCATTTTCTTCCATTGCATTATTGGTGCGGCAACAGCATGTTGAGGACCATCACCTCTATTCACTGAACTATTTGCACTGGGGAGATCCGAAACTATGGTATGGGGTCCCTGGCAGCAGTGCAACAAAATTGGAGGATGCCATGAAAAAGTGTCTACCGGATTTGTTTGAAGAACAACCTGATTTACTGCATGAACTGGTAAGTGATGACCTTTCTTGCATTTTCCTTTAAATTCTTTCACTAGATTTGGACACATGCATGCTTATTTTGCATGCCCTTTTGATGTGGGGCCACTCCAGTGGGAGTGGTACCACATAAGCTTACAGTGGTACCATCTAGATGTGGGGCCCGCGTGATGTACTTTCATCATCCAACCTGTCTATCAGACGTTTCACTGCCTAAAACTCCAGGACTCAAAATTCAGCCCGATCCAAAACTAATGCGAGTGACAAAATGGAACAAGCTGTGAGGGAACACCCACCCTTGAATTCCAAAGGGACCCACCAGAGTCATAAAACAATCTGAATCTTGGCATGACCCTTCATCTAGATTGGACGAAGGGCCTGAATACCATTGATTATATATAAACAGAACGATGGGCACCCCATGCTAATCAATAGTGGTTGTTCCCTCTCAATATGTTCCATATGACTGTGGCTGATTTGAGTTTTGGATCAGCCTGATTTTTGGGCTTTGGAGGTTTAATGAGGTCACACATCTTATGGACAGGCTGGATTATGTGAATGCATCATTGGAATCCCCATCTGCCTGGTACCACCGTAAGCTTACGGTGGTACTAGTACCAATGGAGTGCGTCCTATTGAAAAAGGAATGGTTAAAAGGACCAATGGTTTATATTCAAAGCACATGTTGGCCAGCATGACTTGTGGTCCACCACCTTGATTTTCGGGCCCAGGGAATGTTCATGGTGGACCCCACATGATGAACGGCTGGATGCCTGGATCTCACCTGTGTGCGCCACAAATCAAGCTCTTCAAAATTTTTTTTCTTGTTTGAATTGTATTAGCATGCCTTCAAATTGTTGGAGAATGAAGCTGATGCAAAGGATCACTTTAAGATGCACTCCTGATTCGTTATACTTTGAGCTTATGATGCAATGTCCTGAACAGGTAACACAGCTATCTCCTTCAGTTCTAAAATCCGAAGGTGTTCCTGTTTATCGCGCCGTTCAGCATTCCGGGGAGTTTGTTCTTACTTTTCCAAGGGCATACCATTCTGGCTTCAACTGTGGCTTCAATTGCGCTGAGGCTGTGAATGTCGCCCCATTTGACTGGTTACCTCATGGTCAATGTGCTGTCGAGCTTTACAGTGAACAATGTCGTAAGACGTCTGTGTCTCATGATAAATTGCTACTAGGTGCTGCCCGGGAAGCCATCAGGGCGCTCTCAGAGCTGCTTCTACTTGGGAGGAACAACCCTGAAAATATAAGATGGCAAAGTGTTTGTGGGAAGGACGGATTACTTACCAATGCGATTAAGGTAAATCTTATGAATATATGAGGTGCTCAATCAAAGGAAACAAGGGAGTTTTATTGGGGAAAAAATCCTTGAAAAAGCTGAATTTATGAAAAAGGCCTTTTGACTATTTTGAGGATGCTCTGACTGTACAGATGGATGGCATAATGACCAAAATATCCTAGTTCATTTTTAAGTGGTGTGGTAGAGCATTGTCGGGTGGATGTGGTAGAGCATTGTCGGGTGGATGTGGTTTGTGTATTACATCTACTCTGTCTAGAAGGTGCACCTCACCATGATAATCAATGCCCCCAAAATTAGGCTGATCCAATTATCAAGTGGGCTGCATGTGGAATTGGAGATTTTTTGGAAATGTATGTTCTTTTATTTGATGTGGTTCACTTGATGATTGGATTGGGCTGATGTTTTGGTCATATAATATTCATGGTGGGTTCACCTATTTGATGGGTTGGATGCCACAAACGCGTCACATGGACCCTGTAATGCTTGGCTTTGCCACTACTCCATCGTATCCTTTTGAGAAATCAAAATATTCAATGACTTTAAAAAATATAATTTTATTTTTATTTTTATTTTTATTTTTTTATAAAAATCCAAGAAACAACAGTTTATCGTCTTACCCAGTAACAGAACAGGTGCAACCTAACTTTCAGTAACATATTCCTTTTATCTGGTGAGTCCCATCATTTGAGAGGCCGTGCCACTATCTTTCCTATTAGATGATTATAGCCATCCAATGAAAATGGCATAATGGGAAGTACAGCCAGTGGATACCTTAATTGGACCTGATTCAGACGGTTAGGATCATCTGTTGGGGTAAGATTTCTTTTGGGTATTGATCATCCACTGTGCAGCCCACCATATGAAATATCTGGATCACCAAAACCCAACGTGCACAGTTTGTTTGGATGAGCAAATGCACAATAAAATGGTGTGTATTTCCTCTTTTCCATATGATTCTACTGCTCCAAAAATATGTCCTTCATGTGCATGTGAAGCTGAAAATTCTTCCAAATTTGTAATTGTTTGCGACTTTGTTTTCTAGACACGAGTCGGGATGGAACAGGAAAGAAGAGAGTCTCTTCCTATCGTACAGGCCAGGAAGATGGACAGAAACTTTGATTCAACACATGAGAGAGAATGCGTATCGTGCTTTTATGATTTGCACCTATCGGCTGTGGGCTGTGAATGCTCTCCAGACCGCTTTGCATGCTTGAAGCATGCGAGACTACTCTGTTCCTGTGAACCAACCCAAAGGTTTTTCCTCTTCCGCTACGATATGGATGCATTACATGCTCTTGTGAAAGCTTTAGAAGGGGAAGCAAGCGCGTTACACCGTTGCGCATTGGAGGACCTTGGATTTGTCCATTTGCATTCTCACAGACCGCCATCGGAGAAAGTGGACGAACCCAAGTCGGCATTTGTATCTGATTGCATGGATGTTTTGGAGAGCACCGCTCAAGAATTGCAGAGACCATTGATAGGCATTGATGTCATGGATGCTGACATCTCTAAACAGGATGTGGAAAGTGGCACATCCGGAGATGATGCCTGTCTTGAAAGGTGTGGAAGTTCAGCTTGCTCCCGAGGAGTAGCAGAATTACCCGACATGAATGAAGCATGCAAGTCTGAGCATCATGATTCTTCAGAAGTCGTTCAATCAAACTGGAAAGGCCCTGATAGTTCGTGTGCGTCGAATGTCAAGATAGAAGGAAGGATTTTGAAACCAGATGCTTTGAATTTGCAGCATTGTCAGCTTTTGCGAGAGGAAGCTAGTTGCAAGGAGTTATCGTCAGTAGGGGACAATGTTTTGATACTCAACGATGACAACGGTGAAGCAGGCCGCAGATGGTGTCTTGATCTAAATCTGGACGAGCCATCCATGGAACATAGAAGTGAGACACGCCGAATATCTGCAGGTTGCAACTATAAAGTCTCCGTTCAATCTGTTGTTAAAAAGGAGCAATCTGAGACTTCAGATATGCTAAGACGGGTGTCCTTCTCAGAATTCGAAGCTGCTGCTGTTAACAGTTGTGGACAGGAAGAAACCCAAAGGGAGTATGATTTCATTAAAAGATGCATTATGCCTATTGGGCAGACCTCTGATTTCAACTCATTGGCTTCAGTAGATCATCCTGCCAAGTTAGCTTCTTCGATTGTCATTCCTGTAAGAAATTCAAATGGGGCATCATGTTCGAAGGACGCTGAATTCCCTTGCACGTCTATGGAGTATAAGCTGTTTGGCATTGATCTTCGGCATCAGCAGTCATGTTTATCTGCACCGTCAATCTGCAGGTTTAATATGGATAATGGGCAACAGGGATCTTGCTTGATGGATCTGAATAGTCAAAGCCATCAACAATCGGATGCTGTTGTATCCCATTCTAGTGAAACAGAAAAGGTACTCCATGGATTGAATTACTATGTCGAGCCTTTGAATTTCGGAACTGTAATGCCTGGAAAGCAATGGTGCAGTAGAAAAGCCATATTCCCAAAAGGTATGTCGCAACAGATTTGACCCTCTAGTCCACATTTGGATGCACAATTGAATTTATTTTTGTCATTTGTTCGTGAAGTGGAAGTGAGAAACCACAGTTACCTTCCATGGTATTCGAAAGGAGTACCATCCAAATGCAATCATGTTACTTTCTATCTGATGGATACTTTGACCGTATGAAAAAGTTACGATTTGATCATTTTCTCTACTGAACTAGTTATCACAATTCAATTCAGTATTGCATCCAAACGCAGCTTTATTTTACTTCTCCAGGTCTTTGTGGAAAGAGTTTAATTTGTTAGTTTGC